>CM067481.1:16151209-16180672 GCA_034552555.1 Semaprochilodus insignis | reverse complement strand
ATATATATATATATATATATATATATATATATATATATATATATGTGTGTGTGTGTGTGTGTGTGTGTGTGTGTGTGTGTGTGTGTGTGTGTGTATATATATATATAAACTGTTCAGTGCTAAATAAAACTGTATATTATGTGGATACATAACCTCTCTTACTCTCTTACTGGGATATAGATTACAGAGTTAATAACGTTAGAACTGTTATTTGCTGAACTGATGTTGGTACACCGTGTGTTAAGCTCTTGTTTGTTTTCTCTCCTAGTCGTCTCCTCAGTATTGTTTCAGCACTTTTCCCCAAGGGCTCCCGCAGTGTGGTGCCCAGGGACACACCGCTCAACATCTTTGTCAAGATCATTCAGTTCATTGCTCAGGTAAAGCCAGAGCATAAAGCCTATGCCACATCATAATTCACGTCTCGTGATTTTCAGCCCATGTGATGTTTTCTGTGTTAATGCGTTAATGTGTTAATGTATTAATTTTTTTTCAGGACTTTTTGTGTTTCTTTGCTGATCTGATCATGATTTTTAAAGGTGTGTTGTGTGTGTTCATCCTCTTGTGTAGGAACGGCTGGACTTCGCCATGAAAGAAATCATCTATGACCTGCTGTGTGTGGGCAAGTCGCATAAGACCTTCACCATCAACCCAGAGGTATGGAGATGCACCAGCTACTATACAGTGTCAGTAGTATTGTATCAGCTCATGTAATTTTATGCTTTAATTATATACGGCAGTTGTTTTATTTAAACAAAGCTCTTTTGACTGATATGCCTGTCAGCCATGAATTGTCATTGTTTAATTCTCACATTTTTTAAACTTGGCAAATACGCATCTCTCAGAACTCACACACCAAATGTCAAATATCGTTTGATACCCGGCCACAAGAATGCAGCAGTGGCCAGGGCAAGTTAGCTGAGGCACTGGCCATAACAGTTCCTAATTTCTGCCTGCATTTAGTGTCAAACTTTTACCTGTATTAGAAACAACGCGACACAGTTCACAAATGGAATTGTCAACACAACACTGTTTATGTAAACGTAAAAAAAATCTGCCATTGTGTTTTGCAGCATTATGCTTGAGAACTTTAATTGTATTGTTCAATTGCAACTACAATGGTATCATTGTATTCAGTTGTAATTTATCAATTCGTATTATAGCACGAAGACCAAAAAATATCTGATCTATGCCTGATAAATATCTCACCCAGATCTTCAGGCAAGGCATTTTGATGCTGCCAGAACCGAGAGGAGTGGAAAGTTTGTTATTACACATTTACAGTAAATGTTATTTTGAAATGTTATTCAATATTAAAGCTGTGGCTATTTTGTATTCTTACCATGACTGTTCTGTGACTTTTTAAACGTTATAGTCAGTAAATCTTTGGTCACAAACAATATTACCCTTAAACACACACTCCCAAAGGGCTTTCTTTTATGTCTTGTTATGATATGAGATTAGATGCTAATCAGCAATACTTTTCTCTGTGGGACTTTTTCTTATATCAGAGCCTCACTTTGGCAGATACTTTTGGTAAACCAGTATATTGGCTGGACCCTAACATATGCATGCACACTCAGTGACCATTATCTCACTTTTCCCTCTCTTTCAGAGAATGAATATTGGTTTGCGGGCTTTCCTGGTGATAGCAGACAGCCTTCAACAGAAGGATGGAGAGCCACCCATGCCCACCACAGGGGTCATCCTACCCTCTGGCAACACCTTACGGGTCAAAAAGATCTTCCTCAATACCACCCTCACTGATGAGGAGGCCAAAGTCATCGGTTTGTGACCTTATCTTTACTACCCTGCCTTTTCAGTTGCTGTTGAACCTGTGTTGCATTACCATTGCTGTCCACAACAACTGGTGTAGCTGTACAAATATACTGATGAATATACTGAGGAGATTAGCTTCTGTTAAACTGACAAGCAGACTGAAAATGAGTGTGGTGAAAAGTAACAGAACTGTACGTGCAGGCAAAACTGAATCTAAAGCTGTTTGTCAGTCCTTTTTGAGTTTCTCAGAACATTTCATAAATGCGCATCTGTGTGGTGTTTTTAGTCAGGGCGTAGATATGTGGTTAGATAGCAGGTTCCTAAAATAACATGCAGATGTATAATGAAAAACATCTTCCTTTATAAAACAGCATCATGCATGATGCAACAGCCTGCATGCTTTAAAAAAAGCATGTCTTCTAAAATAGTCACAGCAGAGCGCAAGAACAAGTATTAAAATATTTCTGAACGTTTTGACAGCACTGTGTACAAGAAGTCAGAAATGTAACTAAAGACGCATCACAGCTTTCCTCATTCAAAGTCAGTTCCGTCTGACACCTTTGAGCTCCAGGCCCATGTGAACATATGCTGTTCAGTTCAAGACCACACGTAATTCTGGTCATGATTTTGTAGATGTCAAGAATTGCTAGAAACCTCTTTTTCTGTTTTGTTCTGTCAGCGTGGCTATTTTTCTTTGCTGTATTGTGATGCATTCAGAGTGACCCATTTTAGCTACTGCTTTATTCTCCTGCTAGACTGAACATACATACATATTTCTGTTGGTTGTGAGAATAGTATCACTAGAGTTGAATTGTTTTTGGTTCTTTTGTGTTCATTCCTGCCACCAGTACACTTTCTATATTTGCCCCTGCATTTTTGCGTAGGCTGTAGGGGATGTTTGTTTTATGGCTCACTGAACGTTGTCTGACTGCTTGATGGCATGAATTGACTTTCATTGTTTAGGAAAAAAACAAAACAATACTATTCTTACTATACCTATTTTAATTTGTGTGTGTTTGTGTAGGGATGTCTCTTTACTACCCTCAGGTGAGGAAAGCTCTAGACAACATTCTCAGGCACCTGGACAAAGAGGTGGGCCGCTCCATGAGCATGACAAACGTGCAGATGTCCAATAAAGAGCCAGAAGATATGATCACGTAAGTGCCCACTGTATGTTTAATACTGGAAACAGCACCGGCGGATTGTATAATGTAATATTTTTGTTTTGGTTGTTTTCATTGTGTGTGTGCTACGGCTTAATGGATGTATTGTTTATGGTTATCTCTTTTCGTGTATGTGTTCCTTATTGTAGCGGAGAGCGAAAGCCAAAGATCGATCTGTTCCGGACATGCGTAGCTGCCATCCCCAGGCTGATCCCGGATGGCATGAGCAGACAGGACCTCATTGAGCTTCTGGCCAAGTAATGACCTTTCTTCTCTGACCTCATTCTAAGACCAGAATGTGCATACACACACACACACACACACACACACACACACACACTCAGAAAAGTAATAAACAGAGCTTTTTGCAGATAGCAACATATGACAAAAGTGATTTGTAGTGGCGTATAGTTGGAAACCAGAGCCTATTTTGGTAACTGCATATCTGCACATCATATATGCACATCAAATTCTATAATCTATAATCTTGATCTATAATCAAATTTGACCACATGTTTTATATGTATATACTACTGTAGTTTAGCATTGTAAATGCACTACCATTTCATATTATGCAGTAGTCTGCTCCTTCCCCTCAGTGTTTTAATACACTCTTTTAGCTCATGCTGGTTTAAAGCTGCTGATAAAGCAGCAGTAAAGTTTAGAAGTTTAGACATAGACTGGATCAGCTCTGACGTGCCTTTTTAGATGATTGGCAAACTTGGACATTATAAACTTTTGATGGTTCAAAGAAGTTTTTGTGCTTTGAATCATAAATAACTTTACTGTAACTAAGCCTACAGCAACTGCTTATGCTCTTCCATGTTAGTTTCTATAACCCCAGTCGCCACAAATAGCGCATTACCACACACAGTGCATTAGTCTGAAATAGAGGGTTTAAACATGGACATAACCTTTAAAATGTCTGTGTTATTCTTAATGAGCTGTATTGCTGAACCTAAGGTAAAGTGTCTGATGGTATGTGTCTGTATCCTCCAGACTGACCATCCACATGGACGAGGAGCTCCGTGGACTGGCTTTCACCGCTCTGCAGGCTCTGATGGTGGATTTCCCTGAGTGGAGGGAGGACGTTCTCTCAGGCTTTGTAAACTTCATTGTGCGAGAGGTGACGGACGTGCACCCCACCCTGCTAGACAACGCCGTCAAAATGCTGCTGCAGCTCATCATCCAGTGGAGACAGGCAGTGCAGAGCAGCAACCGCGGACACGACTCACAGGTCTGCAGACCTGTCACATACACTAACAGAGTAACGTGACACAATGTGACTTCAGACTTCAGGCCCTTTTGTTTTATATCTCCTTCACATGTAGAAGCATCGTAGTCAGTAGCTCTATAGGCAAGTCGAAGGTAAGATCAATACCTGGGCACATGGAGACCTGATTAAGACCATGTAGCAGTCTAGTCTAGTTGAGACACAGAGAAATGAGAACAGATTTTAGCAGAATATTAAAATTATAAGGAGGGGAAAACTAAAATCTTTTTGTGGTTGATTGCACATTCATTATAATTAATTCTACATGTCTAAAAATATTAGATTATGTAGTCATAGTCCAACTTAGCATTGTAGCTTTTTTGCGCAAATGAACATGATTACACTCGCAGTAAAAAGGGCGTGTTATCCTGCCATGGCCAGGTTTGCGTCTTTGGTTTCTTGCATATGTATGGGGTTTCAGTACCACATAAGAAAATGACCCAAATCGGATTTGAAAATGTCAGATTCAGCATAGTTCACACTGCCACACAGATAACACATCTGTATCACTTACGACAAAAAGCCACTTTTAACTGCTCTGTGAATGTTCAGAATCATCGCCTGAACCCAGCTGAATAAAAACAAAAGAACATACAACCATTGAACAGCCACAAAAATAATTCTCAAAAAGATTCTCAACCAGCTGCAAACAAATTTAATGTAAACATGTTATTAATATTTATTACTGATGTTAGTATGCAATTACCTCAGATGTAGGCTTTTCAGTCGGCTTGTCTCAAGAACAAATGATGTTGTGAACAAAACAAGACAAGACTGCAGAGACTGTTAATTTAGTATGTGTTACTGGATGGTACAATATTCTATAATGCAGAAAGACAGAGGGGTAAACTTTTTGTACAGGGACAGAAGATCATGTACAAATCTGTACACTTACCTTGAGTATGTAGCTAACAAGCAGTGTCTATGGCTTAACAACATGTAGTAAAGGATACTCATGGATACTCTTCATTCATGCACACAGTGGCGCATGATAAACTAATGAATTAACTTCACCGCATGCTCCGTTTCTTTTAAACATGCTACACACAGAGAGGACATGAGTACAAGGCATTCTTCTCCTCCATTCTTATCCTCTACAGAAACACAATTCTGCACATTTTAATGCTTGATCATTTCTTATATGCTGAACTAAGCATATTGAGGAAACATAAAATGATCGATATTGATATTTTGAACACTGCCCAGTGTATATGTGTAAAGAGAGAGTTATAACCCTGATTCTGTTCCTCTGTTCCTGTTTTAGGGCTCTAATGGGAGTGCGTGTCTGCCTCTGGAGCGTTCTCCTCTGTGGGGTGTGCTTCATGTGGTGGAGGGGCTGGCTCTGGTGGTATTGTGTAGCTGCAGGCCAGCCACACGCCGCCTTGCCGTCAACGTGCTGAAAGAGGTCCGGGCACTGCACAACACCCTCGGCATTGCTAAGGTGACCACCATGACATACACTCGGCATCTTTACCCTGTTATGTATATGTGCATCATAAAATAAGATGCTTGTTTCTTTTCGTTTGTCAGGGTGATGAGGAGTTGGCTATAGATGTGATGGACAGGGTGAGCGCTTCAGTTCTGGAAAGTTTCATCCACCTTACTGGGGCAGACCAGGTAGAGAAAACCACACAGACAGAGAGAACATCACAGAAATAATTGTATATAAGAACCCCATTGCCTTTTGTCTTTATCTCTCATTGTGTTTAACGTCTTTCTCTCTTCAGACTAACCTGCTGTACTGTCCCAGTGGAATAGACCTGCAGACTCTGGCCGAGTGGAGCTCCTCTCCCATCAGTCACCAATTTGATGTGGTCAGTCCCTCACATATCTGGGTTTTTGCCCACGTCACTCAGGGTCAGGACCCGTGGGTCATCAGTCTGTCCAGTTACCTGCGGCAGGAGCACCTTCCCAAGCACTGCCCTACTGCACTGAGCTATGCCTGGCTCTTCGCCTCCACGCGCCTCCAGTTACTCTCTCCACAAGTTGACATCAAGTAGGGAAGCAATTAAGAAGACACTGTTTTGTGTACATGCATATGTATATGCATATATACCTGTAGTACTTTACATAACTGCAGCATCAGTCATTTTAAAGCCTGAATTCATTTTTTATTTTATCTGTTTATCAAACAACAACATTTATCTTTGACTTATAGACTTTTAACCTTTTAAACTTAGGACAAAAGTAATTAGTGTAGACTAATTAGTGTAGTGTAGTTGTTAGTACAGCAACCACAAAAGCATGTAAGCAGTCTCTCTTACTTCTTACTGACATTTGCCTTTTTTCTTGTACAGCAGCCCCATCAATGCTAAGAAGATGAACAGCTTGAGCAGCAGTACTGATTCTTACGTCGGGCTGTGGAGGAATTATCTGATCCTCTGCTGCAGCTCTGCAACCTCCTCATCATCGTCCTCCTCATCCTCATCGTCAGCTCCTGGCTCTGTCCGCTGCTCCCCACCTGAGACGCTGGCGTCCACCCCAGACAGTGGATACAGCTACGACTCGAAGGTAAGAGGGTCATTACTTTCTCCCATTTATTATTCTTAATATTGTAGCATATGCTAATGTTTTGATTGAAAAAATCTCTTCAGAGTAATTTGCATTCTCAAGAATTATCACTTAATTAAGTCTTGTATGTTTTTTTAATGTGTGTTCTGCTCAGATAATAGCTACAGTTGACTTATCTGTGTTCCACTCAAAAGTAGTTTCTTTCATTGGGAGTTTGGACGAGTTTTACAAAATGTTGGTAAATATCTAGTCATGCCCCAAAATAAAAAATTTATAGCCAAACTGATGTTTGACATGCGTAAACCAAAAAAAGCTGTCCATCTGTAAAAACAGTTAGTAGGCTATGGTATATAGTGTGAAATACAAAATCTTATACAACAGGAATCTTGTGTGCCAAGAGGAACTGGCCGTCCCACGGTCAGCTCTATTATTTATTTATTTTTATACCCTACATCATTGTTCATCAATATACCTTAAACTGGCGTGAGCTCAGGTACTTTGCTTTCTGAAATGATCCAGAAAATAAATGTGGAAATTTGTAAATTTTGATCCTTTGTTGTAGACCTACTTCATCTTTATCAGTCAAAATATTATACTAATTTTTCCTCTTTTTGACATAAAGAAAATGAAGATTTTACTTTTTACTGTTCTCGACTGAAACTTTGGTGCATCTTTGTGACATCCCACTATGAAATTAACATTCAAATTATTTTTTTTGTCATCGCTCTGTAAAGCTTGTTCAAACTCAAAACAGTTGCTTCACAGTCTGACTCTGTCTGTGCTTGTCAACACTTGCCTGTAACAGAAAAAAATAGTGCTAAAGTCCAGTCTTTACATAACTGTATAGTGTATTAAAGGCTTTAGTAAAGTGTAAGTGTGTGTGTGTGTGTGTGTGTGTGTGTGTGTGTGTGTGTGTGTGTGTGTGTGTGTGTGTGTGTGTGTGTGTGTGCGCGCAGATCATTGGCATTCCGTCCCCCTCCTCCTTGTTCAAACATGTGGTTCCTATGATGCGCTCTGAGAGCATGGATATCACTGAGTCTCTCGTCCTGGGGCTTGGCCGGACCAACCCTGTCGCTTTCAGGTGCGTGGGCCTGTGTGTTAATGTGCACAATATAGTTTGTACTGTGACTCCACACTCATCATTAAGCCTGTTTGTGTGCATGTCCCCCTGAGAGTGTGAGTGGCTCAGCTGTAACCTCATGTTGTCATGTGTGCATTTGTGTGTATTCTGTGTGTCACTCAACTGTAACGTTGGTGCTCTGTGTGTTTAGAGAGCTCTTGGAGGAGCTGAATCCCATCATTAAAGAGGCTCTGGAGAGAAGGCCAGAGGTGAGTTAACCTTTGCTTTCCACAAACAACCTTTGCTTTCCTTTGCTTTTAATGCAAGCAAGCAAACAAACAAACAAATATATAGATCAAGAAGCTCCAGTTGTTGCTCAGTATTTCTACCATTTTTCTCCTCCTTTTATTCTCTGCATGAAGAACATGAAGCGGCGCCGGCGTCGTGATATCCTCAGAGTCCAGCTGGTCCGGATCTTTGAGCTGCTGGCTGATTCAGGAGTCATCAGCCAGATGTGAGTCTCTTTGCCTCTTTTTGTCTGTCCCTCTGTATTTCTGTCTCTCTTTTTCTCACTGTCTCTGTTTCCCTCTTCCTGTGATCCTTTGACAGGAGAAATTAGTTCACAAGTTGACAATGTAGATTTATATCCTTGATATAGTTATCAATACAAGCATAATGGTTAGATTACAGATGGTTAGATGATAGACATCATCTATAAGTTTTAAAACTTCAGTAGACCGGGGGCACACTGGTGGACAGGTTTGGTGACCCCTGTATTAGACTATCCATTTTGGTTTGTGGTTCTGTGGTTGACCTTGTCGTTCTCTCTGTGTATGTGTGTGCAGTGGGAGCGGTGGGCTGGATGGAGAGAGCCATTCTCTGAACAGCACTTTGCTAGAGTATGTGGATCTGACACGGCAGCTGCTGGAGGCTGAGAACGACAAAGACTCAGACACACTCAGAGACATCCGCTCCCACTTCAGCGCTTTGGTGGCCAACATCATTCAGAACGTGCCAGGTATAACTAATTCAACATCTACGTTATGCATATTCCCACCAGACATGTGGCATGTGGTTTGTATATATGCTTGTGTGTTTTCCAGTACACCAGAGGAGGAGTATTTTCCCTCAGCAGTCTCTGAGACACAGCCTGTTCATGCTGTTCAGTCACTGGGCCGGGCCCTTCAGCATCATGTTCACTCCTCTAGATCGCTACAGTGACCGCAACATGCAGATCAACAGACACCAGTACTGCGCTCTCAAAGTAAGACACAACACATGTACACACCAAGCAGTGCATCACATCTAAGAGACCTAACACAAGCAAGTACTGAATCCTCTATCCTACTTTCCCTAGGCTATGTCAGCGGTGTTGTGTTGCGGCCCTGTTGCTGATAACGTTGGTCTTTCATCTGATGGATATCTCTACAAATGGTTAGACAACATCTTGGACTCACAGGATCGCAAGGTAACCTCATACTAAATGAAGGCTTACTGGACAGTCTGCAAGCAGCATTAGACAATCTACATTTGGCTTTGATTTCACCTTGCAGTACTTTTAAAGGGGAATTTCACTGGTTTTTACGTAATTGAGGAGTAATAAGTAAAGGTAATTTAGAGCTGTTGGATGTGAAATAGTTTTTATATATAATTTATATGTAGTTCTAAAAAAAATATATTCTTTGTGGACTGTTGTGTCTTCGAACCCCTTCCATGTACCTCTCCACCATAGAAATATATTTTATGTGAAAAACGTAAACAATGTAAAGCCGTGTCTCAGACATCAGGCACCATGCTCATAACTTGGAAAAACTCATTTTCTAAGTCACTCTTTGTTTAAATGTTAACCATTTATTTAAACAGAATTATATAATTATACAAATACATAGAATTTTACACAAAAACAGTCTAACGTCCCTTTTAAGCATAATGTGAAGAGTGTGTAGTCCATGAAACAGAATATAATAAATGTACATAAACCTTCAATAAATGAGTTTTTAATAATAATCGCAATTTTGCCAAGCATTGTAGTTCAGTAGGTTATGGTTGTTTTAATAACATAATGATCAAGGGTTATTTCATATGTACTTGCCACATTAATACAGAATTTAGCTGCTTGAATGCATGTGGTCATACATTCAGTATTTTACAGAGACTTTGATCTTGGCTCTGTTGCTCAGATTTTATAGTTGGATCTGCCCGTTTTGCACCAAGTGATTAAGATGCATTTGAAAAGAGCTCTTGTGTTTTGGTGTAGGTATGTGAACATCTTTGTAAGAATTTCCACTGTGTGTGTCTGTGTGCAGGTGCATCAACTGGGCTGTGAGGCAGTGATGCTGCTCTTGGAGCTGAACCCAGATCAGAGTAATCTGATGTTCTGGGCAGTGGATCGCTGCTACACAGGCTCGCGGAGAGTCGCCACCGGCTGCTTCAGAGCCATCGCCAATGTCTTTCACAACAGGTACCGCTTCCTCTGCCTGTTTGCGTTTAGCAATGAGTGCGTTCTTTGAGAATGGGGTGTGTTTACTGTATATCGATTCGTCTGTGGCAGGGATTATCAGTTTGACACAGTGGTGCTGCTAAACCTGATCCTGTTTAAGGCTGCAGATTCCTCCAGAGATATCTATGAAGTGGCCATGCAGCTGCTACAGGTGAAAAACACACACACACACACACTTTGAAAATGTGTTTGTTTCTAAATGTCATTTTCCTTTAACTTCTATTTAAATAACATTTTTCCTTCACCTAGAAGGTTACCATTCTGATGATACCATTTTTTTGTGGTGACAATAATAATCTACATCAGTGACTGATGATTGTCAATGTGTTAGATTCTGGAGCCGAAGCTGTTCCGTTATGCCCATAAACTGGAGATCCAGCGAGCTGATGGGGTTTTGACTCCACCCTCTCCGCTGCCCCATCTCTACTCAGTGTCCTACTACCAACTCAGTGAAGAGCTAGCACGCACATACCCAGAACTCACACTGCCCATCTTCTCAGGTGAGTGTGCACGGCAGAGACGGACAGTCGCTTGACTGATTTGAAAAGCAAGTACACTAGGAAGAAAAAAGACTTATATATTAATTAAATATTTTTCAGCTCAGATCTTGCCAAAAGTAAGTAAACTGACAGAAAACATTGTGTCAATGTAAACTATTTTATTTATATAACAGTCGATGTACACATTTGAATCAGGTGAAGCAGTTTTTTTTAATGCATGCTTGCTACCGGTATTGCTAATTTATCTGAAATTGTCATCTGAAGTTTTAGTTAGTTGCAGATCACATTCCTTCAAAACCTAATTAGCTATTGCGCTAGCTAGCAGATTTTCAATTTGTTGTCCTGTTTTCCTTTTTGCTCCATTTACTGCATGCACTGCATGTTTCATTTCTAAAAGGTTTTTGTGATGAAAGCCTTGTTATTTTGAAGGCAAACCTGACTGGTTTTTAGTTGCAGTTTACTTTTATACATTGCACTACCTAAATCATCTACTGAAGACTCAACTTGTATCCCAGAGACCTGAGATTTGACTGGACTTGAATGACTTGTGAATGTGGAAATCTATTTTTAGACAGCATTCTTAAAACATATATATACTTCGTACAGTTTGACTGTTAAAAGTTAATCAGTTAAAAGTCACCTGTTAACTGATTGTATAACCTCCTAATGCAGAGGTCAGTCAGAGGATCCAGACAGCGCACCCTGGTGGCAGGCAAGTGATGCTGCACTACCTGCTGCCCTGGATGAATAACGTAGAGCTGGTGGACTTCAAGCCGCAAACTCGCCGTCAGGAGGAGCCTGAAGAGGAAGAGGATGCTCGGGAGATGATGATGGTGAACAGTCGGCGCTGGCTCCGAGGAGAGGGCTGGGGATCCCCACAGGCAACAGCCATGATCCTCAACAACCTGATGTTCATGACCGCAAAGGTAAACACATACCAACACCACCACCATTTCATTAGCTTTTGTTACTATTACCATTGTGTCTGTGTAAACATGTAAGTGTTAAATGAGTGTTTAAATCATCTATATAATGGAAAACTGACCTTCACTTTTTTGGAATGTGCTTTCCAGTACATATGTGTAAACTGAACTCGAATAAACCAGCTCTGAGTGCTTTTTGAATAAGTTGTAGTACAGGCCAGGCAAAACAGAGGAGAGCTAATGTATCCATTTTAAAAGCATTAATAGAGCCTGAAAAAAATGGCCAGACAAAAGTTATGTCCATTTATGGTACATTAAACTGTGTAAATGTTCTCATCAGTGGATTAAAAATAAATATATGGCCCCTTTACATCTTTACTTTGGTTAGGCACTGACTGGGTAAGGTTTTGTATAGTAGTATATTTAATAGTTCTGTGTTTGTGCATTTCTCTAGTATGGGGATGAGTTTGCTTGGTCTGAGATTGAGAACGTATGGACCACTTTGGCAGACAGCTGGCCCAAAAACCTTAAGATCATCCTGCACTTCCTCATCAGCATGTCTGGAGTAAACAGTGAACCGAGTCTCCTGCCTTATGTAAGTGGCCTCTTTCTTAGCTACTCACCATGGTGATGCAGCTAATGTGGAATATTAAAGACATGAGAGCATTTTCTGAAAGTGTTCAGGTGAAATGTGGAGAAATGTCACACAGTAGTTGCACACGCTCATGCATTATATTAATGTATTAACAGTAAGATTTTGTTGTGCAGGTGAAGCGTGTGGTGGTCTACCTAGGGAGAGATAAGACTATGCAGCTTTTGGAGGAACTTATGTGTGAACTGGAGCTGATGGACCCTGTTAGCTCAGCTGTCACTCACATGGATAACCCACCCTATTACCGCATCTCTTCCTCCTACAAAATCCCATCTGTCACAGGTAGGTGTAACACTAAACCTGTGATCTACATGGATATTTGTATAATTTATGCTTTTGTGCTGATTTCAGTTTTTGTCATCGTTAACAGGAACTGCATCCAGCAGTAACACTATGGTCCCTGGAACGGAGGGGCATCATGACAACAAGCTCAAAGATCCCAACATGGACGACAAGTAAGGGCTTAAGATGCACATGTACACACAATCAACTGTTCATTAATCCCCAGGAATGCTTTCATCCTCTGTCACACATTTGCATCCACTGATGTCTGTACATTTACATATCTGAGGTGCTGCTTACAGTGTTACTAATGACCGTGTGTGTGTGTGTGTGTGTGTGTGTGTGTGTAGTTATGCTCATTTAGACATCTACAGTGGGCTGAACAGCAATCTAAACAGGCAACACCACCGGCTGGAGTCCCGTTACAGCAGCAGCTCTGGTGGCTCGTATGAGGAAGAAAAGAGTGAGCACACGCACACATGCAAAACTCAATAATTCAGTATACGTACTCAGAGCCTTAAAGCGAAACCTCTCTGAATTTAAAGGCTTAGTTTTTTTGTAAGCCAAAATCTGATCTCAGAACTATTGTAAAACAGTGTCTCAGGTATCACTCAGCATGTTTGAAATCATTTCATGTGTTGGATAGGGTTATGTGATGTCACAGTCGTGTCTACCATTTTGGTAGGCAACTTCAGTGTCTTTCAGCAGTGCTGTAACTGTTTGTAATAAGATGGCAAAGCCTTATCCGCTTCAACGCTTTTTAAAATTTTACTTTTAAAGCATCTAACCAGTGTATTTTAGTGTACTGCTTTAATTTAGTTTGATTTTAAATCTCAAATTTGGGAGTTTAAAATACTTGCCACTGCATTACTAGTGTTGTGCCCCAACTGCATACCAGGGCACTTCTCAGCATTACGTCAGCCACTGAGAGCAGTTTAGCTGTTCAGGAGTTCCAGTGGTTGATTCCGTGTACTAAGGTTAAAGTTAAGAAGATGTTAGCTTTATATTCGCCAGTTTCTTTTAGAAATGTGTTTGTTAAAGTCACCTTACTGTAACTGCAGTACCATTTTAGGTGCACCTGAAAGCTGGCAGATAAGAAACTAACCTCAGTTTTGAATTTCACCAGTTCAGTCACTGTATTTCTCTAGAATTGTTTCTGGATGAGTTTGTTTACATCTGAATGATTTAATTGTTCTGTGATCTTTTACATTTTTGGATTGCAAGACCAGAAGTGTGTTCCTAACTGTGCTGTAGTGTTTTCTAACTCACCCATACACTTTCTCGTCCTGTCTGTTTTTCTACAGGTGACTCTATGCCAGTCTATGCTAACTGGCGTCTAAAGGTCATGGATCATAACCGACCTGAGCCCCTCCCCTTCCCTCCTACGGGAGGCTGCTGGTCTCCCCTGGTCGATTATCTGCCAGAGACCACCACACCTGGAGTTTCCCTTCACAGGTCTCGCGCACACCACACAATAAATATACAAATGAACACTTAAATACATCCACATATATGCTTGTAGAATTTGCTGTACGTCAGATGCAAAAATGTACTTTCTTGAATCTCTTTCATTTGCTTACTCTGTAATCTGTCTACAGATGTAATATTGCTGTGATTCTGCTCACTGACCTAATTGTGGACCATGGAGTCAAAGTGGAATGGAGCTCCTACCTGCATCTTCTACTGCACTCCATTTTCATTGGTAAAACGCTTGCACATTTTCATGTTTCCAAAGACTCACACACAGCCTCCATACTTAACAAGCACCCGTTCGTGTTAGTGACGTACTCAAAACAGAGCGTAAAAATCTCTAATGGTAATCTCCAATGTGTTCTACAGAGATCCTTCGCCTACAGCACAGTAATTATTAAAGCTGACTCCGGTATAAGGATGCTAATGTATGAAAAGAAATGTGTATAATGCTTCCATGTATTTATGTATTTGTTGACAAGTTTCGATCTGGCTCTGCAGGATTTGACCACCAGCACCCAGAGGTCTATGAGCATTGTAAGCGACTGCTGCTCCATCTACTGGTTGTCCAGGGAACCAACAGCAGTGTCCAGTCACTGGCGTCCGTCCTGCTACGTAACCGGGAATACCATGAGCCCAAGGTTCTGACTGTTAAACCCGCTCCACAAGAGCTCAACCTCACAGGTCTGTACACGCTCCAGAATTACTTTATAGTAAGACTTCATAGGGTGTTTTTTTTTCTTTTTTCTATTTCTGCATAATTAAGTCATTAAGGTGTAAAAAGTGTCATTCAGTGTGGTTTGATGTTAAATGCTCTGTTCTAGAGCAACTTGGTCAAAGTTTTATTTTAGAAATGGGTTTAAAAATGCAGCCTGATGTTTGAGACATCTTAGAATCCATAGAAATATATGTTTGTATTGTAGAAATCCTGGTTCTTGTCACTGAAAAACAATCCAAGGCAAGAGGTCTCTCTAAAATAAACCCATCCAGACCACTCTGACTATGTCTTTGTTTACATCTCAGCCATTGATTTGTGTAGAGACTTTGGTGGAATTCCCTCTTAAGTGACACAAGGGTTTTCAAGCAGGTGCCACAGCATTCTCACTGGCAGCAGAGAGCTTAATGTCACGTTGTCAGTTTCACCACCCCTAACTTTTTTTGCGCATATCAAACCGTATTCATTTCACTGTTTTGGCTTATTCAGGTGTGACAGAGTTGGTTCCAGACTACCAGCCATCTCCAATGACAGACTCTGGTTTGAGTTCTAGCTCCACCTCCTCCAGTATTAGTCTGGGTGGCACAGCCCTGCCCCACCTGCCCCCGACGCTTCTCAATGAAGTGGACCTGTCTGCTGAGCAGGACGAGAAAGTTAAAAACCTCATAGAGTTTATAAGCTCCAGGTAAATGTCTCTCCTTGCACTCGTTTCACTTTGTGCACAAGGTTGCATCTGAATTACATTTGCATTGTTTGCGTATGTTAAAATCATTAATGTTTGTGTTAAATATTCATTATTTATTAATGGGTCCAGATAGTTTGTTTTGGTGAAGCCTGGGGTGAACCGTATGCCATTAAATTACTGTTATTGTGATAAATCTTGATACATTTTAATGCTTGTATCTGCATATGTCAACTTGAGCGTTGATAATTACAAACTTGTAACCCCATAGAAATAAAAGTTGTATTCTCCCTTTTATGCCTTTCCAAACATATATGAAATATAAATGTGTACATTTAATGAATGTTTAGGTTTTGTTAGATATTTACATGAAAAATATTAGATATTGTCATTGGCCCAAAATTCCTATCTCGCTTAACAAATCTCTATAAATGTAACTATTGTAATATGTGTTGTATATTGTGAATGTCTGGGGGGTGTCATAAAATTACACTTTTGACTTCCACCTATAGTGTAACCCTATATTAACCTTTTTAAGCATATGTCTACCCGTATATTAACCTAACACAACTTTCTGTGCTGAGACTTTGTGTGTTGTCTTGTGTCTGCAGCTGTGTCTAAGCGGAAGGGGTATTGTTGCATTGCATGTGTGTGCGTCCTGCTTTTCGCGTGTGTGGTTCATTTAAGATTGCATTCACAGATGATGGTCGTCTCTTAGCTGTTGCTGTGTATTCTTCCTTCTTCTGATTCTGATTCTTTTGTGTGTTTTGGATTTGTTCCACCAAGTTGCTTCCTATTCAACATCTGATATCTAATATCTGATTCACAGGAAACGAGGTCCACTGTGGAACCATGAAGACATGTCTCCTAAGAACCCCAACATCAAGAGTGCTGAGCAGCTCAGCGTCTTCCTCAGACACGTTGTCACTGTCTTCAAACAGACTCAGTCAGGTTTGTGTGCCACTTTTGTTATATATGTTTTGAGTGTACTGGAAATAAGAGCAACACATGTGATGTTTAATAGAAAAAGCTGATCTAAATGTATGGTTGTGTCTGTGAGCAGGGTTCCAGTTGGACCAGCTGTTGAGTGAGGTGGCCCTTCAGACAGCGCTGTCTTGCTCCTCAAGGCACTATGCTGGTCGCTCTTTCCAAATTTTCAGGGCTTTGAAACAGCCACTTACAGCATCTACGCTGTCAGACCTGCTGTCTCGCCTGGTGGAGACTGTTGGAGACCCTGGAGAGGAGGCTCAGGTAATATCAGAATTTAACAGGCCTGCTTTCATGAATGCTTCAAGTAGAATAAATATAAAAAATCTGTGTAAGTAAAAGAATAGTGTTGGTTTGATGAAGGTGATTTGTGGATTGGCACTCAAAACATACAAGCATGTTTAGTGTAGGTGTTTAAATGAGCATCTGTAATTAGTGTTTAAAGGTGCACTTCCAATAACACTGGCACTCATGCATTAGTGCACTATGCAAGAAAAACAGAAGAGATACCTCAGGTGTCTGAGACTGTCAATGCAGGACTTGATCAGATTGTATCACCAGAAGCAGTCTTTCCAGACAACAGCATATTTAAGTGTTCAGTGGTGTAAAAGGATTAGTAAGCTATAGTCTACAGTTATGGAAATAAGGTCAGGTGAGTCATCTTTCACCATATTCTTCTAATATGTGTGGTGCATGTTTGAAGCTGTAGTCTTGGAAAAAAACATTGTGATAAAAAAGTAGTAGTAAAAGTGAAAGAGTAAATGCATGGTTTCTTTTTGGGACTCTGTAAAGATTAGTACGGTGTATATTATGGTTTTGTGGGCTGACCTATGCATTGGCAAATTATTAGGATACTGATACCCAGTTACAATGCTTTATCCCTTTTAACTTACTCATCTTTTTTTTTTTCTTTCATCGCAGGGTTTTGTGATAGAGTTGCTTTTGACTCTTGAGGCTGGTATTGATACTCTGGCAGACACCATGAAGAACTATGACCTGCTTACTGCACTGTCACAGTAAGATACATGCACATATGAGTACCATCTACATACAGCATTATTTATAAACACTCAGTAAAAGAGTAGCGTGCACATGTACTCTCACTGTTCCTAAATGCTGGCATATTTTGCATGCTTTATTCCTAAAATTTATATATATAATATTGTGCGAAAATTGTTCAGTGACCACAACTGAACAGTTTTGACATGGCAAGTTTTTCTAGAACAGAGCGTATACCATCATACCATTCTGAATGACTTAAACAAAGTATTGTACATACCTCTGGAACACCTCCATATCATCAGCATGTGCAATGATTGTAAAAAAAAAAAAGGTTAGTTGAGCAATCAGTATCCTACTAAAGCTACAATTTCCTTTTTTTCTTAGGGCTTCTTCCCATGATCCTTTGCTAGGCACCAAATTTGCCAATAACAGAAAGAGCACAGGCCAACTGAACCTGACCAGTGGCGGCTTATTCCACATACACTACAGCCATGCCCGCAGCAACTCCCTCCGTGTCAGCCTCATGGGTGAGGGCAAGGGCGACCGGCGGCGCAGCAACACCCTCGACGTAGCAGACCGCTTGGGTGGTAGCCATGGTAACCTGGCCCGCACACGGAGCTTATCATCTCTACGTGAGGGTGGAGTCCCGGGTGGTGGGGGAGGGGGAGGAGGCGGCGGAGGTGGTGGTGGAGGAGGTATGGTTGCACCTGGGTTAGGAGAAGTGGGCCCACCAGCAGACCCCACCAACCTGTTGGCCACAGTGTTCTGGATTGCAGCTTCACTGCTGGAGTCGGACTACGAGTTCGAATATTTGCTGGCGCTCCGGCTCCTGAACCGGCTGCTGACTCAACTCCCTCTGGAGAAGGCCGACAGCAGGGAGCGGCTGGAGAGGGTGCAGGCCAAGCTCCGCTGGTACAACTTCCCTGGCCTGCTGCAGCTGTTTCTGAAGGGCTTCACTTCAGCTGCTACGCAGGAGCTCACCATCCACTTGCTCAGCAAGCTCATCAGTGTGTCCCGGCACACACTCATAGACCCCTCGCAGGTGGCAGGTCAGAGCTCAAATAAAGACTCATCACTTTTTTTCCTTGATTTTAAACAAAAACACAAATGTTTACGTGCTTTCCCTTTTTCTTTATGTGGTCACTCAGACACGTATGCCTGATGTCTGAAGTTCTGTTGTTCTGCATTGCTTGCATCAATATTTTCACATGCTTTCTCATATTATGTTACATTTTAAGCAATTTCATATCTGCTTTCTTAATATGTTTACCCATATTAAAAAAATGAACATATTTTATGTCAATAAATCAACCCTGTTAAACAGTTTTTTGCTGTATCAGTGCATTTCTATATCCTAATTTATTTGATTCTTCCTTCCAGGTTTTCCTTTGAACATCCTCTGCCTATTGCCTCACCTGATCCAGCACTTTGACAGCCCCACAGTGTTCTGCAAGGAAACGGCAGACCGCATCTCTAAGGTGTGTGCTGAGGAGAAGTCAGCCACTTTAGCTAACCTGGCCCACATGATGAGCCTCTACTCCACGCACAGTTACTCACGAGACAGCACCAACTGGATCAACGTGGTATGCCGATATCTGCACGACGCCTTTGCAGACATCACCTTTAATCTGGTCACTTACCTGGCTGAGGTGAGCAAAAGGACTGTTGATCAATAACTGTATTTGTATAATACAGTTAATAATAACTGTATAAACAACAATGTAAATGTGTTTTACTTTGTTTTAAAGACAAATTAACTTGTCTGTTCTCCTGATATTAATCCTGATACTACTGATATTATCTCCTGATAATTTATTATTGACGCACCAGGCATTATTTTTTATGGCTCATTTTCTTTTTCTTATAACCAAATAAGCTGATTGCCCCTTTTTATGACAGATTTAGTTAGTTTCTTTTAAACTCAAGGCTTGTGCTGCTTGTGCTAAATTAACACATGAAACACACTGCCGTATTTCCAGAACTTACTATAAAGTAAAGTTTTAACTCCTTAACCTGTTCTAAAACCGTTCAGTTTAAGAGTGTAGTATTTATGTAAATCATGAAAAGCAGTCATTATTTTACAGTTTGATAATATTATCTTTCAACATTCATCTTTAGTTACTGGAAAAGGGGCTACCCAGCATGCAACAGTCGCTTCTGCAGATCATCTACAGCCTGCTGAGTCACATAGACCTGTCAGCGGCGCCTGTCAAGCAGTTCAACCTAGAGATTATGAAGATCATAGGCAAATATGTACAGGTAGGTTGTTGTGTTCGTGCACTTTATTATTTTTTTTAAGTTAAATTCTGTTTAATGAAAATATTGCAGACTGTTTTTGACCTAATTTTCACGCTTTGTGTGTGTGTCTGGATATGAAGGGGAGTTTATGCGCTTTGTGTAAAGGACAGCTTTGCAAGTGTAGGTTTGTGGCTAAGAGATGGTAGGGCTTGGGGGCACATTGCTTTTTGATGCACTTTTGAAGAACTGCATTGAAATAGCGCTGCTGCTTTTATTCCCATTGAGCTTTTCACCCTGTCATCACCCCCAGGGTAACACTGAGAAGGGTGGATGGAGTGAAGGAGGTAGTGTATAACTGAGACTGCACAAAACGGGGAATGAGCAGAGACATGAGTGAATATTTTCCCTCTGTTCCTTTTTTGTGCTTCACTTTGCGGTTCCTGGTAGAGTTATTGCTTGTACCTATGAACAGATGAGCTTGATGTGTTTACATGAAATCCCCAGTTTATCGATTCATTATGTTAACATTCTGGTTGAGGCGTTTTATAAACAGTTTCTGAACATCAGTAACTGAGTCCATGTGTGTTTTAATCCAGAGCCCATATTGGAAAGAGGCCCAGAACATTTTAAAGCTGGTGGTGTCTCGCTCAGCCAGCCTGGTCGTGCCTGACGAGATGCAGCGCTCATACAGCGCAGAATCATCAGGTTCGCCTGAAATTGCTTTCACCCGCATCTTTAACAACTCCTCCAAAGAGCTGCCAGGAAAAACGCTGGACTTCCACTTTGACATCTCAGAGGTACATGCTGTTCTTCTTTTGAATTGGGTGTTCACGCAAAAAAAAACGTAGGGGTACTTACTGTTTTCTAGTATTGTTTTCCTTTTATGTTAATGGAAAATGTAGACAGAGAAATTGGATTAGCATTAATTCTCAGATTTCATGAATACCTTTTTTTAACCTTGTCTTTCTTTTCTTGCTGTTTATCCTAGGGCTTAAGTAAATTCTAGACCACCCTCTTTCCAGCATCTGTTTCTTATTCAAATCTCTCTGCTCTGCTTCAGCACTAATGACTAATTGTGTCTTTGACCCTTGACCTCTCAGACACCCATCATAGGGCACAAGTATGGAGATCAGAGCAATGCAGCAGGTCGTAATGGAAAGCCACAGGTTATTGCTGTGACGAGGAGCACGTCTTCCACATCTTCAGGATCAAACTCTAACGGCCTGGTGCCAGTCAGCTGGAAGAGACCCCAACTCTCTCAGGTGCAGTACAGCTGGTTAATAACATGAACTGGTCATATAAATAGCAACTCAAATAGCAAGAATTTGTTCCTTAATTCAAGTAGAAATACATAAAATAAAGTTTGTTCAGTTTGTCAGCCACAGATCTAATTTTCAGATTGCCCTGACGGTACAAAATATCTTCTTCACTATTCCTTTGTTGTTCGATTCCAGAGAAGAACAAGAGAGAAACTGATGAATGTCCTGTCACTGTGTGGACCAGAAAATGCCCTGCCCAAAAACCCCTCAGTAAGTTTAACTCTTAATGTCTGATTTAGTACAGTTAAATCTAAATTTGAAATGCACGTGTACACAGGGCGGTCACGATCAGGAAATTTTAGCTGACAGTTAATTGTCATATCAGTAATTGAATTTAGTAATTTCATTTAGCCAAATTTTGATAACCTTGTTTTTCTGTAGGTGGTGTTCTCCTCCAACGAGGACCTGGATACAGGTGACCAGCAGAACAGCCTGATCCCTACAGTAGAGGAAGTGACACGAGAAGAGGAGGTACAGGCGGAGGATGCAGGAAGTGAGCAACAGTTTGGTGTCTTCAAAGATTTTGACTTCCTGGATGTGGAACTGGAGGATGCAGAGGTGAGAACTGACCTGCTGGTGTCACTCTGGAGATCCTTTATGTGTTTAACCATTAGCAAATAATTTCATAATTTATTAGCTGTCCTTAGCATCTCTGAAAATGCAGTGCAGCATAATTGTTTTCTGTAATAAGTTATGTGTCAGACATTGATTGACTGCATTTGTTCCTCTGTACTAACATCTTTGAATCCGGTGTGAATGGAGACATAGGCTTCTTTTTTCTGTCTTGCTTCTCTAACCCTGCTGTTGTTTTCACTCTTTTCTTGCGTTCAGGAATTACAGGTAAGTTTCTGTGTTAACTGTGGTTCATACTATTGTCACTTCCTGTTCCTTGACCAGTTTAGCTCTTGCATAAATATTAAGATGTTTGTCACCCACTCCAGAGTGCCACAGAAACAGTGCTACAGTTCCTACATTATTCACCATAATCTTGGCACACAGGACAAATGCAATCTCTAATGCATATTCATTTTCTAGATTTAGACCTTTGGTGGTGTGTTTGTGTTTCAGTTCATACCTAATGCTTGTTAAATATTGTCAGTTCCTTATACACTTTGACACATTTCTTGTCGTCAGCTGTCAGAAGCAGGAAGAAAAAAAAACACAATTACGTTTACATGCACACTTTGGGTTTGACATTGGTCTTAGACCTTATTGGACCATGGATTTTAGGCCAAGTGATATGCAGTGGAAAACAATGTGGAGTGATTGTCGGTCCGACTTGGATCTTAGTGTCACTTTTCATTAAATTCATTCATTAAAACCTGATTCTGTCCAATATTGGCCTGACTATTCAGGGTGATTCGTGAATAAAATGTAAACGCTTGGATAGCTCCTCTGACTTTCATTCAGAGGAACATTTTTACCAAATATGTGATTACATCTTTCCAGCTGCAAAAAAACCACATATGAGAAAAGGTAATAAAAACGTAATGAAATAGATGTAAGAAAAAAAAAAACTTAACACTTATATTTTCAAACAGTTAGAAAATCACACTTGCCAAAATTTGGGGGGGCCATAAAGTAAATTGTGCATCAATTAGACTATATAGGTGTGCATGTCAATGAGACTATAAATAGACCAGTTATTGTCATCTACTTTAGTTGGGGTGTTTGTGTGAATGGCTTTAAATGTTTTGTATTTGTGCTCCCATTTTTGCTGCAGGAGTGTCTGAGACTGTGCATGCTTATGCAGCCTATTGGTTGTTCTCTTCTGTGTTAATTGTACTTGAGAAATGTCTTTTTTTTTCTTAGATAAGGAGGAGTATTTTCTCCTCATTATAAAATCTTCAGTATGAATTGAAGGATTGTGATTATTCATAATTATTGTGGTGATTATTGCTTTTTGCAAGTGATGTGTTTCTCTGACTGCTGTTCCTTTACCAACCGTCAGGGGGAGAGCATGGATAACTTCAACTGGGGTGTGCGTCGACGCTCTCTGGACAGCATGGACAAAGGAGACACCCCGTCGTTGCAGGAGTGCCAGTACACAGGCAGCACGCCCAGCCTCAACCTAACGAACCAAGAGGACACGGATGAGTCGTCTGAGGAGGAGGTACTGAGCGCTAGCCAGATTCTCACCCGCTCCAACCTCGTAAGTCCCCCCTCTGTCTCCAGGGCCCCCACCTTACACGGGGCACCAGCATGGTGTGTCTGTGCGCCAAGCTGGGCTTAGATGCTGCCACGTCCCACCTAGGGGTGGTTAGACGCTTGCTTTTACCCGTAACTTGCAATCCCAGTCATCTTCAGGCCAATTCCCTGCTGCCGAGCCAAGCCTACTGCCCACCTTCAGCCCTCCCAGTATATTTTTTCAGTCCGTCCTCACACACCTGCTGCTCCTTTTCATTTTAATTACTTTCATTTTCTTGGTTAGTGGTAAGTAATGCTCCGGGGCCTAGTACTTTTTTCCTGGTGACTGATTTAGGAGAAAACGATGAATACACAAGAGTAAAACGATTCCTTATATGTAGGCTTTGCATAGAAATTGAAACACTTAACAGCATGATTCCAGTTCAACATTACATTTGAAACAATTATAACTGCATGGTTGGTTTGTTTTTTCTCTCCAGGCTTTTAGTATAGTGGCTCTAACCCACCCCTGCTTGCTATGGTGCACTAGCATTTTTGCAGCGCTTCTATGAGCTGAAATCAGAAAGCATGTTTATACACTAAATCCGATTCTCTCAGTACTTTGTTATTGAAGCTGTAACTTTTCCAACTTCGGTCTGTGTGAGTGAGACTGGTATCTCTTCTAGAAATGAATTGTCTTTGACAATGACGAGCTGGACCTTACTCTGCTAGCATGCAGCATGTAGAGCAAGAGGAATGGAATATTTAAAAATGGAAAAATGAGACTATAAATCTCGTATATATGTATACCTGCTTGTCCTTAAGTAGCAACATTTAGTACGAGTTCTAGAAGATTTTTAAGTCATGCTTGTAATGCGTGTCCGTCCGTTGGTCTGCATCTAATATAACACTTTCAACAACTGAGTTCAGCAGTTCAGTCTGAGAATTTTAACAAACTGAATTGACTACGGTATTCTGCTCTTCTTGACTATTGCATGTTAAAAGTTGACTGTTTGTGCGTTTACACAGCTCAACAGTGACTCCGCCACAGATGATGCTACATCCAATCACATGGATTCTCTACAGCAGTCCCAGGAGTCTTCCAGCAGCGTCCTTACCGAAGAAGCCACGCCCACCCCACCGCTGCCCGGCCCAGACAGTCCCATCCATGAGACCACACATTCTGACAGCAATATCAGCCAGCTGCCTGAGGTGGGATCAATCGGGAGTCTGAATGAATTCTGGTGTACGGGTGCTTTCTAGCTGTTGCTTTAAATTAGGCCTATCTCCGCTGTTTTGCTGGTGTGTAGCTGGTGCTCCTTTGCTTACCCTTGCAGTTGTCAGAGTGTTTAGCACCTTTGACTCTCTTAACACTCGCTATCAGGGACTGTCATGGTGTTGGTAAAACTGCAGTGTTCTTAATAACGGATTCTGTGGAACACCATTCCCTGTCAGCTGGCTTACTGTGTTGTGACACTGATACATGGAGAAAGTCTTTTGCTGCTCATTTTCCTGTTTTCATAATCATGCTCTGAATGTTTTTGTTGTGTTCCTGTGATTGTTGCAATTAGTCAACAAAGAATTGCTGCATGGGCGGGGCTTGCTTATTGGGTGATTTGGGAAAAGATTGCTGTCAGGGATGACGTACACCTCAGGCTTGCTGTGCTAAACATTGGATTGGCCTGAAAAAATATTCTAAATGTAAAAGCTTAGTCTCTGAAAGTCCCATCGGAGACCCCTCATAGCCACTCATGGACCCGCAAGCATGGCGTGAGTATTTGGTGAAGTTTTATACTGTACAAAGTCAGGGTAGAGCCTGAGGTTTCTTTTTTTAATACTAACAGGCTTTGCATTGCTACCTGTTACATTTTACTAACTCATGGAAGGTTGAACTAACCTAACTGGTGATAGGGCTTCCCTCTGTCAGTTTCTGTGTTCAGTGTGCTTGAATAAATATGTGGGGAGGTGTAACAATCTTGAACCAATATAAAAAGTTAAATACCCTTTTAGAAATGTAACACGTTGGTATTGGTATTCTGATAAAATGTTTTAAATGTTGACTAGGCATATATATGTGCAGGAAAGCATTGCTCTCAAAGGTTAAGGCTGTTCCCTTATGCATGTACCTCTAGGGACTGCATCAGTGGTTCTCAGTGAAAGCAGAAGCAAATGTCCCCTTGTACAGTTTCCTGCAAAATGCTCCTCCCCTTTGCTTATTGTAATACATATGAATAATCCTGTCCTCTGAATGCCCATTAAGTCCAGCCAAGCTCAGTTCAGCGTACTCGTGCCTCAATATCAGTCCAAGGGCATCTTCCCCTAGCTCTTAGTGTAATGAGTCCAGATAAAACCATCAATACTCTTACTCATCAACTCCTCCACCGTAGCTATTCCCCCTAAAAGCTTTCTGTAATTCTGGACCTGATTTGGCCGCTTGCCACCATCGGCTGCGTCGCACTAGACTCTTAAACAGGGGGGAAGACGAAAGAAAATGGCATGAACTTGTTCAGTTTAAGTTGTATGTGGTCCCCCCCCCCACCACTTTAAGGTCATGTCAAGCACTCTCCCAAAGCAGCCTTCAAAAACAACTTGTGCTGGAGACCATCATGTTACTCAAGCAAAACAGAGTTCGCTGTCACTCTTTGTGTGCTGGGGCTTGAAGGAATGACAAGCCATTCTTCATTTTTTCCTCTTACAGATGTCAAGCATTAGTTCACCAGTGTTGAGTGATATGGTCAGATGTTACAGGCTTATGTAGTTTGTCTGTGAGTGTTCAGACTTTTGTGTGTTCTCATAATTTTCTGATTAAAAGTTTACTGCATAGTTTAACATATTGGGAGGTGGGGGAAAAATATTAAATGTGCCATCATTTGTTTGCAGGGCTGATTCAGCGAAAGAACAGTAATGTGCAGACGTTCACTCCCTGGAGCAGATTTGTTAACTTAGAAAATCAACAGAACATGCCTTTTCACTGCCATATGACTGTGACATAAGGTGTATTTCGATTGTGTTGGAATTTGAAATGAACATGAGGCAGTAGCATATTATGAACTGGTGTGTGATGCAGTTGTGTAATTATTGATTTTTGTAATTTATGGCTTAAAAGTGGAAGTTTCATTTTAAGCTCATTTTAGGTTTCACAGATCATTTAAATTTCAGTTGACGCCGTGAATGTAGTTTGTTACTAGTCGAGACGTGTGTCACTGGCACCATGTGCCTTACTTTTAATGGCAGTAGTCCAGAGGTCACATTTGCATTGTAAATGCATTGTGCTAAATCAGCTAGGTACTTCCATTTATTGATTTCTTATGTTTGCTAATAAGAGCAGTGTCTCTGGCATGGCAGGTCCATTTTGCGAATTGGCATTTTTATGCGTCTTATAGCAGTACTTAGGATCTGACCTCTGGCGAATTGGCCTAAATTTGCCGTGCACTAAAATGTTGTATTTCTCGAGCTGTAGATTGAAACGACTCTCTGGTGGCTACTAATACTGCTTCAGAAGTGCCACAGGCAGAGTGACAATGTGTTCACTGCGGAATAGCTTTCTTAATCCTCCCCAACTATTGTGGGTGGGTGGGTGGGTGGGTGTTGTGTGCAGCCTCATGTGTTTGTGTCTGCATGTTAAGAGTGTAGCCATTAAGTTTTGCCCCGGTGTAAGTATTAAACTAAAGCAATAATTCGGGAGTGAGTAGTAATATATAGTAGTAATATGTTGGTTATTTCAAGTTCATAATCATGCAAGATCCGAAATGAAACAAATGAAACATCCGTATGAAATGAAATGAAACATCTGTAAAGAAACAAAACAAACCATGATTTGTTAGATTAACCAGTCGTATAATAGATGGTATTTTAATAGTTTATTGAAATAATTGTTAGTTACTCAACCTACAGTTGTGGATTTGTTTGTGGTTTGTGTCCTGCTTCACTACCACCACCCCCAACCGCATTCTGTTGTGCAGGACGCCAGCATGACAGCGGCGGATGAGCTTAGCAGCAGCGTGAGCGAGGACACGGGTTTCTGCAGTGCCCCTCCTCTTCCCTCGGACCCTCCCGATCTGTGTGACCTGCCTGACTGCTCAGACTCGCAGGACCCTCCTGACGACCTGGACCCGGCTCCCCCTCCACCGCCGGCAGTGGACAGCCCACCGGGGTCACTGTGTGAGGATGAGACAGTGCTGCCCCCCACCGCACCAGACAGTGCCCCAGACTCGGTTTGTGAAGAGGACGTGACACTGGCGCTTAAAGAGTTGGATGAGAGATGTGAAGAAGAGGAGGCTGACTTCTCTGGCATGTCCAGGTGAGCCAGAGAGGCGAGCAGAGCTCCTGGTTCAGACGTGTGGCCTTCAAAGTGACAGTTTGATGCAAAATTCAGTTCATAAATTTTTGCTCTTTGAAATGTCATTAAGCAGCCATTGTTATTCAAGGTCACATAACTAAATCCACAGTCAGCAGCCATATTTAAAGCCTGTCCTTGTTTAATTTTCTTTGCTTTTGTTTAGTTTTAAAGAAATCATTATGTCAGACCGTCTCTGAAACCTGAGCAAGCCTATTTGACGTTACTGCGTTAACCTCATGTCACCATTGCAAAACTAAAGCGAACTTCATACACCAAATATACACTATATGTAGGTTACTGATGTTGATAATTAGTTCTATCACCCCAGAAAACATAGGTCCACTGTCTCTCAGCGTAATGCAGCATAAAGCTGTATTCCCCTGTAGTGATGCTCTACACCATCACATTGTATTGACAATGCTTTTCTTAAAGTATTTGACTTCAATCATTAGACAGTGTGTTTAGATACTGGATAAAAAAAATGTACCATTGCTGCTTATTATTATTATTATTATTATTATTATTATTATTATTATGTTTTTTTGCCATACTGTCACTTTAAGGATTATGGGCTGTTTGGTTTACTTTCTGAGGCCAATATAGTGATGTTTTACTATGTCTGGTTCCAGAGATCTGTTGATTTGATTTTAGGAGTTAAGGTTTGTAGTTCTGATGTGCAAATACCAAATAATAGTGCTGGACTATAGTGGCCCCCATTTGTTTAATTCTGTGTAGTAAAACGTGAAAAATGTGTGTTTTATGTGAGTGTGTGATTGGACAGTTAACAAAACGTCATTTGTCCGGGGGTACCCAGACTATTGCATATGACTATACTAATGCTATCACTGTCAGGTTATATCAGCAGTGCACTAATTGTCAAATTATTTTGTAGAGTAGGATTTAAAAAAAGGCCAAACAATAACACATGTCAACCTGTACACAGTTTGCGTAGCAAGCATGCATTTTGAAGTTAAAGTGTACTGCAACAGTTTGTTGTTCTAAACTATGTAAACAGCTGACGGCGCCTGTTCAGTTGTGGTGACAACTTCTCAAGTCTAACAGCAGGAGGCTACAATGTCTAGCGATCTGAAAGACAAATAAGAGTCAACCAGTCATAGCACTGGGTTAATTTCCCAAATATCAAGGAGGGATGACAAATTCATAGTGTCAGTCATTTCAAGAGACTGCAGATTGACAGCAACATGAAATTAGTTTCATCCCTCTTATTGTCCTCCTTCTGGCTACTTCCACAAGGGTGGATGGTACTTTTAATGATTCTGCAAAGGTGAATGTGCTCGGGTGGATGTAGAAAGTTGTGGAAAAATGCAAGCCACCAAAGCTTGGAAAAATATTTTAACAATATAACATTAGCCTGAAGTACTGTAATAGTAAGCTAGCTTGCTCGTTTACCAGGCATTTAATCTGGTAAAGTAATGTTAAATTGTACTGTCCATGTGTCGCAGATTGTTACCTTTTTTAATAGTATTGTATTTATAACTGCTATTGCAGCCAAGTGGTGCGATAGCATGTGAGCTGACGCTGCATTCACATGTTTTGGATAAATGCCAGACAAACAACAGTAAACTGACTGTTCCACTGTTTTTAATCAAACTGCAATGGATAATTGTGCCAGCGGTAAGCAGAACATTGCATCAACAGTTAAATGTTTCATTGTTGAATTCTTGAAAAGTTCATTTTTTTCTTAGTTACATTATTCCCAATTCCCATCTAACGGGTAAAGCAGATCACTCTCCTCCACTGTCCAAGCTTAGCTGTTGAGGAATAACAGTAGGTCCCGTTTTGAGTACTTAGTATTTTGACCACAACAGTAATGTAAGAAAGGCATATGCTGTGTTGGCTGGACGTCATCATTTTGTGAACAATTGTTTTATTTTATATATATATATATATATATATATATATATATATATATATATATATATA
>CM067481.1:16074956-16151158 GCA_034552555.1 Semaprochilodus insignis | reverse complement strand
ATATATATATATATATATATATATATATATATATATATATATATATATATATATATTGTCTGAAAAAAAGAACATATCAGTAATTGTCAGACTGCAGAAAAACATTCAGACCATCCCACCCCCTCCCCCCACCCCCCTCTGTGTGGTGGTGCAGATACAAAATTAAAATAAAAAATTACAGGGTCACAGTGTGCAAATAAGTAGAATTTAAAGTAAATAAAAAAGTAATCAAGTGCAAAGCACAATACGTCTAAGATGAAAACAGCAGAGATTCCACAGAGTGAATTGCCATCTCCCATGACTTAATAGCTTCTGGCCTTGATCCATGCATACGAGCAACTGAGAGTTCAAGAGAGATAATGTCCAAGAAGCTGAGTAGCCATCGCCGCCTTGTAATTGAATGCGGAGGATTCCATCGATTAACCAGTAGTTTCTTTGCAGCAGTTAGGGCGCAGAGTAATAATCGTTTCTGTTGCAAATTGATATTAATTGAAGAAAAATAATTCAGAAGAAAAACAGAGGCTGAGCCTGGAACATTCTGGTCGACTAAAGTTGTAAGATCATCAGCAAGCTGATGCCAGAAATCAAGAACAGTTGGACAGAACCAAAAATAGTCCATAAACGTACCACGTTGCTCTGAGTAACAAAGATTGCAGGTAGGAGTTTGAGTCAAATGCATATAATATCTTTTTAGCGGTGTTAAGTAATACCTATGTAGAAATTTGGCTGGACGTCATCATTTGCGTCTGTGTACTTGCATTGAGCATGTTCTTGCTTGCATTACTGTTAGATGCTCAAAGCTTGATCTGAGTGCCTGAACTGATGGAAGAGACTAAGATCCCTTTTATGGCTATGTGCGTGTCTTGCATACCCCCTATTGTGGGGCTAATTAGACAAGTTAGATTAGAACAACGATGGCTGAGATCATGTTTGGCTCTGGTCCTGGTTAAGGCTTGGCACCAGGACGTCTCCTTGACGGCTGGCCAGCTTTAACTCTTCAGCTGAGGGCTAATAAGTCCACATGAAGGTGGGCCAAGCTCTCAGAGGACAAAGGATGTTAGTTCAAACTGCAGTAAAGATGCAGAAGTAAAGCACTGAGCCAGATACTATCAATTATCTGTTCTCCCAGGGGACCGACGCACACACACTGCAGAGCCCTTTGGCATTGATTAGCTGAACGAATAGCAGCGCTCCGGCCGAACTTCAGCCTCAAAACGGGGACACTCACGTGCTTTTGCATGTGTGTGGATGTTCACGTGTTCAGTAAAGGAAGCGAAGGCCTATATTCTGCTCCCCCTGTGGTGCAGCATGCAGTGGGGATCTATCTGACAGATCCAGAACTGCATCCGTGTGCGCCTGTGTGTACAGAACGGGGGTGGGGGGATAATGAACACAGTTTGCTAATGCAGTGCAATATCGGCTCGCAGTGAGTGGGAGAGAGAGAAGGAGAGGGATTGAGAGAGAGAGTAAGTGAGGAAAAATAATAGGAGAGGTGGTCAGACCCTGTGAGATGAAGAGAGAGGATTTTAGCTTAGTAAGTGTGAAGACGGCAGAGAAGGAGGAAGAGAGCGAGAGGCAGTGAAAGAGTGAATGTAGAAAGGAGAGGAGGCTGCTAATGAGGATGAAGACGAAGACTGTGTCCTTCACAACGCTCAGCAACATGGGGTTTAGATACTTCTACTCCGTCTGTTTCATCAGGCTCTTCGGCCCCTCAGGCCTGTAAGTGTGTGAGTGAGAGAAAGAGAGAGAGAGAGAGATGTTTTTCTTTTCCTCTGCAGTAGGTCTGAACTGAAACCACACTGCAGAGTGTCGCATCTGCAGAGGGAGAGAGAGAGATGAGGACGGGGCAGGGGGGAGGGAGAGGTTGCAAGAGAACAAGAGAGAGAGGCAGGAGAGTGTGGCGTCAGGATTCAGTGAGAAACAGCGCAAGCTCTTGATTATGTGTTTTTGCTTCAGTGACGTAACTTGTTTACTACTTTTAGTGTGCGCGTGTGTGTGTTTATGAGAGAGAGAGAGAGATGTAGAGAAAGAGGAAAGATCTGACCTGTGTTGTTATTGTGTGTTTGCAGTCAGGACGAGGGCGATGCAGATGGTTTCCCCGAGCTGCAGGGCTCACCGCCCCCCTCGCCCTTTCTTTCTGCCATCCTGGCAGCATTCCAGCCCATCGCTTATGACGATGAGGAGGACGCCTGGCGTTGCCATGTCAATCAGATGCTGTCCGACACAGATGGGTCCTGCGCTGTCTACACTTTCCATGTGTTCTCCCGGCTCTTCCAGGTGAAGTAGCAGCAAGCTACCTTTCTAATGGCTAATGCCATTATACCATTAGTGTAGATACACTGCCTGTCGAAGGGGCAGCCGTTTATTTTTTAATGTTTGTAATGCAAATTCTCATGTTTCATGAGCAACAACTTACCACCTAGGCCTGAGACACAGTATAGATCAGTATCACTCTTGTGACCATATCTGTGACAGTACTACATTGGGCATTAAGACTGAGTGATATGGAAACATTGTGTTGCCTCACAGTATTTAGTTTTTCTGTGCATCAGTAGGTTAAATTCTAGTGCAAATGCTAAAAAAAAAAAATACACTGCCAAAAATAAGCATTGAATCCAGTTAACCCAGGCTAATTCTGCTCTCTTTGTTATTAAACATGCATGTTGTCTTTAAACCTGTTCAAGCGTGGATGAATGCTCAGAAAAGCAAATTGCGATGTCATGTTAAATGACTGATCATATCAATTAAATATTGTCCAGTTGGCCACCACTTTTGGTAATAATGCCACAACACACATTTTATCACCTTGTGATAGCTGTAGGGTCATTTTTAATGTGCTTGTAACAGAAATTTGGAAAAGAAAACTGTCAAATCATCACTGACTTTTGCATGTGTGTACAGCACATCCAAAGGAAGTTTGACTCCATTACCCACGCCTCAGTGCGGTTCCTTGGTGAAGGACTCCAGCGAATGGGAAATCAGTTCCTCAGCTCTCTGGAAGTCATGACCTCCTGCTCTCAGTGCCCTACAGTTCTGCTGGACGCAGAGACTGTAAGTTTATCCTTGTACAACCACAATCTTTCGCACTTTATGGTAGAAGTTGTGGATTTAAGATGATTTGACCCAAAAGGGCAGCTTTCTCCTGAAGCATTTATAGACCGTATCAGAAACGTAGTATTATAGTCTTGCTATAACTTGAATGCCTTTTAGTGTAGTTGTTAAAATCAGTATTTAGAGTGCTCACAATTATATAGGTTTCGGAATGCCGGGGTCAAATTCCCTCCATATTTGAAGAATGAATTGAAAATTATTTTGGAACATTTAGTTAACTGTGAAATTTCTTCGCTTGCTTGTAATCTTGAGTGCCCATCACTGATCATGCACTGACTGCTCTGTGTTTGCATTGTATGTGTGTTCTGCAGCTGGTTTCCTGTGGGCTGTTAGAGACATTAAAGTTCAGTGTTTTGGAGCTGCAGGAGCATCTGGACACCTACAATGGCAAAAGAGAGGCTGCAGAACAGGTGTGTATTGGACATGCACACTTAACTTCTGCCATAGCTTTATCCAAGTTGAGTATGCAACTGCAATTTACCGCTACCCGTTTTGTCCATCTGCTGTAACTCACTCTCCTTTACGCACACCTGCTGCACATCGTTTCTTTCTTCACGCACACTTTAATGCACACCATTCTGTTCCAAAACAAAATTTGTGACTTGTCGTGTGAATAAACGGTTAAGATGTAAACAGTCATTCATTCTTTCATTAATTTCAAATAATCAAACAATCATTTGATGTGAAACTCGCTATTCTAGAGCTCAGTTCTTACTGAGCCAGAACTGTTCATGGTGGTGACAATAGGACCCAGACATCCAAGACATTTAGTAATTCTGTAATTTAATTGTATGCTGCCTGATGCCCGGGGCACTGTTGTGCAGCAGTTTTGATTTAAAATTCTGGCCTAAAACCTATTTGCTTAAATACATTTATAGAGGATGTTTAGATTTAGCACTATTTTAACATTACCAGCATTGCATATATTTTAGCTTTTGTTCCATTGCATTGTGCCATTGTACCATTTTACATGGGGCTGTTTATATTTTAGTGACTATATAACTACGGAAATTTAGAAAAATCTATCAGTTCCCCCTTTAAGAGTTTGTCTCAGGATAATAAAGTTTTTTCCTTGACAGTCATAGAGAAGAGAACAGGAAAGAGTGAGAGGAAAAATAAGGGTGCGCAAGACAGTAAATCAGAATCAGAATCAGAATCAGAATCTCTTTATTTCACCAAGTATGTTACGCATACAAGGAATTTGTCTTGGTGAGAGCAACACGTATGACAAGTAACAAAAACACAGAACACAGATTATTTACAAAAATTACACTAAACAANAAGCTGAAGGCCCTTCCAGGCTGAAGATGGGTCGTTAGCAGTGATGTGTCTGTTCAGCTGCTCTGAGTACTTGCTCTTTGCAGCTCTAATCCCTTTCTTCAGTCTGTATAAAGCTGACCATGCAGGCAGATAAATAGCACAGTGGCGTATGTTACAGTCATAGTCGAGAGCCATTAAATCATCTCAGGACGTGAGTGGATTTAAGCCAGCACTGGTTTCCGTTAGCGCCCACCCAGCGCTCATGTTCAGGCACTAAGAATAGCCCCACGGAGCCCCTAAATCAGTTAGCGGGGCGGACACGCCACCGAGAAGTAAAGGAGGGAGAAAAGGGGAGGGGAGGCGAGCTGATGAGATAGTGGAGAATTGGGAGACGTTAATTGGATAAGACACAGGCGCTGCCTCTAGAGTATTGAGCTTTGCCTGCCACTGCACTGAAACAGACCCTCTTTTATTTCCCTGATGCTGTGCTCTGATCAAATTTCCATACACATAGACACACAGTACCAAGCTTTCACTATAGATCAGCCTTCAAACGTATGCCTTTTAAAGCAGTCGTCTCTTCTTCTTAAGTCTACACTTGTGCATTTTGCGATGGCTAGGTCCTCCTGTCCTGCTGATCGCTTCCTGACCTAGTCTCTTTCAACTGACCTGAGACTCACCCTTTTATTTTGCTCTTTCCCTCCTTCTCTCCACAGTGGCTGGAGAACTGCAGGAAGACCTTTGGTGATAAAGACAGCAGCCATCGGCCCACAACTCAAGCTCAGGTATTACGCAACCAAAACATCTTTAAAAAAAAAAAAAAAAAAAAAGTATTATATTTATGTAGCATTTTTTTGTTTTGTTTTGAGCAAAAATATAAACGCAGATAGCAAAATAAAATTCTACTGATGCATCTGAAACCCGAGCTTATTTATGCAAGTATTTTGTACATCTGCACACTTCTATGCTTACCATTTCTCTCTCTCTCTCCTTACCCTCTTCATTCTTTCTTCTTCTGTTCCCTGGGGTCAAAAATGGTTAAATAAGAGTTATTGTTATTTGTAGTGCAGCAGGGGTGAAATGTTTTCTGGTAGATTTATGTCTCATCTCTCTATTGCTGCTCTCCACTTCAGTGTTGCATCTCCTCACTGTGCTTCTAATCCTATCCATGTGTTTATTGCTGATGTCTGATTTGTGCTCTTTGTTTAGAGTGTTAGATGTTGGGCTCTAATGCATTGAGCTGTTGTGTCTGGACTGTGGCGCTGTATCTTTCACCTTGTCTAAATCAGCCTTTGAAGACCCAACTGTACCTGACCCTCACTTTTATTCATCCTTACTATTAATTAAACACCAATATGGAATTTCTTGCTCATTAACATAACTGATAGCACCTTGTTGTGGACGATACCAATGTTAAAGTCAGATAGCAGCTGATGATGTTAAGCATGATCACAGTTGCAAAACATACTAAGTAGGAGGATTAGCATTTAAGCCTGTCAATAATAGAGAAAGACACAAAAAAAATACCATTAATGAGAATTTTTTTTTTTTTTTTTTTTTTTTTTTTTTTTTACTGTATTTTTAATAAGCAGTGTGTAACTGAATAGATGGGCAAGCTGCCCTGGCAAAGTGGTATTGGTTATCCGCTGTTGTCAAATAACTTTGGATAACTGTTGAATAAATTAAAATGAATTTAAATGGTCAGTAGTAGTGACTAAGAAATTGAAAAAGTATTTGACTTGTAGCGACTAAAATAGAAAGATAAATAATAGTAAGTAAAATTGATTTAAACAGCACTTTTCACAGACACAAAGTGAAAAGTCATAAAGTGCTTTACAAAGACATTTAACAGCAGTCTTTAAGTGCTTTTTAAAAGATTCCACAGAGTCAGCAAATATTAAGAAATCAGGCAATGTGTTCCACAGTTTGAGAGCGAAGACATGGAACAGACACTAGATTTAACTTACTGGACCTAAGAGAGCGTGCTAGTAAATATGGGTGAAGTAAATCAGCCACATACATAGCAGCCTGGCCGTGCTACGCTGTATAAGATTAAGAATTTTGAACTGGATCCTATACTCAACAGGAGGCCAGTGAAGAGATATTAGCAAAGGGGTTAAATGAGACCTATGAGATCTATTTGCAAGTTATCTAGTAGCAGCATTCTGTATAGCCTGCAAATAATCACCAGCAGACAAGTGAGGAGAAAAGAGCGTTATAGTAATCATTACGAGATAAAATAAAAGCATGTATTATCATCTCTAGCTCGGTTCAAAACTGCAGTTCTCAATAATAAATAACACAGTTATAATTATTGTGTATAATTCCAGTATCAAAAGGATAGTAATTGAATGATCTTTAATAACACACCATATGGCCAAAAGTATGTGGACATCCCTCTGAAATATTGAGTTCAGGTGTTTCATCCACCGCTATTGCTAACAGGTATATAAAATCATTCTCATAGACACAGAATCTCCATAGACAAACTTTTGCAGTAGAATTGGTCATCCTGAAGTAGCTCAGTGACTTTGAACGTGGCGCTGTCCTTGAATGACACGAGTCAGTTCATGAAATTTCTGCCCTGGTAGATCTGGCCCAGTCAACTGTAAGTGTTATTATTCTGAAAATGAAGGGCCCAGGTGCAACAGCAGCTTCATCACAAAATGGTAGACAGTAGAAGCTTGCAGAGTGCTGAAATGCGTGGTGCCTAAAAATATCCTATCTTCTTTTGCATCACTCACTACAGAGTTTCAAATTGCCTCTGCAAGTTAAAGTTATGAAATGAGTTTCCATGACCGAGCAGCTGCACACAGGCCTAAGATCGGTATGTGTAATGCCTAGTGATGTCTGGAGTTGTGTAAAAAAGGCCACTGGACTCTGGAGTAGCGGACGTGTCAAATTGTGATGATCAAATTGTGCCAGGAGAATGCTACTAACTGGAATTATACCAACAGGAAAGTATGGTGGAGAAGGGATAATGGTTTGGGGCTGTTTTTCATGGTTTGGGCTCGTTCCAGAGAACTGTAATGTTGATACTTCAGCCTACAAGAACACTTCAGACAATTATAGGCTTCAAACTTTGTGGCATCGGTTTAGTGAAGAGCTTTTCCTGCTCCCACAGGAGTGTGCCCTTGTGCACAAAGCAAAGTTGTTAAAGAAATGGTTTGATGATTTTCATACGCAGGAGCTCCAGTAGCCTGCACAGAGCCCTGACCTCAGCCCCACTGAACACATTTGGGGTGAACTGGAGCATCCATCGTGAGCCAGTCCTTCTCGTCCAACCTCAGTGCCTGAACTCAACTATGCTCTTCTGCCTGATTAGATTTCCACATATGCACTTCAAAATCTCATGGAAAAGCCTTCACCAATGAGTGTAGACTGTTAGAACTGCAAAGTGGAGCCTATTAATGGGCATGGCTTTGAAAGGGGATGTCCAGCAAGCTCATGTAGGTGTGACAGTCAGGTGTCCATATACTTTTGGCCATATAGTGAATATCGCCTGCTGTGCACCTCTAGTATCAACCTGCTTGTCTCCTGTTCTTGTTCTCTCTCCTTATCTCTTCCTTTCTCTCTCTAGATTCACTCTCTTGTTTTGCTCTTTCTGTGTGTATTCATTTATTTGATTTTTCATAAGAATAGTTCCTTTTTCGTGAAGAGCCAGACACTTTTTTTTTCACTGAAAGGAACTTTTGGTTTCAGCTCAGCTCTTGCATGTATTTTGCTGTGATAAATCTACTGCATTGTTTCTCTTTTTTTCTGTACTTCTATCTCTATCCCTCTATCTCTCCCTCTCGTGTTCTCTTGGCGGTTTGGGGGTGTTGGGCACTGACTAATGTATCTTTCTCTCCGTCTCCTTTGTGTTTTTTGTTGTTTGGTGACCTGCTCTCCCTCTTGCTTAGCAAATGGAAATTCTGGCAGTAAGTGGTTCTCGTATTCTTGACCTTTCCGTAATCATGTCGCCGTGGCAACACACACTGACCATTCCATCCATTCATCATAAATGCAACCAGTAATGCTAAACCAGTTAGAGCTCTGAACAGTCTGTCACCGTCTTGTATCTCTTAACCCTACTACAGACCTAAGCTCTGTACACATTACATGCTTCATTAATGCCTTGCCCTAAATTGGTACCATACTTGTACAACCATAACTTTGCTATGTCTGTGCTAATTTGCTAATGTCACGTGATGTAAAAGCCTGCACAAATCACGTTAATGAAACTGTTGTGATTATAGTGAATGGGGTGTGTCCATGGGTTACGGAAAGGAGGATGTTAATAGCCAAGAAGCCGTAATACTATTTTCCTCTAGTTCTGCATGTTCATCACCCCTATCTCGTTCTCCCTCTTCCTCGTTTCCGATTCAGAACATCCGTTCAAACGAACATTCATGAAATGAGCTTCGGCTGTGGCAGGCAGAGAGGGGAAGTATAAAAATAGCATGCGTTCATGGCGTTCCCTAATCATGGTTAGTGTTGAAGATTAGTGAGCATGCTCAGTCCGTGCTGTCTGGGCACCAGCTGCAGAACGGTGTCTCAGGGTTTCATCCTTTCATCCCCCCCTCTCTAACCCTGGACTTTAAATCTATTTATTTGTTCATTCATACATCCATCCTGTCATTTGGTCAAACAAACAAGCTGCTGATGCTAGTGAAGGTGAAGAGTAGAATATGCTTCTGGTGTGCTAATGATGCATGATTCTCTCTGTCTCCCTCTCTTTGTAGGAGCTGGAGCTCTGTCGGAGATTGTACAAGCTCCATTTTCAGCTGCTGCTGCTCTTTCAGGCCTACTGTAAACTCATCAGCAGAGTGGATACCATAAAAAGAGAGGCTGAGGTGTGTATTTGTTCATAAATAAATAAATAAATAATCACCACCTCGATACGTACTGTACGCTTGTATGGCATTATTGACATCATCATTTGCAATATGTGAGCACAATACATGTTTACCGAATGCTGACTGTGCTGTGTGTATATATAGAGTACTGTGTTAAAGTCCACCAAAACACCACTCTTCATTTATTTAATTTCTAATCAAAATAGTGATCCAGAATATGGAGTGCAATTCACTGTGTCACTTTTCTCCATACAGGATTGCACAATGTTAGATGCTGGCTTCATCCATTTGCAGATTTTGGTATTTGTCTTGGACACTCAGTTGGCCAAAACAAGCGCTCTTTGTCCACGACCTTCCTTTTTACAAAATTTGAAAAGGAAAGCAGTAATGTTACAAACTGAACCAATCACGCAACAGGAGCGGATTGCTGCCACATGCAACACATGTCTGTACTTAATGGCCAAAAGTTTAATAAAAGAAGGGTTACATTTATGGTGACTACGTCAGCTTTACTTTGATGCTGTTTATGCAGTTATGCTATTAGACCAACATATGTTAATGTTACAGTGTAACTGGACATTGGAGATGAGTGGCTTAATGTATCCTGGCTTTAGTTACAGTGTTTAAAAACTGTGGCTAACTAAACATGCAGTAGATTGTACACACTGGAGAACCTACTATTTTTCATTAACAAAGCCCATGCAAGTGCAGGAAAGAAATAAGAAAGTGAACAAGACATAAAAGCTTTTTTCTTTTTGATAAATTTGCTGCTGTTATCAGGAATACCACATCAATTAACCTCTTTAGGCTGCTGCAATATGTCATCATTGACATTGACTCAAAACTGTAAATACTTAGATTTGCATTTGATTAGGATTTGGATATTGACTGAGATGCTTCTAAACTAGCTTATAGCTCTAAGCCAATCTCTGCAGCACCATTTTCTGATCAATAGCTTGATAAAAATTGAAATTTTGAGCATTTTTTTGCCATTTGTGTTTGCACACAGGAATTTGTCTTGTCCGCATTTAACCCATCCATGAAGTGAAACACCCACATACACACTAGTGAACACACACACACACACACTAGCGGGCAGTGAGCACACTTGCCAGTAGCAGTGCACGGCCCTATCCACCACACCAGGTTTGCCAGCCTTGCTTAAGGGCACTTCAGTTATTACTGTCTGTTCAGGGAATCAAACCAGCTATCCTCTGGTCAGCTTGCTAGGGTTTGGTAGTTCTTGCCAATAAATCGATTCTTCTTAAAGTAATATAGCTAAAGCTTAGTGTGGGCACTTAGCCTGCTGCCTACTGTTATTTTAGTCTAGCTTATTATTGTTATTAGACGTTTGGGCTGGGCTGTATTCAGTTGTCCTTGATGACAAATTAAATATCATTGAAGGCCACATTTATGTGAAAAGACATTTTCTGCATCGAAGTAAGGAACAGCATTAAAACTGTAGTCATACATAACGATTCCAAGCTGTTAACGGAACGGAGTGTAATTCTGGAATAACAGAATGAACTCGCTTTTACTTTAATTGACTTTGCCTTAAAACTGAGAGAAGGCAAGATTAATTGGATGCTGTATTGTGCACACATTAAGTTAGAGAACCAGCTGCTTAGCCATAATTTATTAGATGTCTCATATACTTGGTGCACTGTGTGCGTGGCACTGTTGGTGTACTGTTAAATTTATTTGTGCTCAGAGCTTTTACACTGTAGCTGTAACTAAATTAGGTCTCTGAGTGAGACTGATCTTCTACATACAGGCCAGAGCCAAGCCATTCAACCAATCACAGATCAATGCTAACACACTTACCATAAGTCTCTATAGAGTACAGTGTGTGTGTGTGTGTGTGTGTGTGTGTGTGTTCGTTCAGTCGGAGGGGGCCATTTGTGTTTTTGTATGTCTGCGTAGATGCTATTGTACTTCTCAGTGGTTGCCTGGGTTTTAATGAAATGAAACTGATGAGATGAAACTGGCTATTGTTGGGGGGGAAAAGATTTAGTAAAACATGGATGGTGTTTCATAGGTAACAAACATGTCAGAGGAGCTTGCCATCCTGGAGAGCTGTCTGAAGGAGGCGGAGTCGGTGAGTGATGGACAGGAGGGAGTGAGTGTGTCCGAGGCAGTACAGTCCAGTACAGAGACAGCCATTCACTCGCTGATTGAGAGTCTACGAGCACGAGACTTCAGTTCTGCACTCGCACAAGTCAAAGCATTCAGGTAAATGCACAGTTACACCCCACTGCCTCGGAAACAGTTTTAGTACATGAATAAGCTCTATACTCACTAAAAGCGTTCGGCCAAACAAAAAGAAACCCCACACACAAAGGTGGGGGGGGGCAGTTTCATGCCTTCAAACATGAGGCCATGGAAAAAAGAATTTTTTGGCAAAATAATTATTGGCAAAAGGCGATGGATCATTCTCAGCACTGCTGTGACACTGACGTGCTGATGCCGTGCTGATACGGAGGTATCTAAACTTTAAGGAGGTGTTCCTAATGATGTAGCCGGTTGGTGTAGAATAGAAATATGAGCAGCAACACAGCCAGTTGTTGTATAGAGGCTGTTTTGCATATTGCATCTCTGTGCAGCAACCAGATTTGATTACCAAATAGTAAAATCATGTGGTTAAAATCTTATTGGGTTACAATCCTGATTAAAATCAGTTGCTACTGTTGTTTCGTTGCACCAGAACAGAAGCACAGACAGAACTTTGAACAGTGTATCACAGTGGTCTTTACACACTGTTACAATCTCTCTCTACCATTCTTCAGTTTGTTTACAGTGTGATCAGCCTTGTGTTGAATCAATCAAAGCTTAAGAGTTTCCTCTTTTTGCTATTCCTCCTGCTCCCCTCTTCCCCTCTTCCAGATGCTTGTGGCCTAACGACATTTTTGGCAGCGAGAAGGACGATGCTGTGCAGACTTTGCTGCATATCTACTTCAGGCACCAGACTCTGGGCCAGACTGGCTGCCTGGCTGTGGTGGGGCCAAGCAGGGATCTGTCTCAGGCCAGCGCCCGCCTCATGGAGCTCAACCTACAGATCCGTGAGGCCTTGCGCCGCACCCAGATGCCCCAGAGTCTCATTCACAACCAAACACCTACTCCCCAGACCCAGATCAACACCCACAGCACGGTCCTCAGCACGGGACTGTGATGGCTGTGTGATTGCAGGAGCCACATATTCTCACTGGTTCCAGAAAGGGCAGCAGCGAGGTGCCTGATCTGGAGTGGGGAAGTGTGAGGGTGGTGGCAGGGGTAAGGGCATTTCTCAAGACTTCACTTTAAAGGGCTAAAGGATGTGTGTGAGGATCATACTGACTATGAAAAAAACTATAAATATACAAAATCCATTTTCCCCCTCAGCCATTTTTGCTCCCATCATCCTTCACTAAACAAAGCAACATAGCAGAATTTCAGCTGAAAAAGTGACAGCCTGAGGACCTGATCGAGGACAGTCTGTAGGAGGAACACTGGGCAATGATGATGCTGAACTGGAAGATTTTGGCGGAATGACCTAGACCTCTGGGTTGTTCATTTAAAAAGGAAAAAAAAAATGTCTGCCCTACTAGAGCACTGGAATAATAAAGGTTCTCTGGTCAGGTAGCATGTAGCTACATAAACAGCTTATCCATGGAATGTGTGAGAATTGGCAAGTCGCAATGGAGACTTCCTGTCACATTTGTTACATATTCATGAAACTCAAAACAATAAGTACATATTAAAACAACAAAATAGACGTTTCAAAAGCATGCTTGAAAGTGAAAAAGCACTGCAAGAAATATTTTTTGAGAAATGTATTTTTATTAGAGCTAACAATCCTAGGTTGTAAATGTTAGGGTATTTAATGTATTATTGAAAAGTGAGGGCTTGGCCCTCGGACTCTGTATAAAGAGAGGTTTATCTGGTTAACTTTATTGACCTGCATTGGGGAGAAACTTTAGCTTTCACTGGGTTGCTCTAACAAAACTCCTACTCTATAACCAAATACGTAGCTGCCTGTAGACAACCATAGATTCATGTGTTAGTGTGTGACAAGGCACAGGGAGTGTGTGACGGTGTGCGCGTGCGAGTGTGTTTTTACATACGCTGATATTTGCACACACATTCTCTCTCTCACACATGTACATTAGCACATTAATAAACACACACAAAGTGCAAAAACTGGCTGCAACTCATTATGGAAATATCAGTAACTTATTGTACTCTGTATATATTTTAGAAAAATGTATAGTGTAAAAGCAGTATTTTTCCCTTGTACATTTGTGTAATGCACTGTTCGACCAGAATAGAGAGTATGAAGCTAATGCAAAAATACAAAAAAAAAAAACCTCCAGTCACTAACAACCCTGTCCACCATAACTATTCAACAAGTCTCTGATCTTCAGCGTTTCCCTTTTAACAAGCAAGCCTGGCTGGGAGCAGTGGATAGGAGTTGTCTGTCACTCTGATTCTCTCTCTCTTGCCTTTGCCCAGCTCTGCTTGACCATATGCATTCCTTAATCTCCACTGTGATCTTCATGTTGGCTCGCAGTACTCTGCAGAGGGGCCATGCTCCGAAAGCCCCTGCGAGGGGAAAGACAGAGCTGGGGTTCGTCCATGTTGGCTCTGCAGTCATCCTCGGACTCAGGGCAGCACTGATGGAGCGGCATCTTTGCTTTGCTTCTCAAAGCCACTGTGCTTCGCTTCGCTCGACTGCAAGATATACAGCACCGAGCCAGCGTTTACCCACAGAGTTGGAGGGACGTCACAATGTCGTGGCACATTTACAAAAAAAAAAGAAGAAGAAACGATCACTGTATCCATTCCTCACAGAACTCTTCTGTTGCTTGTCTGGTACATTTTGAATGCTGTTCTTAATTATTTAATGGATATATGAATATATTATTTACCTGGAGAAAATATAGTTTTTATTTAGAGGTGCATTATCCTGTGTTTTTTTGTTTTTTTTTTTTCTCTCTTTTCTCATTTGTCTGTCTTTTCTCATTTTTTCTTTCGTCTTTGTCATCTCACTCACTTACCTTTCCCCCTGTCCTGATTAAATAAAAATCTAATCAGAAGCAACAGCTTTCTTTGTGAATGTTTTCTATCTTTGTGTAGGTGCTTACTTACCATTGGTGATCTGCAGTCTTAAGTGCCTGATGGATTGTGATGGGGAGGAGTGTTACAATCCCAGCAACTGTAGGGTTACCTGAGGGAAGAGGTTTCACATTATTTAGTTTATTTTTAATTGTACATAGGAAAAAATGTTTAGGAAAACATGACAGAGGAATGTGTTTTAGGAGGGAAAGATTTCTTTCTTTTGAAGGGTAAGAGATCACCCCAGACCTCGGGGGAGGGAAGACTCCCTTTTAGAATATTATTCTAAAAGTAGATATATTGGGTTCCACTGGCTAGCATTAGCTTTAATTTCTAGCTTTAGTTAAGGTTAGCTAGAACTAGGCAACATTTGAGCCATCTTACTGGAGAGTGGGAGTTTAACACTTGACACGTACACCCACACCTCATCTGTTCTGGAAAGTACGATTGTCATTTACACTTTAACAATGAATTGTTAATGCTCTTGCCTTGTTCAGATCATTCATAGTGTAATACTTAAATATAGATATGTAATTCATTTAAAGTTTTTTTTTACTGTAATTTGTCTTTTTAGCTTATAAAAAATGAAGATGCATTGTGGAGACAACTTTATGAAATGTATTATACTTTGTTTTGAAAAAATAAATTATTTGCCAAACTACAGATTCTGTAACATCTAGATGAAAAACCTAATTCATCAGTGGGGCAAGATTCCCTAGCCCCCCTAATTTTTTGTGCTACATAACCAAGACTGACTGCTGTTCCAGTTTATATAACTTATACTAAGCATATACACAGATGTTGTTTACCATTACTGTGAAGGATGCTTATATCCCCATGCATGCGTGTGCCTTCCCCTCATCTAGCACACCTGATTCAACTCATGAACTAATTAGCAAGCTTCTGATGTGCTGGGAAAGATGTTAGGAGCAAGGAAAACAAGTAAACAGGGTCCCATACAACTGGGACTGGGGACCCCTAATGTAGGATTAAATCAGGAAAACGGAGTGTTCTCTTTGCATACTGTAACTACAGCAGGTTTGGACTGTACATTGTTGAAAGTTGATTTTTTTTTTGTTTGTTTTAAATTAGAGAAAAATAACCATATCAATGTAACATTTCCCCCCCCTAATTGAATAAAGAGCTGGTGTGGGCAACCAGATGAGAATGAGAAATTCATAATAGGAGAGCTGAGAGTGTCAGGTATTTGTTATGAAGACCATTTACAATTGATAAAGACACACACACCATTATACCCCAGTGACAAATGTGTTAAACATCTTTTCAGGAGATGAGGTAATAACACTGCACATGAACATTTTTAGATCAGATTACCTCCACAGTAGCAGCATTCTCTATTTGGTTTGATATAATGAACTAAAAGCAGGAAACACTGCTCCCTTTTAGACTGTTCATATTGTCTACTACAGCTAAATCAGTTACCGTTTGGGATAAACCAGACTTCCTGAGTCCAGGACACCTACTCAGTGTTCTGGATTTTTTAGGGCATCTGGTTACGTTTGCTGCAGGCATGGAAGTCACATCACTTTGACCTCCTTCTCCTGAACCTGAAATCTATGGCTGACTGGCCACATGCCTCAGGATCAGCCTACAAAATGAAACCAAATTTTAGCTCTTTGAGCCATACTCCGTACTGGAAAAGACCACTTTCAAGATATTGTATGCTTACCTTTCCTGAATAATTTAACCCTTTAGGAATGGCATCAGCTGAACAGCCACTTTAGATTTAATACAAAGTACTTGCAGCTATTCACTCAGTAAGCCAGTCCCCTGTTGGCATTCGTAGCCAACACCCACCCACATTTAATCACAAATGAGACCACAGCATTGCTGTAACTGCCATTTTATTTGTTTTCTGAAATGGTTCCTGCAAAACACTACTGAGCAACTTCAACAGATCCCAGAGCTCAGGTATGCACCCCAGGCCTTTCTACCCAAGACCAGTATGAACAGACTGGCTGTAGATGCCAAGGTCTTCTCCCAAGCAGTGGGGCAAAACAGCAGTACAGGAACCTCCACAATCAGGGAGGGGTTTATATAATGTACTTGAAACTGAAAGTGCTGTCACAGGAGAGCCGCTTGCCTTTGCAGCGGCCACACAGGTCCTGCCGGTGAGGTCGTTTAGGGTCAACATGGCGTGCTGTCCCTGGACAAGTGCAGCGTGCCTTCTTACAGCTCTAAAAACAAGAAGAGTTAGTATGAAACTCCGACACCAGCCCAAAAACACTAAACTCAAAACACCAGCTTACCTGGCAGGTTATGTCCTCTACACGGTATGGGTTGTATGCCTTCTGACACGTTCTGCAAAACTGCTTGAAGTAAACCTAGGAGAGCAGAAGACATTGTGGCAATGCAACACAACACACACCAAATAGGATATACAGCATAGTTACCTTGTTTGTGCCTTGAACACACCACACATATGCACTCTCCCAGCGCAGGTTGCAGTCTCTGCAGTGGTAGTAGCCATACTTCTGTTCTAGAAACTAGTGGGACAACAGATGGGGTCAGTTTGTGCCCCAGATGCCATGTCACTTGGCGTATCCGTTAAAGCCCTCCCTTGCCCTGTACATTTGTTATGGTGGTGCCACAATACATGTTGCAATAGAGAGGTTTTCCCCACCGCAGAACCAACAGCTGTATCTAGAAAGAAATCACTCTAGTATGATCAGGGTAATTTTATAGGGGAGTGCATCTGCACAGAAAAAGAATAAAGCCCCCCCCCCCCAAAAAAAAATGCTTTTCAACTCAAGACAACTGTGTGTGTTGGGGGTGGAATGCAGACAAGCACTGTGGTTGGGGCCAAACAATTTGGGCAAAACATCCAATTGCATTGTTTGACTGCTGCAGTTGCGATTTAAATTGATGTCATGTATAAACTGAGGTCCAGGTCAAGAAAGTAGCCAATCAACATGCCAGACTGTTAGTTAGTGCCATTTTAAGGTTAACTTCCCCCACTTTAAATTTAAGGCTACAGCTGATGTAGTACAGTACAAATACTGCAGCTCTTGCAATTTGAAAATCGTTCCAGTCTGCAGTTTAGATGCAAACAGATTTCTCATTTAGGCCTGCTGTGACTTCTCTGACCACATTTAAATTGGGATAAATTGCATCCAGATTTCATAGATTAGTCATAAAATAAGAACTATGCGAGTTGCACTTCTATAGCAAGCAACAAAATAGGTGTAGCATGATGGGTTTGATTTGCCTTGATACTGCACTCTTCCTATGGAACTACTGCGCATGCTATTTCAATGGCAATGCTGAAACGATATATTGTGCAGTCCTTCTACTTAGTATCACAATTACCAGTGACCGAAGACCCAGAACCGAAGCCCTCTTAGTTTTGTGTATGCATTTCAAGCCAACAGCTCACCTGAAACCTCACTCTACCCTTGGCCTTGGGCTCCTCCTGTCCACTCTTCTCATTCACGCTCTTACTTTTCTCATCCACAGTTCCAGTCTGCTCACTTCCTTCCACGCTTTTCTCAGGACTAAGCTTGTCTTCGGCTTGCTTGTCGCTTTTGCTTTCCTCACTCTCTCCAACTTCCTCCTCCTTCTCTTCTCCAGTCCTCCCACGCTCCTTCTTCTGCTGCTCGTCCTCTTGGAGGAAGGCTGCCAGCCCCCTTGTGGCGATGGGGGAGTATACTGCCTGAGTGCGCGGGAATCGAACGCCCCCTGTGCCGCTGCTGATGCTAGTAGGACTCCCAGGTGCCAGCCCGTCAGTCCTGCGCATGCGCTGTCCGTCACGCCTCCGCGCCTGAAGCAGCGTGCGCGGCCCAAGCGAGCATTGGATCGAGGCGTCCGCTTTCGGGTTCACCTGGACAGCGACGTCCCGGGTGTTGGCTTTCCTCAGGCGCGGCGTCAGATTAGGGTTGATTTGAGACAGGATGGACTTGAGCTGCGCGCGGTGGTAGCTGTCCAAATAGCTCTCACCGTCGCTGTACGCGGTCAGATAACTCTTCTGCCTCCATCCCTTGGGCTTGGGGCATCTGTAGGAGTAAGGGTTATAGGAGGAGTACAGATAGGTGTCAAGGGGCTCGTCTCCGTATGTAGCCATTGTTTCTTTTCGCTTAGCCGAGGGATAGCGCAGCCTGGGACGGTTAAATATTAGCGCTGATTGGCTGCAGGTGTGAGGTGACACGCAATTAAGACTGTGAGTAAGAAGGCGCACCTTCACGTCTTACTACTCTAAAGCTGCTTTCAGCTCTGTTTTACAAGGGGGAACTACTTTCACCACCAGGGGGCGCCACACAAAAACACATAGAAGGTACATAGAAAGGGTTGCGTATTACGAGCTGTTCGTGTCAGCGCCCTCTTCATCCTGACCGAGGAAAAAGCTAGGAAGAAACGGAAAGCAAACACTGTACTAACGATAAACTAACGTCCACGGTCAAGTCATTACACATTTTATTTCTGCTTCAGTTTTGTGATTAAAAGCACCCGTAAAAAGTCACTACGGTAGCTGAGTGCTAGTAGATACAATCATACTACAACCTCCATGTTTTTGCTGTTATTGTTTACGTCCAACAGGAACTAGAAACGTTATAAATAAGGCGACCGGTCACTGGCTGAATTATTAACGGGAAAGCGCGTAACATTCAACATGGCCTCTCTTCATGGAGGAAGTCCCGCCCTTCAGGAAAAGAGCCAATAGACTTGCTGTTTTCGCGCAGGCGGAGAAGAGTCGATCGTTTTTGTGCGTTATTGAGCCAAACGCTACTAACTATATATTAGTATTTGATCAGATTCATTAGTGATTTCAAATCTGTTTTTAAAACAGAAATTTGTTCTTCAGTTTCAACCAGTTTGGTCTCTTATCATTAAAAGAGAACGGAGGCTGCAAATAATTGCCGGCAGCGTTGTAAAAATAGCCGCCGAAGTGAGCCAAACCGACACAGTTAAGTCAGGTGATCACAGCATTTGTTTGCAACCAATTCCAGAACTAATACTCAGCTATCTGTCTTTAGCCTGCTACTTCCTGTTATTGGAGAAGACCTATAGCCAAACCATCAAGCCAGCTTCACTGGGGAAAAGACTTTAGCTTAAAACATCTCGACACACCTAACTGAGCTTTTTTAATGTGACATGATCAGAGAAAACATGCTTGTAAACATTCTAGTTCAAGTGTGGCTTTAGGAATATAGTTTCTAAAGATTTTACAACTCTGTAAACACTAAAAAGCCAACAAATATTTTGGTCAGAGAAAGTGAGGAGGCTAAATGTTTGATTTCTTGGTTACTCCAATACCAAGAAGTGGCATACTGAGGATAGGTAGCTATATTTGTTTTCGAATTGGTTTGCAAACCAGCAAGCAAAGGCTGTGCAGTCATGTTGCATAAAAAAAACAAAGCAGACATTATCACTGTAAGTTTATTCATACCACTTGCATCTGATTTGAATATACATTTTCTCAGCATGTTGTACATTTCAGTGATGGATGGAGAAGCATGTCTTGTTTTGTGACTGCAGTGCGTTTTCAAGTTTTTCCCAGATGAAGTCGGCTTTCTTTTCAATGCTGTCTGCAGTGTGTATCTGGCTGCACTTCAGGTTTAACCCACAGGTCAGCATTGTCAGTGGCTTTGTGAGTTATGTCATCTCTGTATTCATGTAAGATTACAGGTGAAGTTGACTTGCACAATCTCAACTCTTTTCAGGCATCTTGCTGATTGTAAGGATCCCTAACTGTGACACTGTGGATAGACTGACACTGAATACATTTGTCCTCACCAGGTAAATACTATTCATTGCGATTCTGATGAGATCCCCTGAGCCATTTACTTGAATATGTCTGAAATACCTGACAAATCATAAACAATATAAAGAATGATTGAGGTTGCTGTACTGATTATGTAAGGTAAAAAATGATACTATGAATTGATACTAACTGTCTGGGCTTGAGACTAAGCCTACAGTTTTTTTCAATGGAAAATGATCTTTTTTCAGTGTATTTCCCACAGAATTGCATTTCCCATATAATTTTGTTTCTCTCGTGGTAGTATTGAGCTACATTCAGCATCAGGTAATGATATAGCCAATTCTAAAGATTCTGCTAACTCTTGATGTCTGCTTCAGAAGTCGTATGTGTCCAAGCTGAACAACCACATGGAAATGGGAGTTAATCCACTGTACGTTTTCCACTATAATAGCTCAGCAAAGAGTGATGCCATGAACAGATGCAGAATGTCTGTCAGGGCTCAGTGTCCCAGGCTTTCAGTTCTTCTGCTGTATTAGCATGGGGTTTCTCGGCACTCTCTGAAGTTGCTTATGATGCATTAGGCCAGTGTACAGATGTTTATGGGTGGCTTGGATCCACAAAAAAAAAATACCACCCCCACCCCTATTACATTATTACATTATATCTCTTATTATGCTTCAGAAGCATTACAGCTGTTTTCATGCAATACCAAAACTTCAGTATGGATTGGCCATTAACCCTGTCTGCCTGTGTGTTGACCCATAACTTCTATACTTGCTGCTAACCACAATTTATGGGGAAATCCCCAATAATTAGACTCTGCACTTGTTTTATACCAGTCCTGACTCCCAATAACTACCAATACAGAGTCATCAATCCACATGAGGCAATGGATAGAATGGCTTTTTACAGAGAACACTGTCAGTCTTTGGACTCCTGCTGAATCATACTTTCTTATGCTTTCCCCCTGACTTGGAGAGCTGTGAGATGAATAGCCCTATACTGGTGTGGGGCTCCCCATCCCTCCCCGAGACTCCAGCATGATGGTGTTGGGGTCGCTGACTGTCACTGAGCCATATGCCGCGTCAAAGGGCCCGTCCTCCTCCTTTAGCGTCTTGTAGGTAATGTTGGTGTCGTCATCACCCTCCTGCTCCAGATCCTGCTTGCGAAGCACCTCCCTCCGGTACACTCTGTAGCCCAGGATGAAAACCCCGGCCTCGGCTGACTGGAAGAGTGCGTAGAGCAATGGGAACATGTACATGCCACCCATCAACTCTGGGGGAAAAGCCAGCTTCAGGATGGCCGTACATAGCTGCACGTTCTGGCAGCCTGTCTCCAGGGAAACGGTGCGACAGCTATTGGGAGGCAGGGCGAAGAGCACGGCCAGGCCATAGCCAGCAGCATAGCCAGTCAGAGGCATCAACACGGCCACCACATAGACGGAGGGGGGGATGGTGGCCAGCAGCTCAGGACCTAGCATGACACCAGTCATGATGAAGAGCATCACAAGTGTGACGAATAGCAGCCAAAGCGACACCTGGTGGACAGATGGTAGAAACGAGCAGGTAAGTGAAGGCTAGGGACACTGACTGGAGACCTCAAGTATTCTAAATGCTTTTCTTGCTCATACATATGGTTTTCTATGATAAGGGCCCTTTCAGTACACAGTAAAACTCCAGTGTTAGATTAAAAGCTTGACACGAAGGATCGTCAGGAGATAATCCAGCTAGACAATCCACAGTTAGACATAGTATAAAACGAGAGTTAATCCAGTAATGCAGGAGATAATTTATCACTGAGTTAATCCATCACTGTAACACTGCATGCCATCTTTGGTATAAAACAAGTTACTATAATGTAACTTAACATTACTATACAAGTGGTAAAAGGCTGGAATCCAGATTGTAATTTAGAAGAATAGTGGTTGGTACAAAAAAACTTGACAGATTTATTTACAGGCCGAAGCTTGAAATTAACGACTGCCATAACAGAGAAGCCAAGATGTATGCTGACTGCATGCCATTTATCAGAGGAGAAAAGAGCGAAGCCACCCGAGTGACAGTGCAGCCTGCTTTTATCCACTCCCCTTAATGTGCACCGCTCATTCCCCCCCATCACATCACTCTGTAAAGCACACGCACAATGACACACACATCTTCATATCCTCCACTACTTTATCACTCTCCCCCTCCCTCTTTCTCTCTATCTCTTATTCACCATCCAGCCCGTCTCAGACTGTTCTTAGATAAGCCTAACTGAAAAAAGGACCTTTTTAAGTGCCCATGTGACATCATTGTGGCCCTCAGGGTTCTGTCTCTTTTTAAACAGACAGACTCTGGACATTACTGTTACCCAAATAGTGACACACGCAGCATTTTTTTGATCAGCTATTTGAAAGGGAAGGTTTAGGGTGTGTTGTCCAGCAGGGTGTAGCTTATGTCTTATTGCCACAAGCAGAAAATGCCATTAGGTTGTGATTTAATTTTTCAAGATGATTCGTGACTACACTTTTTTAACAAATGGATCTTCAAGGGTGACGGGATTCATTTCATGTAGAAACATGCACAGTCAGAGAACCATTTAAATAAATGGTCTGATGGTTCTTCTCTTTGATAGAAAACCACTTGTATATGGTCGCTGAATATGGAATTATGTAAAAATGGTGCTGTACAGCATCTCAGTGGGTACATTCATTGTAAAATCATCACTGTTATTTAGCGTAATTCTGAAAAGTCATGGAGCTCACATTCCTGATCCACAAACGTTTGTAGACACCTGCTCATCCAACATATCTCCTGAAATTAAAGGAATTATTAGGGCGTTTGTCCTGCAGTAGCAGCGTCTACTCTTCTGGAAAGGCTTTACATTAGATGTCTGAACATTGCTGTGAGGTTTTGATTGTATTCAGCCACAGGAGCATTAGTTGGGTCAGATACTGATGTTGGGTTTAGTTCTGGCTCGCACACACCACTCCAACTCATCTAAACAGTTCCTCTGCTTCACAGTCCAATACTGGGGGGCTTTATACCCCTCTAAGCTGATGCTAACTTACCTGAAGCACTTTGTCGGCGGCGCGCGGGTATCTGTACCGGAGCGCGAGCCCGAGGCCAATGGGCACGAGCGTGCTGCAGAGCGTGAGCGTAATGGCGCCCATAGGCAGCAGCTGTACGGCGGGTGCGCTGATCCACGCGCGACTGTAGAGCCACAGACAGAACGGCGTGAAGACCAGCGCGAGCAGCGTGGACGAGATGGTCATGATCACACTGTGGAAGAACACAGAGCGCACACACACAGATTATACAGTCTGTCCTGCATGTTTAGTGTTTTTCTGCTTTAACGCAACTAACAGACTCAGAGTTGAAGTGAGGGAACTGGAGCAGGAGAACAGTGCTGTGTAAGGGACAGAGGTTCTCCAGGTTCTCGAAGGTTTCATTTACAGTTACACTTCACCAGCGGTGTTCAAGCAGATGTGTGCAATGAAGCGTCTGCAGAAGGTGGTCCTGTATATCAGATGTGTGTAGGGGATGTGAGGAAATGAAGGCTGGTGGAATATAAGTGAGCGGAGAAGTCTGAAATCGCCGCTTACATTTAAGACATCTTTCCTTTTTAAACCTTGATCCAGATTTTAGGAATGGTCAAAACCGTTTTTAATCAAGTGATCATATAAAGAAACGATCACTTTATATATATGTATATATAATGAATCTCTCTCTCTCTCTCTCTCTCTCTCTCTCTATATATATATATATTTGGAAGAGCTATATTACTAGATAGATTCATTATGATTAATGTGTTTTAATAGCTGGCCTTTAATTAATTTGTTCGTGCTGTGTTAACGCCGTCATTAAAAAAAGTGTATTGGCCATGAACGCCGTTAATTATTGGAAATATTTATTAGCGTTTTTGGGCTCCTCTGTGTGAATATTACTACTGCTCAGCACAATTACACTGATGAGTATTAGTATAACGTGTTTTTGTGTCATAGTGAAAGTAGAAAGTCCATTTTATCGTCTCGTTTTATGTAGTTAACTCTTAGTAACTGATTAACCACAGTCAGCTTTTAATGTTTCATTTATATTTATTAATTTTAAAAGTGTACTGGTGTGTGTCAGGTTTATGCCACATTGTGGGGACTGAAACGTGTTCGCGTTCATATATATTAAATGTATAGGTTAAGGTGGGGCAGTAGTTCTGTTTGGGTCTCCAGGTCATGAATGGAAGTCTGTGTACTGCCCCCACAATTCACAGAAACAATATGTGTGTGTGTGCGTGTGTGTGTGTTCTCCTACCTGAGGTTCATCTCTCCGTTGACCAGCAGGGTCATGATGTTGGACAGGTTGCCTCCCGGGCAGCAGCCGCACAACAGTACCGCCACAGCCGCTCCGTCATCCAGAGAGAAGGCGAGCGCGAGGCCGAAGGCCAGCAGAGGCATGACCACGAACTGACACAGCGCGGCCAGCAGTACGCCCACGGGCCGCCGCGCGTGCTCGCGCAACTCGCGCACCTCCGCCGTGCAGCCCAGCCCCAACATGGTGATGCCCAGGGTAAAGGCCACGAACACACTGATGCCATGACTAAGCGGGGAGTCCCAGAAAGGCGCAATGTCCTCCATACGCGCCCTGGTGCCGCGCGCCCGCGCCGTGGAGTTCAGGAGCGCAGAGCGCACGAGCGCAGCGCTCGAGCTCTCCATCGCGACTGAACCGTACGAGGTCCTCTGGCACACTCCAAGACTCGTGCCCCTCCTCCACCTCCTCCTTGTCACTCTACTGGAGGGTGGCGCGCTCTTCCGCCAAAGACGCGCGCAACGCGAAGTTACGCATCGTGCAGTTATTGTACGACTTCAAGGCTGTATGAAGCCAATGAACGACACAGCGTCTGTGACAATTAGTGCTCACTAAGAACTGTGTCAGTTGTGCATTAGAAAATATTGTAATATAAAGTGCATACAGACAAAACAGAATGTAGATTTTACAGTGGTGAGTCTGTGAGAGCAACTATAGATGTGTGTAGGCTAGTGAGCACAGTCACAGGTCTGTGTGAACCAGTGAGAGCAGTTACAGGTCTATGAGAGCAGTTGTAGGTCTGGGTGAGCCAGTGAGAGTAATTACAGGCCAATTACAGGCCTGCCAGCGACAGCAGCTATAGGCCTGTGTGGGTCATTGAGAGCAGTTACAGGTCTGTGTGGGCCAGTGAGAGCAGTTACAGGTCTGTGTGGACCAGTGAGAGCAGATATAGGTCTGTGTGGGCCAGTGAGAGCAGCTATAGGTTTGTTTGGGCCAGTGAGAGCAGCTATAAGTCTGTGAGAGCAACTGTAGGTCTGGGTGAGCCAGTGAGAGCAATTACAGGCCTGCCAGCGACAGCAACTATAGGCCTGTGTGTGCCAGTGAGAGCAGTTACATGTCTGTGTGGGCCAGTGAGAACAGCTGTAGGTTTGTTTGGGCCAGTGAGAGCAGGTATAGGTCTGTGTGGACCAGGGAGAGCAGCTATAGGTCTGTGTGGACCAGTGAGAGCAGCTACAGGTCTGTGTGGGCCAGCGACAGCAGCTATAGGTCTCCGTGGACCAGTGAGAGCAGCTATAGGTCTGTGTGTACCAGTGAGAGCAGCTATAGGTCTTTGTGGGCCAGTGAGAGCAGCTATAGGACTGTGTGGGCCAGTGAGAGCAGCTATAGGTTTGTTTGGACCAGTGAGAGCAGTTACAGGTCTGTGTGGGCCAGTGAGAACAGCTGTAGGTTTGTTTGGGCCAGTGAGAGCAGCTATAGGTCTGTGTGGACCAGTGAGAGCAGCTATAGGTTTGTTTGGGCCAGTGAGAGCAGCTATAGGTTTGTTCGGGCCAGTGAGAGCAGCTATAGGTTTGTTTGGGCCTGTGAGAGCAGCTGTAGGTCTGTGTGGGCCAGTGAGAGCAATTACAGGTCTCCATGGACCATTGAGAGCAGCTATAGGTTTGTTTGGGCCAGTGAGAGCAGTTATAGGTTTGTTTGGGCCAGGGAGAGTATTTATAAGTCTGTGAGAGCAGCTGTAGGTCTGGGTGGGCCAGTGAGAGCAATTACAGGTCTGTGTGGGTCAGTGAGAGCAGCTATAGGTTTGTTTGGGCCAGTGAGAGCAATTACAGGTCTGTGTGGGCCAGCGACAGCAGCTATAGGTCTCCATGGACCAGTGAGAGCAGCTATAGGTTTGTTTGGGCCAGTGAGAACAGTTATAAGTCTGTGAGAGCAGCTGTAGGTCTGGGTGAGCCAGTGAGAGCAATTACAGGCCAATTACAGGCCTGCCAGCGACAGCAGCTATAGGCCTGTGTGGGCCAGTGAGAGCATCTATAGGTCTGTGTGGGCCAGTGAGAGCAGCTATAGGTCTATGTGGACCATTGAGAGCAATTACAGGTCTGTGTGGGCCAGCGACAGCAGCTATAGGTTTGTTTGGGCCAGTGAGAGCAGCTATAGGTCTGTGTGGACCAGTGAGAGCAGCTATAGGTTTGTTTAGGCCAGTGATAGCAATTACAGGTCTGTGTAGGCCAGTGAGAACGGCTATAGGTTTATTTGGACCAGTGAGAGCAGCTATAGGTCTGTGTGGGCCAGTGAGAGCAGCTATAGGTCTGTGTGGACCATTGAGAGCAATTACAGGTCTGTGTCGACCAGTGAGAACAGCTATAGGTTTGTTTGGACCAGTGAGAGCAGCTATAGGTCTGTGTGGACCAGTGAGAGCAGCTATAGGTCTGTGTGGACCAGTGAGAGCAACTACAGGTCTGTGTGGGCCAGCGACAGCAGCTATACGTCTCCATGGACCAGTGAGAGCAGCTATAGGTCTGTGTGTACCAGGGAGAGCAGCTATAGGTCTGTGTGGGCCAGCGACAGCAGCTATACGTCTCCGTGGACCAGTGAGAGCAGCTATTGGTCTGTGTGAACCAGTGAGAGCAGCTATAGGTTTGTTTGGGCCAGTGAGAGCAGTTACAGGTCTGTGTGGGCCAGTGAGAGCAGCTATAGGTTTGTTTGGGCCAGTGAGAGCAGTTATAGGTTTGTTTGGGCCAGGGAGAGTATTTATAAGTCTGTGAGAGCAGCTACAGGTCCGTGTGGGCCAGTGAGAGCAGCTACAGGTCCGTGTGGGCCAGTGAGAGCAGCTACAGGTCCGTGTGGGCCAGTGAGAGTAGCTACAGGTCTGTGTGGGCCAGCGAGAGCAGCTACAGGTCTGTCTTGTGTCACTGAGAGAAGTTTGGTGATGTGCAGTTTGTGTTGGAATGAATCAGTGGTTTTTGACCCTGGTCCCAAGGAACTGTTGTCCTGCTGCAACATGCTCACTTCAGCTCAGTCTTGTAGTTTGGCTGGTTGGATCAGGTGTGTTCAACCAGGGAAAGCACTAATGCAGGACAGGTGATTTCCATAAACTGAGAACCGTTGTGTACACAATGGAAATGGACACTGCAGTATCAAACACAACAAGGCATCTTTCCTGCAAATGCTTTTCACTGCAGAGCTGGTTGGCTGGCTGTGTGGACCATTATCACTGTGGATACTGTTGTGAGATGCTTTTCTGATGTCACCAAATGTCTCTCTCTCTCTCTCTCTCTCTCTCTCTCTCTCTCTCTCTCTCCCTCTCTCTCTAGTCATAAAAACCTTTGCTATATAAATAATTTGATTTAATTAGGTGATAGAGGTTTTGTCTATTTTGTCTATAAGGAGAGGGTTGTCAAGCCAAAAACCTTATTGCTTAAATTTAATGCAGATAAAGATTAATATATGACATTTTTGCATTTAAACATAGTATATGCTGATGATCACTTTTAAAACTCAAACTGAAATAATGGGTGATTTAACAGCCCTGCCACCAACCTGTGCATAACAAGTCTGACAAGTTTGGGGATGTAAATTGTCTACTTTTCTTGAAAATTACCAATACATATACTTTTTATACACACTGAAATGAGCACTTTTACTGTTTTATCAGCCACACAGCGTTTCGTCATTGTTTTGTTACTGTATCATTGTTGTTGTTTTTTTTGTTAAACATGTCCTCGTTTTTCATGTTCCAACGAGCAACCAAACAACAGGAGTGTTAAATAAATGGGAAATTACAATGTTCTATTTTATTTCTCAGTATGTTTATGCTCTTAGTTGTTGTTCCATTTCATGGCTTGTAGTTATAAAAGTCCCATTATTTTGTAGATTATCATCATTATTTTCTTAAAATATTTCGGATGAAATAGATACTATAATGCACCCAGGCAACAAAAAGGCTTCAGCTTAAAATGAAATGATACTCTTTAAAACAGCTATTTACAGAGTGAGTACTTGGAAAATGTAATGTTTAATGTAATGTTGTGTTTAGTAAGCTGGAACACAAGGATGAAAAGAAAGCACTGGATGTGCAGAATTGTGCAATGTGTGACGACTTTGAAATCTCTGTGAATGATTCACTGCTATTGATCTGGTCAGAATCCACATTACAAAAACCTCTGAAGATCACACCGTGGATGCAAATGGTGTAAATATTCGGGGTTTTTTTGGTGAGTTTTGGTGAGTTACTTGTATAGCTGTGTCAACAGTGTTCATTTTGTCATTTCTCAACACCCGTTTAACAGTTTTCTTTCCTGACCTGTGCTGTGTTATTTACTCAGTGACGGATTTCCCCTGACCGATATTCCAGTAAAGCTTGCTGAAATGGCTCAAGGCATTTAAAAGCGAAGAGAATCAGGACCTGAAGTGACTGAATTTGAGAGAGCTTCAGATATCTATAAGGTAATGGCTGTTTCCTTGTGTCATATTAATTATGGTTCAGTATAATAACAGCCATATTTTATTGAGCTCTGTAAAAGATTAATACTATTGTTAAGGAAAGGTGTTCTATATGACTAGTAAATATGTCACTGACAAAGCTGTTGTACTGAATTGGCTTTTTGTTAAGCATTAAAAATAATGTATATAACAACAATAATAACGCATTATTATATTATAGTGTGTTGCCCAAGGTGGCTGTTTGGTATAAAAGCAATTACCTGAATAATCTTTAATTATTTAACTGTTTCAAATACAGTTCTGCAATTTAAGTTACATTCTTTTGACAACAAGAATTAGTGTGGAAATGGTGAGTGAAGTACATATATGCTTACCGTCCACAGCTTGTACCTCCACTGGCTGCATCTACTTCTGACACCTACAACAACAGATGGGCTACAGCCAATAATTGTATACTGTATATAGTGGAACTATAAAGCTAGTTGCTTCTAATAATGTGACCAGTGAGTGGAAGTACAATGTGCATGTTTCTAGTGTAGTGAGCAATGAATGTGGTGTTATGCAGACAGCGGTACTCTTTTCCGCTGATATATTTTCGCATCTATGATTACCTATGAAAACCTTTTCTTCTTTTATTTCAGGAGTTTTGTGAAGATGGGTTTCTGGTTCCCCCTCGTGTTCACCATAATCATCTCTTCCAGCTATCAAGGTGCCTTCTCATGTCCGCAACGGTGCACCTGCCACTTTAGCAGTAAAACCGTTGAGGTGGTGTGTCCCGATGCCTCTCTAACTCATTTCCCAAGTGAAAGTCTCCCAGGTAACACCACCTCCTTGACTATCCAGTATACCAACTTGGAGAACATCACTACCCATGAGCTGGAAGCCACGCCTCTCCTACAAGAGCTCCACCTGCCAGGGAACAGACTGTCCAGCTTACCTGCAGAAATACTTAAGGGTCTGCCTCACCTCCACACTATAGACCTCACAGGTGAGTGGGTATGCATGTTTGAACTACGGTGGTGATTGAAAGTCAGTGAACCCCTTAAAATTTTCTGTATTTCTGCTTAAACATGACGTAATCAAACTTTCACACAAGTTCTAACAGTAGATAAAGAAAACCCAAATAAATTAACGAGACAAAAATATTATAATTTGGCATTTATTTATTGAGGAAAATGATCCATACTACAGATCCATGAGTGGCAAAAGTATGTGAACCTCTAGGATTAGCAGTTAACTCAGGTGAAATTAGAGTCCAGTGTTTTTTTGTCAGTGGCATGACAATGGGATGTAAGTGGATGTCCTATTGTATTTAAAGAACAGGGATCTGTCAGAGTCAAATCAAAATCAAAGAGATTTTTGAGGACCTCAGAGGAAGAGTTGCACATGTGCAGAACGGATGAACAGTTACTGGAAACGTTTTAGTTGCAATTATTGCTGCACGAGAGCATCACGCCAGATACTGAAAGCAAAGGTTCACATAAGTTTGCCTCTCAAAGATATGAAATACTGTCATTTTCATTATATAATAATTTATCTACTATAATAGTATAATATTTTATCTCATTTGTTTAATAGGCAGTATGTATCTACTTTTAAGACTTGTATGAAAATTTGGTTGTTTCTTGTCATATTTAGACTTAAATATAGAACATTCTAAAAGGTTCCAAACTTTCTATGCTCACACCTTTAGGTCAGTGTTTTTTTTTTATCTGGTTTCTTGGGAAGCTACAGCTAGTCCACATGTTTGCCTTATTAAAGCTCCCAGCACATCTTTAGCAGACATTCAGTGTTATTGATTGCTTGGTGTAGTTGAGTTGGAGCTGGCACAAACATATGAACTAAGGTTCACCCAATAACTGTCTGGGAAACATGTTACCTCGAGTTGCTAGTTGCTTTTAGGCATATAAATTGTACAGTTCATTTGTGACTTGCATGTGGTGAGAAGAACAAATCAATAGTGTAGTATCTGTTAGTATTCAGTTTAATGAACTTAAATGGACAAATCTAATGGGAAAAATGTGGTATGATAAAGGTGGTTTTGGTATGATAGTTCTGTTATCTCCCAAACGCCTGTTGTCTTTTCAGGGTTTTCAAGGTTTACCAAGAATCATGTCAAAAAGCAAAGACACTAGGGGCCGTACCCTAGTGGAGCAGATGGGTCAAAAGAAAATGGCAAAAATAGTGCAAAACAGACACAACTTGGTCACGTCAGAATGCACCACTTACAGACTGTGTCCAGTCAGCAAAAAACAAAAAAAAGCATGTTTCCAGCAAAACCTGAACCATGAGGATAGAAAAAATGCCTTGCTTGGTTGGAAGAATTCAGGTTTCTTTGGTATTAGAACTGGCAACACAAGCAACATGAGTCCATGAAGTCATCATATTTGTGTCAACAGTGCACAAAAATGTTTGTCTAGCATACATTAGAGCCTGTAATAGCCACTGACGAATGTCTGAACAGGATGGTGTGTCTGAACATAATTGTAACCAAGTTTATGCCTCCAGTTTATCTGCTCCCAGATGGACAGTTCTTGTCTGCTCAGGCACCATGTCCTAAAATCTACATTGTCACTGAATGGTTCCAGGAACAGTGAGTTTGGCAGTGAGTTTTCATTGCTTTAGTGGCCTGCAGTTCCCAGATGCCCATCATATTCACCATAATTGGAATGAAATAAAAAGAGAGCTATGCAACACGATTCTTTTTGCATTTCTGTATGATGCACCTAACATCCTGTAGTTTCCATACTGGGCAAATTTGGGCTACTAGGTAGGAATACCTTATAAACTGTTAGCTTTTTGTAATCTTATTTAGAGCTGGGCAATATGGCAATATCTATCATTATCATGATAAATTATTTCACTTTACAATACTTTCCTAGATGTAGTTCACAGTATCTGAAATATTGAATAGAAATCACTGTGTTCAGTTTTCGATATTTTAAATGCCGCACCACTGTTTTTTATCTGTTCCAACTTATATGTCTGTAAAAATAAATATTCTGAAATCACAATATTATACACAGTCGAGTCACATTATTATGACCACTCTCTACTTTTGACGGCAGCAGCACGTAGCTCATGAAGGAAGTCACATTTACGATTTGGCTATGAATCCATCCTTGAAGACACGTACACCCACACCTGCTGATTGTCTACCTGGGGTGGATGGGATCTTCTATCAAGACAAAGCGAGATGTCACAGGGCTAGAAATGCCCGACATTGGTTGGAAGAGCATGACCAAGACTTCCAAGTACTACCCTGGCCCCCTAATCCACCAGACTCAAACCCCTTTGAGCATCTGTGGGACCACCTCGATTGTCTTGTTTGCTCTATGGATCCTCCGCCATATACCCTCCAGCAGCTGTGGGATGCTCTGCAATCAGCATGGCTCCAGATACATGTGACAACCTACCAGGACCTTACTGAGTCACAACACACCGCGCTTACTCTGGATTTGCATAATAATGTGACTCCACTGTGTATGTTTGCCATCTTGTACACCTTTAAGCATATTCATTCAAGCATAGTGTAGACATGCTTAAATATGAATTATCATACATCAGCAATGGCATTCTTGTCCTTTTCAGTCATTACAGCTCATGGTAGCCCAGGGCTAATGTAAACTACAATCAAAGGGTTATTTAAGCAGTGCTGAACATTTTTGGTTCTCTTAAGAACTATTAGAAACCTTGTACAAATCCATTTAAAGAAGTAGTTCTCCAATAAAAACCTTGAAAGTAGATGCTGTAGGCAGCTGACTGGAATTCAGATATGTTTTTAGCATGAACTGTTTATTCACATTTTTGCATGTGTTGTTTTTCTCTACCTTTTCATTATACATTGTCTTTTTACAGGAAACCAGCTACGGGACCTGCCCCCTATGGTGTTCTATCACGCCCCACTGCTTAACCTGGTGCTTAAAGACAACCTGCTCACCAGTGCAAGTGCAGACTGGCTGCCTAGCAACAGCAACCTCACCTGGCTGGACCTTTCAGGAAACCGACTCGTTAAAGCCCCCGTCGCTCTGCTGCAAAACATGGGCCACCTGGAGATTCTGCACCTCTCTCAGAACCTCCTGGAAGAGCTCCCGGCTGACAGCCTTCAGTCGCTCCCTGCCCTGGAGAGACTTCACCTAGATGAGAATAAGCTCCAGTCACTGGATGCCAAGGCCTTCAGCGGCAACACTAATCTAACCCACCTGTTCCTGCAGAAAAACAAGCTGACGAGTCTGCCCGCAACCGTGTTCCATGGGCTCAACCATCTGCAATACCTGGACCTGAGTGAGAACAGACTGCGGTTCCTGGTCCCAGGCACTCTTGGCCTAGGGATCAGCGTGGTGGAACTGAACCTGAACCCCTGGCATTGCGATGCTAAGATGGAGTACATGTGGAAAAGGCTAAACAACAAATCAGTGCAGTCAGAGCCGACATGTGCCACACCTGAGATGCTAAAGGATAGAGCCATCGCTACACTCACACGTAAGGAGCTGGGCCTGGCAGAGTGAAGGAAGAAAGGATGAAGTGGGATGAAGGAAGATGATAAGAACAAGAGGAGTGAAAGAAGTGATAAAGGAGTAAAGGGAGGAGAACGGAATGGAGAGTGAGAAATAGAGAAGAAAGCATTTTTGCAATGAGTAAGCAAATCACAACTTGTTTCATGTTGCCATATATGATACAATGATTAAATAAAATAAAACAGAATGAACTGCTGATTCCAGATCATCATAATATTTTGCATTAACATTAATAATAACCTTTCCTTGAAAAGTATTTCTGAATGAAGTCGTGTCAGTTTCTCACTTCAAAATTACACTTTCTTCAAGTGGCAAACCAACACCATGACCAAGAGGGCCTGTGATTACTGGCTGATCACGATATACACTCAATAACATTTTTTTTTTCTTATCTGCATAGACGGGTCTGCTTGTGTTTGTAGAGCTTGCACTTTGTCCTAATTTGGCTATCAGGTCTGTTGTGGCTCTCTCATTGGTTAATGTCAGGGTTAATGTCTGTCTAGTGTTTGTTTAGCAGGGAGTAAAGTTATGTCTGTTGACAAAGATCCAACAACACAGCACTTGGTCAAGTACATCCAATTAACGTAACAAACGAATAGAGATGTGATGATTATCATGTAACATAGGCAGTAAGAATCTACACATGCAGGTTTGCTTCTGTTTGAAAACATTTCAGGAACAGGTCTCTTGTAAGCATTATAAAGAGTTTCTATAGGACAAAGTCTCTGTATCTACTCATAGAGAAATGTCATTAATATAGAAACATGGGCACATTATAGTTTTTAGCAAGTTCTGTTGTACAGTGCTCACGGGATCTGGTAGCTCACTTCATGGATTACCATAAATAAAAACATTATACACAAATGTTTTTATTCATGGAACCATGTGTAATTGTAAGACTGTGTTGAAAACAGTTTTTGATTAAATGTTTTCACAGAGTAGAAAATAAAACACATTTGATTTTAAAAAACTAATTTCATATTTTAAAATGCATTTGAGCAACGCCATAGAACGATGAATCTTAAACATCTATGAAAAACCTTTAACACTAAATTTAAAGATTCTATATTAAGGTTTTTTTAAACCTCAGAAATGCTCTTTACATGCTCTTTAGATTGACACTTTCCACAGGACCTCTCAGGAAAAAAAAAGTTACAAATGTTTTGTTTTATGTAGTTTTATGTTTAAAAACAGGAACTTAACATGCAATAACCCATTAAATAGTCACCCTATAAAATTAAATCATTGGATTTTATACAGTAAGTAACCAGCCCTCAAGACCTCCCAGTCTGTCCATGTTTTTGCTCTAACGCAGCTACCAACACCCCTTTACCAGGTATTTAGCATTTTCAATTGCTTAGTTCAGAAGTGTTGGCAGCTACCACAGACCAAAATGTGAACCATCTAGTGGGAGACTGCAAGGACTAGTTTTTAGTACAAGGCAGCCTAATACTGCATGTATCAGACTAAGAGACAAGACATTTTTTGAGGTTTTATTTGAAATGTGAAATTAACACAGGGGAAACTGAGCGTCATGTTTGTGGAGATATAAAAGTTTTAACAAAACTGTCCACAAAATGTTGCGTCCTCATGCCTATACGAGGCTCAGGCATCCCACTAACACTGCCTCACACCGTGCAGAGGCATCTCTCTGTTTAATAAATAAGCCTCTTATCAGATCAGAGCATTTAGTCATAAATATCAAGGCATTTATAACATACATTTTGTTCTAAAAAGCAAATATAAATGTTATCAAAGCAATTACAAAACCAAATAATATATTAGCCAAAAAAAAAAAAAAGCAAGAAATGCAGAGACCCCTGAAGCAAACGATATTGGCAAATCAATGCAGTTGGCACCAAATTAAATGTAGAAAAAAGAAAAAACATGAACAAGAAAGCAAGGTGATTTCATAAATTATAGGCACTCATGTTTGAAACAAACGCTTGCAGTCTCACTCGTGCACGAGTGGTGATAACATCACCGTGCACCTGAAGTGCCAATGCCAATCCAGCACTGGCAAGCACTGTTCTGTTTATTGTCTCATTTGTGACTTTTTCACTGGAGTATTGATGTGGCTCCTTTGTTCAGTACAAGATGGTTGAAGCTTTGCCTTCAAGATATTGTTTCCTGCGCTGTTGCTGGACGATGAACCTGAATGTGCATGTATTTCAGCAGAGAGGGTCGCTTGACACTGGCTTTTTAAATTTGTAAAAGAAAAAGTTTTAAATCAAATCAATCATAAAAGACCTGGTGATGGCAACAACTACAAATAGATTCCATGATCAGCTTTTCTTTTGACGTTTTCAGTTATTTTTACGATCACGCTACACATCACAATGCCATCTCATGACCCCTTCCCCCTGAGCCAGAAACAGACTGATGGACTGGCCATCCATCAAAGTTAATAATATGCACAAAAACATTTTTCTCTTCACCAAATTCAACAATGAATGTTCAACATCTAATGGTCTACCATATTTCAACTGCCAAATGGGGATACAAGATACACACTATTTGGGAAATGTTGCTTTGATTTGACGAAGCACTACTGATAGTCCTCCTGTATTTCTGTAGAACATTTCATGATTCTACAACAGATTTACATTTGAGTAACAATAAAACCAAATACCCTGGTTTGGATCTCATAGTTCTAACCTGAAACACAGTGATGAAATGAAATGAAATGTTCTCAAACTACGAACATCCAGCCGCTTCGTTATGAATCCACTGAAAAATGCTTTGGAAACTTAGCTTTATAGTTGAGGTTCAAACATTAACATTCAGAACATAAAAAACAAAAACACTGAGTATGAATAAACTTTGGAAAAATTACTTTTAAATAATGATTTCTAAATAAATAATTGTCACATAGATATGACAAGACATTCTGGGAGAAAGACACTGTCATGGGTTCAGTCCATACAGCCACTTTTTTGGAGGGTGTCCAGCAAGCCAAGCATTATGGACAATAATTATAGAACTTTAAAAGACTATTCCACTCTCACAGGATTGCAACAGGCCCGTTACAGAGAAAATGCATGTAACGACAGTCAAGGGTCTCTTTTTCAGGGTGCAGAAGCGGGGAGGAACAATAAAGTGTCAGAACACAAGTTCATGAGAGATAGAGAGAGTAGGCATTCAGGCAACGAGCGTTCTCTGTATAGGCTCTGTTTGGTTGGTGAGAGTGCCCCCTGGTGGCAGTTGGATTCTTTGGCAATCTCGAGTCTCCAGCCAGCCATGATATTATCCTACCGAGATGAGAATTTCCTTTCAATGATTATTGTAGGGGGATGCTAAGAGAGTGTCTCTTGCGTGTTTTGTTTAATCTAAAAATGGAGGTTGGTAAAGTGCCAGGTTGGACGATCCGCCTCTATGCTGCAGGCTTCTGAGCTTCCTGTTCAGTAGCAGCCCTCTCTCCAGCTCTCATCTCTGATGCCACTGTATGTGCGGGGAGCTGGTAGAGACCTGTAAAGCAGAAGGAATACACAGAGGTCAGACATTTTAAATATCTGTGCAGTCTAAAATTATATGAACACACATTAGTTCTAATGGACCCTTTTTACCTTGGTAGTTAATTCGGGTCACTCTTCATATTTAATAGACAATATGCTTGTTTTTTTTTTGTTTTATCATTTATGCCTAGTGCAGTGACCACTTTTTGAGTTTTGATTACCGCAGTGTGCACCAGTGGGTTTTGCATAGTGGTTGAACTCTATGAAGCCCATGTCATTAACTGATGTGAAACTGATGTTTTTATTAGTTTGTCTATTTATGTTTCTGTGTATACTCTTTGTTTCCACAGTACTACAGTAGTTGGGTGATTAGCACTTTGTATGATAAAACCTCATCCGGGTCTCAGGGGCAAAGTATTTAATTAAATAATTGTCAACTTAGACAACTTAGAATATATCAGCTTTATTTAACATTGCATTTTTTTGTTGTGGTACTTCATGAGGAACTGCCAAGTGTAACAAGACACTTAGTTGTACGTAATGCTTTTATGAACCTTTTTATCAGATGCTGAGGGGAAAAAAAATGTTGTTAAGGCATGTATACTCCTTGTGTTGTGTTAGTTTCATTGACGAGGTTCGGTTTGTGGATGTAGTAAGCTTTTAGGTTAAGTGTTTGTAGAGCTGCTACGTGTTGAATATACATGGATTAGGGTTTAGAGAATGTTTTCTTATTCACTGTTAATTTTTCAATCTTACTAAACCTAAAGTTTTGGGATCCACCAGTTGTTTTGATGATTAAAAGCTCTTAAAATCAGTAATTCAATTTAAAAGAAATAGAAATAACTGACTAGATAACCCTGAGCCGGCTAGCACAGGTCAAAGGGACTGAGATTCCCATAGGCACATTCTTACAGACTTTTTAATTTGTGACCCAACATATTTGTGACTATGTATACCTGCGCACAGGCTGGACCAGTTTGCTGCGAGGCACAGGTAAACCCCCACCAGCAGAGCCGCTGGGGCGGGGCAAAGCGCTGCGGGGTGGGGCTAGAGAGCGGGTCGGCGTGGCTGCACCTGAACCGGGATTAGACACGACCTTCACAGGCTGCCGCAGGGCCAGGGGTGAGGGGGCCGCGGGAGTCCGCAACTTACTACTAGAGGGGACTGAGGAGAAGAAAGAAAAGAGATTAAGAGACAAATAGAGGAAGACAAACAAAAAAAACATGCAAGCAAATAGTAAGAATAGAAAAGAAGTACAAAAATGAAGGACATAGCAATGTGGATTCTGAACAGAATAAAAATGTCATCCAGCACTCAAGCACATCTGTAGGAAAACATATGACACATCAGCCAAAGGTAATAAAATGAATGGATTTAAAAAGAAAACAAAACAAAGGGGCGGGAAAAAATAAATAAATAAATAAAAAAAAAAAAAACACACACACACACACACACCTAGATCCATTAGCTGTAATCCTAAACACAAAGTGATGGACGCTGGATGGACATGAATACTGAATCACACAAACCACATTTTCTCCATCACCACAGTGGAACATAATCGTCCATGTGAAAGAAAAGTTCACGTACACAGATTCACGCACCACACCAGTGTATACAAGAACATCTTTTCAAACAAACATAAAAACCCACAAGGAATCAACAACAAATGGATGCAAATAACGAATGGATGGGCTGCCGTGATCTTAATCTGCATATTTGACTGGTACACACTTCCCAGTATTCTAAATGAGAGTGGAGTATGCAGCTCCAACTCCCTCTAGCGGCAAAACGGAAAGTAAGATTCATACCACAAAACAAGCACAGTGGGACCAACCACTCACACACACAATAAAATACTGCAAAATGTGAAACAGCTGGATCCTCAGTGAATACTCACTGAAATCTCCCTCCTCTCCAAAGCAACACGAGAGATGAACTAAAGATAGAAACAGGACATTCTTGGGTTCAAATGCGTTCATGGACATTTTTCATTAGCGTTGTGTACAGTCATATATGATAATGTTAGCCTAATGGAATAGGGGTATAAGTGGATGTAGATACTCAAATCAAATACTGTGAATATTGCAATCCAGACTGCAGACTTCCTGTACGATATAACTTTCTCTAAGGACACACAATCATGATTTTTTTATTAACGATTCAGATTCGATTACAGATAAATTGGCTGATAGCTGGGTGTTTCTTTTAGCTATTTCCACCCTCACATCGTGTGGGCTAAAAAATTTTTTCCCAGTACTGCCTATTAGCCACAGTCATAATATAAATAACAATATTTGCTCTTAAATGAGTCATATTGGTGTTTAGATGGCTTAAAAAACAGGCAGATGTCAGTGTACATAAAGTAAGAGGCACTTTCAAATTCCAATACTGAGAGAGGCACTTACCTGATCTGTGTTATTTGACTCACAAAATTGCAAACAGATCCAAAATCAAATAAAGTACATCTCTAATTTTCAAATATGTTGAGCTACTAACAGTACAATGGTACATAATGGCATGATGTGAAACAATGTGAAAAATGGTTAATAATGAAGAGATATGGGTGATAACAGGTTACAGTGCTTCACCCTAAACTTCTTAAAGCTCTTTCAGGAATGAAGACTCTCAGTTTCTGTTGGGAACAGCTGGCCTTTCCTTTTGGTGGCTTACAGTGAGAGCAATTAATGTGAGAGCCTTTCACACAAACAGGCCAGCATGAATGGTAAGCATCATCTCAACAGTGGTGTGAACAGGATCTTAAACACACACGCTACATCCTCAAACCGAAGCATCATCATTTAGACACATCCACAAAGTCACAAAATCTCACACAATTCTCAAACTGTACAAGTTCTCTCATCACACAGTAGAAAGTCTCAGCCAGCTCTTTTTATAGATCCCCAAAATTACTCATGAAAATGACTACATGGTGAAAAATGTCCCACTCTCTCTCTCTCCTTTATCAGTAAAAACTGAGAAACACTTTTCCCACACTGATCATCTCTTTCCAGACAAGACAAGAAAAATGTCAAAGTGTGATTTGTAAATTCTGTCTGACCTCGATTAAATTGAAGACGGTGCAAAAACACAATATGAACCATTATGAACCTTGTGTTTTCATTAATGTAAATATACGCTCATTCCAAATTTGACTCCAGCACCACTGTTTAAGGGTTAGAAAGAAAGGTGATGTAATGACTGTTTGGGGACTGAAGACACCAGTTGATTCTTACGTTACAGAATTCGTCAACTGTGAATCTGTACATCTTTTGTGCTTCATAATGAGCTTACTTATTATAAATTAGTCCAAGTCAGGACATTCAAGCACCAGTGTTCTTTGATTCCACAGCCATGCTGTTGTAACTCACAGAGAAAGCATTTTGGCACACATTCCTGAAAAGCATTCTTGAAACAAAAATACGTTGTATAAACAGCAGCAAGTGTTGCTCCAAATTGTGCATGTATCATTTTCATGGTGCCTTCACATATGCAGTTTACCCTTGTTATGGGCAATAATACATTCCAACACTATGACAGATCCAGGCCTTTGAACTTCACGCTAGTAACAATCTGAATAGTCCTGTGAAAACAATACCCATTTTTCCTATAAGCAATTTGAAAGGTTGACTCATCAGAACACAATACACATTTCCCATGTGCATCAGCCCATTTCACATGAGTTCAACCCAAGATAATACCACATCTACTTTGTACAGAGCACTCTTAACTTGTACTTGTGAAAGCAGCAGCAAACTGATTTTTGTTTGACAACCTGATATTTGATTTGATGCACTACAGAGAGTGAACTATCTATAAGTCTATAAATCCTATCTATAAGACCTTTAATCAATGTTTTAAGCTGATGTTCTTGGATTATTTGCTACTCATAAAAGACTAGCCCTTTCCTGGATGTGCCAAGATGAACAGTTTTTTGTCAGGCACCACACATCTAGAAGGCCCTGTGTCACTCCGCCCTTCAACCCTACTGCAAAATCTGCAGGAGCTGTGTCAGCATATTTAAGAAGAAAAAAAAAAAAAAAAAAAACTATGAATATTGTCTTTGCACTTTTCATTTAAATAAACACGTCAAAATGTATTTACAGTATTGACAGTGGATCTCATCTTTGACCTGGAGTACCACCTGCTCTGCACATTTTAATTCTTTTTAATTTTGCTCATACATACTCATACACATACAATAACACATACAATAGCAGAAAAAGGGGCTGGTTAATGTGTGTTTAAGTGTATTTTTAATCATCAAATAAAATTATTCAAGTCAATCAGGATGTCAAGAAAGACACCAAAATATGCAAGGCAGTGGTACTTCAGAAGCCGGGCCGGGAAATACTTGTGTTATAACTATAACGCAGATATTTAGAAATTATCTGAATAATTACAAGTTACCACTGTGTCTTGTTTTGCAATTAGACAAAACATTATTTTACATTTTTGAAATATCTTGACATCAGAGGAAGTACTAATCAATACTGATTGCAAATACAATGGAATTGAAAAGATAATTAACTGCATTACTGTCTGTCTAATTATATAACTACTTAATTGTATTTTAATAGCAAAATGGAAGCAACTCTTTTAAAGATGTCATGACAAGAAAACTGGTTGTCCAGTAGGGGGCAGTGCTGGCATGGCTGTGAAGCTATAGCATCTGTGTGCAGCAGTAAGACTAAGCTAAAGCTGTCTGCGTGGGTTACCTCGTAGAGATGTGGGGCTCTGCAGCCGTTCTTTGGGTTTGGGGGAGGCGCGAGCCGGCCCGGAGAGCCTTTGGTGCTGCGCTGCTGAGAAACAAGCAGACATCACTGCCTGATTCAGACTGGGCTGAGGTCATTGTTTACCTCAGAGCAACCCCCAGGCCTTCGGCAATTAGCAGTGAAACACTGATCAAGGATCAATGTATAACAAAGTTAAAAGGGACAGCCAAAGGAGGGACAACCATCCAGGGTGGGTTTTTCAATGAAGCAAAAGTTGCTGTGTGAGCCAGCCATGCCTTGACAAGAGAGTGCACACACTATTACCCAGCCGAGGAATCACTGGCCACTAGAGGGTGCCAGAGCAAAGGGAATGATCTAACCCAGAAAGAAAGCACAAAGCCAAGACCAGCACCAATAATAGCACCAAACTACCATTACCTCAGCCAAGAGAGAGGGGATTTGGGATGGAAAAAGCATCAACATGCAATCGAACAGGAAAAAGAGTAAAAAGAGAAGTTAAGGCAAGAGACAGAAATGTGGAGATGTACATAATGCTAATAAGACAACTTTTCTGGACTGATACGTCGCAGAATCTTGCAGGCATGCATGCTCGTTCACATCTTTGTTTTCCCAAGAACCTGAACTTTCATTAAATACTCTTCACACTTCTAGCACTTCAACAAACTTAACAGTGATAGCACTTTTAAATATATACACTCCATCAAAAAAAAACCAAAAAAAAAAAAACCACAAAAGTTGTACCCAGAAGGAAGTGCCAATACTTTTGTGAAGGAAAATAAAGGTTACTGGAACAACCAATGATGATAAATTTAGACTGATAGGGGCAATATTTATTGAGCTACACATACAGAAGTAGTGTATCTCAGTATGGCCTCAGGCGGCCATGTTTGCTAATGCAACATGTCAGACGTCTCGGCATGGAGCCGTTAAGGTGCCTGTGAAAATCCACCCCATGCAGCTTGAATGTTCTCATGCAGCTCCTACAGATTTTGTAGTAGGGGTGGAGGTTGAGTGACACCAGGCCTTCTGGACATGTAACACATTACAACAAGCCGTTTATCTTGATGTTGACCATAGTGCCTCCACACTCGGATTTGTGGGTTGAACAAAAAAGTGGGACTCGTCACTGAAGATGACCCACTAGCATTCTGAGTCACTCCATGACAGTCTGGCATGAAACCATTGCAGACTTTGGCAATGTTTGTAATACGTTGATAAGACCCAAGATCCAGCGTCCTGGAGCAATACGATGCGAACCCTATCAAACTTCTGAGGCATCCTTGGCTTGCAAAGAATGCTTCCAACACAACAGTGCTGTGTTGAGCAACAGAATCAGAATGGAAAGCACATATAACAGGACGACATTAGTCAGGACTTGCATAGTCAGTCAGGTACAGTGATACGTCATGAAACCTGAATCATTCACATGTGTCATTATGTCAAACCTACCCACCAAGTTTTATTCCTGTTGGCTGATTCCTTCTGGGTGCAACTATTTTTTCAGATGATGAGTGTATCACAACTCTTCATTGTTATTAGTTCATCACAAATCATAATTTTAGAATGCTAGAATGACAATGAATCATGTCATTTTCTCCTGTTCTCAGATTGTCTTTCACCGCAATGATTACGATATAAACAATAACAAATTAAAATTTACATTCACAAAAAAAAAAAAAAAAAAAAAAAATTCTGGTCATTATAAAGCCATGTTCAGCAGTCGCAGTATTCGTCAGAAGGGTGAGCCATTAGCACTCAAATTGCTTGTGTGGGCATTATTGAAAAAAATGGAAGTGCACATAAGCAAAATCTCATGAACACCTGAATGTTGTCATTACAAACTTCCTATCTATGAACGTTTGTTGAATAAATACATTGTATAATTCGATTGTTACAGTAAATGCCAGATTTCCCAATAACAAATATAAGCACTAATGACAGCCCTACCTTCATTCATTCATAGCAACATTAGCATTGCTGGGTGAAATGTTCTTTCATAGCTCTGTGCAAAATCATATCAAAGTTAAGGTCAAATATCTGCTAGCCATTGGAAACATTTCTAGAATCTTCACCAGGAAGGTAACGCAAGCTAAACTAAAGTGAATGTAAAGTATAATTGATCAAACAAGATGAGAACAGAAAAAAAGATTAAATCCCATTCCACCAAAGCCAAGGCCCCGAGAATGCAGTGAGCAGTGTGTAAGAGACAGAAAAGTGCTCTTTCCATTAGACACTTCCATTAAACATGAGACAGTGAATACTGAGATCAATAGATCAATACGATGCATGTTTGTCTTGTGTGTACACATACACACACACACCAATATATACACACCAATATATACACACCAATCAGCCATAACATTAAACCACCTCAATGTATTTCCACTCTTTATCCATTTATCAGCTACACTTACCACATAGATGCACCTTGTAGTTTTACAGTTACAGACTGTAGTCCATCTGTTTCTCTGCAGTCTTTGTTAACCCCCTTCACCTCCCAACCCCTGCTGGACTGAGAAAAGTCCACCAACCAACAGTGTTCTGTGGGCAGCATTCTGTGACCACTGATGAACGACTAGAGGATGACCAGCAGAAACTATGCAGCAGAAGATGAGCTATCATCTCTGAGTTTACAACTAAAAGGTGGACCAGCAAGGTAGTAGTGTCTAAGAGTGGACAGTGAGTGGACAGTGTTTAAAAATCCCTGCAACACTGCTGTGTCTGATCCACTTACACCAGCACAACACACACTAACACACCACTGCCACATCAATGTCACAGTGTTGAGAATAATCCAACATCCACATAATACCAGCTCTGTGGTGGTCCTGTGGGGGTCCTAACTATTAAAAAACAGGGTAAAGGGGGGATAACGAAGTATAGAGAGAATCAGATGTACTACAGTCTGTAATTATAAAAGGTGCTCCTATATAGTAAGTGGAGCTCATAAAATGGACTGTGAGTGTAGAAACAAGGAGGTGGTTTTAATGTTATGGTCGATGCGTGTATATATAAACACACACACACAAAAACGTGTAATTTGATTTGGTGTTCAAACTTTTGTAACACAACAGTAAACTTCCAACATCTTACTATGTGTGAGTGAATATGTGTTCTCACTATCAGTCTTAAGTAAAAGTGTGTAGGATTATGTGTTTATCTGGGAAATAGAGCCACTGTTTTTGAGGTATGTGTACTCACTGGTTGATTGGCTCTGGTGTCGGGGGGATCCGTTTGGCACTTGTAGGTTGGACTCACAGCTGCGGCTGTTTTTGACAGGTTCAGCAGCAGGACCAGAGCTGGAGCGTGTCAGGTTGGGAAGACTGCGTCGCAATTTCTCTACACACACAAAACATTGTACACATACTCATGAAATCCTCCTAAATAATTCATTAATAATTAGTTAATTAAATAATCAGGTGCAACCGCTGATAGTGATTGTATCGTGACACTGTCATATGCAATGCTGTGACAAAAGTGCATTGTGGAGAATGGGCATTCGATCAGTTATGGCCTCTCATGTCACTGCATTGTTTGTCTGCAAACATGTAGCATCAATCAACATCACTCCAGCACTCAAGCACTGAAAAATATCATAATACATTATTATATTATCATAATATCGCAGTATGCTGCTGTTGAGGTTTAAAACTGTGTTTAAAGTGTTCTTGCTATACTGACCTATTTGGGCTGAAACGCATTCAAATTCCCAAGAGCTGCACTAACAAACTTAGTCTGTAGTTCATCATATTTAAACCATCACTGTTTGTTCTCAAGGAAAATGAAACAGGTAGAAACAATCAAAATGACAAGTATAATCTGCAGCATCCATATTTAGAGTGTGCACACCAAAGTCAGAATTCACTGGAGCCGGTGTCTGTACCTTTATTAAATACTAGGGCTGCCCTCTAGAAGTCGACGAGTCGAATCGTCAGTCGGAGACCTTTTAAGTCGACTGACAACAGTGATGAGGTTTTTTTTTTTCTTTCGTAAAACAGACAAAAGCTTACAAAAATGCACAAGAACTTTAAGAATGTAAAAAGACATTTTAATACTTATTAAAAGGGGAATAATAAATATATTTAATTTCTAACTGGGCTATGACGCATGCTTGCAAAAAAATTAAACCCACGTGACAACATGCGCTGGCGGTTCACTGTTGAAGGAAGCTAAAACTGTGAAGCTGAGAAACACGGGTGGAACGATGTCTCAGAAAAAAGTCTGGAGGAGCTTTTGAAGAAGAGAATCCGAACAAATTAAAGCTAATTCTGCTCGTCATTTAGTCAGACATCGAACACTGCTTCAAACGAGTGAGTTGACTTTCGTTTTAGACATAATGGTTGTTTGCGGTGAAGGAAAAACGGACAGAAGAGGTATGTTTTATTAGAATTCTGTTATTTTATAACCTAAATTACAGATATTTTTATTTATTCGTTTACAGCAAAGATTATTTTTATTTAAAGACAAGTACAGTCACTTAATATGCCTGCCGATAAACAAGGAATAATTATTTCAGCATGGGTAATATAATAATTAAATGGTTTCAGGTCTACCGTTCTTCTTTTTATCTAAGAATAATTTAAATATTGACTAATTTGGTTTTATTTAGGAGTTCATTATTTATGAGAGATGAAAGACGAATGGTCATCTGAAGAAGCTGTTAAAAGTGAAATTAAAAAGACAGACTATAAGCGCTAATTTTTAGCATAAATACGTTGCTTGCTGCCAGACGCTATATCCTGTAATCAAATCAGGCTCCAGTTCAGATCGTTCATCATATGCCACGTCTCTTTTAGTTCAAAAATATGTTCCTGTGACTCTGCTGATTTTCTAAATGAGGACGACATCAGATCTGAAACGTATGCTAATTGATTACTGATTACTAGATAATGTATATGCAGAGTCGGGTACAGCTTTATTAAATACAATGGTTTTGGATGTTTGGACATTAATAGATGTTGTGTGAAAGCTGAACAGAGATCAGTTTAGCAGGTTCTCCTCTGCAGGTGACAGCTCTGTTATACCATTTCACAGAGTAAACTTAATTGACGCAAGAGATGACTAAAAACATGTTTTTGCCTTTCGGGGGCAGTTTGGGGGTGTTGTACCATTGTTGAGGGGTTGGTGGTAAATCGCCACACTGCATGGACATGTTGTCTTCCATAAAAAAATCCATCACAGCCCTAGTTACTGTTCTTAACTTTGTCACTGTAGCCCTCTCTCTCTCCTCCTAACAATGTTCTGCACATTTGGACATTGTATTTAAAAAGCAGAAATTTAATTCTGGGACAAACATTTGCTAAGCACATCTATTCTCACATACTAGTGCCACTTTCGAAGTTCTCCCACAATATTTAAGCTGCATTGCTATTTTTCTGACCCAATATTGTACATCATCAGCTCATATCAGAAGGTAGGTCTGGCCCCTGCCTACCTTCGTTTTTTATAGCGTTGGTGTGGGGCTCGTGGGCGTGGCCTTGCAAAGAGAGGCGGGGCTGCTGAAGGCGGCTGATCATTGGCTGCGGCGAGGCACGGGCGTACTCCAGCGAGCGGGCTGGTGAGCGTGAGCGTGGTGAGTGGCGGGGAGAGACGCGGGGTGATGGCCGAGGAGACGGGCTGAAACGAGTCACAGGTGGGTGGTACAGTGCTGGGTGTAGAGCTTCCTCCTCATCTTCCAGGCTTTGAGCATCCAGCTCCTGGTCACTGAGTGTTCCCCGCCGTAGGGACTGGCATGAAGAGCCTGAGCTGCGGCGTGATGCTGAGGCAGCATAATCCTGTCTCAAACCTGGAGAAAGACAGAAGGACGTTTACAATACAACACTACATAAATCAGCATAACACAGAGTTTCTGACTCCAAAAAAAAAAAAACCCTAAACCAAAACCCTAAAGGCTAATTTATGCTCAATGTTCAATATGTATACAATATGGACGGAGCATTCTGGACTGCCGCTACTGGATTCATGGCTTAAAATTTATGTCAATGTAAAAGACGCATGGAAGTATGTGAGCAGTGACGGTTACAGTGTTTAAAGCAAATGTATTCATTTCCATGCATAAACCAAGCACAAATTATGCTTATTAGGTATGTAAGCCTTATACACCTCATAAATTTGCGAGTGGTATTTTATATTTAAATATAAAATTTAAATAAATAATATATATTCAACACAATATCACCTATTTAACACAAGGTGGCCCATGTTCAGAACATCTGCTCTTTAATCAACATATGGGCCTTATTTCCAGACTATACAAGACTACCACAGAAAAATCAGTCATAACCACAGCTGACCGCAAAGGAGACAGCTGTACAGCCACAAGCCCAGCAGATATTGGGGAACTAACAAACTTGACCCCAACAACAGGTCTTGGTTACAAGCCCTACCAATTCACGCCATATGGCTGAAACCCAGGAAGACAAAGTATTAACAATACAGAGGTCTAAAAAATGTGGACCAAAGCATTACTGCATGACTTAATGAATCAGCATCAGCCATGTAAAGCTTAATTAAATTCTGATCTTCTGTTAAGGTCATTTTACTCCATTACACTATTTATATACATTTATGCCATTAAAGTGACATAAACGCACATCATTTAGGTAATCATCTTTTTTTAATGTGCTGTTTTAAACATGCTAACAGTATATGATCTACAAATATCAACTCAGACTTTGTACTGACAGACCCATAATATACAGTAGACTAAATAGACTGTGGGAATAAGAGATCAGGAGGTCCCTAGTTAAAAACCATGACGTGAAGTGGTATTAAAGCCAGACCCCTTAAGAGAGCAGCAGATGGCTAAATACTCTCAGGCTAAACTACCAGACAAGAGAGCCACTCACTCTCTTCTTGCATGCGTGCAAGAATCTGCACATCAGTGACGTCATTGAGCTTGTAGGTGGTAGAAGAACCCACAGAGTCTTCATCCATCTCTGATGTGCTCAGCTCACTGTCCACTGACGACTGGGGGCTTACTGCTGGGGGATTTCTGTCTGTTGAGTTCCGCTGATGGCCTGTAAACACAAACACACACACACAAACAGATTTATAAATGGCTTCATTTATCTTATTTGTCACAATGTATGAAATATGACTACATGCAAAAATATAGCATCGCAGTCACACTATACAAATTATTATAATAGGAAAATAATTAAAGGGCATCACAATTTCAAAGAGTAGTGACCGTTTTACTGTTTAAAAATCTGTTTATAGCTAGAGGGCTGTGTCAGATGTTACTGTTGAGGCAAGTATGTACCTGCACTTCCAGGCAGCACTAATTGCTTGACGATAGGCACTCTGGAGGGAGTGGAGGAGGGGGAGTTGAAGCCGCTGCTATATGGACTGTTGGCTGCATTTGGGCTGTACTGGCTTGGATAGTTAACCTGAGGGCTGTACGTACTGCCATACAGACTCCGCCTCTTATTTGCTACAGAAAAAGCAAAAAAAGAGAGACAAAAAAAGTAAATGTCTACGAGGGACACACAGAGTAAATGAGAATTTAAATAAACAGAGGCACCAATATTTCAATATTCTCTAAAAACCAGAATTGACTGCTAGCATGCTAATGTCATCTATAGTTGCATTTTTTAAAATAATGAAAAAAATTAAAAATGACAAAACAAAAAAATAACTAAATAAAAGATAAGTATAGTCTTAGATTACTAACTTTGCAGAGGATGTTGGATTTTGTGGCACATACTGTAGTCTACCGTCAATTCTGTCAAATTTTTTTTATTATTATTTTTAATTTTTTTGCCATCCCAGTTTCTGTTTTATTGAAATCAAATTTCCTTTATTAAGCATAAATTAAACAGAAAATAATGAAAACATACATACATACTTACTTACATACATACATACATACATACTCAGTCGCTAGGTTTCAGCTCATCACAGAACTTATCACTGACAAATATTTACAAGCAAACAAACAAACAAAAGTTATACCACTATCCTCCCAAAGAAATGTATGCATATTCAGGCAGTGGGGAATGCCCATCATTTAACTGAGTCCATTCTAACATATGGCTGTGGCAAGTCTCACACAGAAAGCCTTTCTTGTCTCCAGTTAACAATACAATCTATTCACTCCAAATGAGCACAATACTACTTTCTCTCATTCCCTCTCTTTCTCTCACACACACACACACACACACACACACACACACACTTCTTATTCAACAGCAATTCAGCAGCCCAGTGCATGCCTCAATGTAGCCATTCAGTACATAATATACTGTCATTTACACTGTAATCCAGATGCCAAGCTCTCATTAACCTTCAGTGCTGTAATGCAAGTCTGGTAATGGTTAAAATACTAGTATAAAGCATAAGGGTATTGTCTAAAATGGTAATTTTGACATGTAGTTCATACTGTAATATATTCAACAATCGACCCACAAATAGCCCCGCCCCTGAGTTAAATATTATAGTATGAAATATTACACTACAAATAAATTACTCTTATAAAATCAACAAAAGCACATTTTAGACAAAAAGTTGCATGTCTCCACTTGCCACAGTGTTACCTGTTTGCAATGGTTTCCATTTTCACACTTGGCACTGTTTGACAAAACAGATTTAACATGGCTGTTGAGCAGGACGAACAAACAACAAAGCAGTTTGTACTACCCATCCAACAGGTAATGTTGTAAATTAAGCAAGCCTGTAAAAGCAGACTGTCGTTGTTAGACCAATCAGCAAAGTGTAAAATAGACTTCGGCATGAGACATGAGATTATCAGCACTACATTCAGGTTCAGAGATAAACCTCAATGCCGATTTGAAGGCTTTATGGTATCCAGGCCAACAAGCATGAAGTCGGCTTCGAGAATCTGAACCCACTGATGATGAATATCTGCGCATTCAGGCCAGGCTGATATTCAGAGCAGCACTCCCGCAGGGGTTCAGAGGATAATGGAACGAGGCCCCCATGGACATAGACTCACATGATCATCCACTTTGTGTGTGTGCGCTTGTGTACACATGTGTAACCACGCTCAGACCTGGACACTGAACAGGCCATTAGAGTCCACTGCCTCTTCTTCCAACTGTTTCCTTTCCACGGTTTCCTTCCCTTTCCATCTTTCACATTCCTCCCTCTTCCTCTGGCCTGCTGCTCACACTCTCTAGCAATCTCTACCTCCATCTGCATTATTTAGGAAAAAACATGTCTTCTCCACAGACTTCTTTCGAAATTCAACACAGGGAAACAACACCACTGCATCCAAGCGCATACGCACGTCCCCATATGTACAGCTTTGCTGAATGGCAGGAATGGCTAGACTACATAAGAGTTATTTATAGTGGTCAGCACTTTGGATTAACTGTAAAAGCAACAGCTATCAGCGTCCAGCAAACAGGCTAGCTAGCCGTCTAAAGGGCCAGTCAATTATAATAACTACTAACAACTTAAATAAAAATGAAAAAAATAGTAAGACAAGACCAAAAAAAAAAATAAAAAAAAAAAAAGAGTGCAACATGTCAGGCTACACTTCCTCTGCGCAAAGTACAATGGAATATGGCCTCGAACCCCCAGCAAACTGACAGGGGTTGTGTGTGTGTGTGTGTGTGTGTGTGTGTGTGTGTGTGTGTGTGTGTGTGGCTGTGTTTTTAAAGAAGCAGGCTATTAGAGTCTGTCCTGCTTGAAGCAGACACCAACAGAAATTAGGGCTGACAAAAATGAGCCCTAATCTGTTGCAATGGAGAACAGGTCCAAAGATAATCGCTGAAATCTATAGAACCGTCCAAGACATGAAGCACTGAAAGTTGAGTGAACACTGCATAAACTGCCATTGGAGATAGATAAAAAAAAAAAAACAACCAAACAAATGGGCCTCTTAGATACACATACATACACACATAAAGCTGCCATCAGCTCTCTGACTAAGCCTTATGTAAACTGATGTGATGGGTCAGACTGTGCACGTGTTGTTCTATCTTATAAAAGGTACAGATGAAAACAGGCTTGTTCTTTAAACTTGTCTTAACACAAACCAGGGATGGCACCCTTAGACGACAATGCAGCGACACCTTTCCTGCATCTCTGAAAAGTGCTTCTCATCATAGCCTGTATGTATTTCACATTTTCAAACCATGTACCTAAAGAGTTTCCACAAATTTCTTATGCATAGTTTCTGTGATGTTTTTACTTGGAAAGAAGGCTGTTAGTATTTCTGTTCAGAGAAAAACTATTTTTTCTGCTCTTTTCTTCAGTTCCATTTAAGTTGGGTGAGATTACATTTGGAGCAGGTGATGTCAGATCTGCTGAAGTATCAATCAGAGTTAGCAATACATATACACTTCAGATACTTGCGTTTCTTTCCCTTATTTAAAGTGACAGTTGCCCCGCTGCAAAAAGTCCCAGCCACTCACAGCAAGCAGGCTATTCAAGCCTTTCTAAATCTGTTATCAATGCTTGTCTGTAGCATAGTGGCTGCTTCCTACTAGCAAAAGCCTGATGTTGCAGGATCCTAATATAAATTATTTACTTAATTTACCTGTGATAGCAAGCGATCCATTTTAACAGTCAAAAGAAAATGATACGTTAACTTTCCACTCCTGGCATCAAGACTCAGAGTTTCCCTGCAATTGTTCTTTAGAGGCATGACACAGAATGATTCTAAACATAGAAGAAAATTCTTCGCTGTGTCCACAAACATGTCTCATGACTCATAATGGGACCCAATACATAACAGGAGCTTGTGCGATAATTCATTACAGGAGCATTGCTTAGCAGTTAGCTAGCTAGCTTTAGGTTGTGGATATAGCTAATGTTAGTGCTGCTGATCATTCAAATATGCAAACCTTGCCATACCAATTGGCAGTGTTGTTCAACACTGCTACTGCAGATTTTCATTGTGCCTTTTTAACAATATCCAATTCATAATTTGTCCCATCTTTGCTAAGTCCGTGAGGGGAAATAAACTTTAAGATTCACTTATTGCATGTCTTTTATTTAATGTCAGTTGCCAGAATAAGCACTGATAAAGCAATAATGAGTTTAAACATTTAAACAACCTGCTGACACGTACATTTAAAAACTCAAATCAGTCACAAACTCCATTTAGTATTTCACAAACTGCATTGCACTAAACCTAGTAAAACATGCAGCTGGTCAGTGATCTTTAAGCACTTATGATATCCGCGATATGTTCAGAAAAGCATACTGTTTACCACAACAACAAAAATTTACCATGGCAACTACAAAATATAGTTGCTCCTCCCCAAGATTTGTTACAGATCTGTAGTGAAAAAAATTAACTAAACTATTTACTAACGTTTAAAACATTGTTTAATAACATTAACAATTATCCATTTCTTCAAGCAGTATCACCAAATGCAAGTCAACTTCCTGAAATGACCCTAAAGCCAGATGTGGAAAAGCAAAAATTGATGGCCTGTTCATTCCAGTGCAGCTGATGGTCTGGCTCATGGAAGCAAATCTTTCCACATACATTATCTTAGACTGACTCAGTCCACATCTGACTGTCTGTCTGGGTGTGTGTGTTAGCTGTAGTATTCCATGGCCCAGAATGTAGGCTAATAAATCTGCAGAGCTCATTAGAGGATAAAGAGCCTGGCCTTCCTCCACTAACCTCAGTCTGTCGATCCCTCCAGTAAAACACAACCTAAACAACTTACGATTCACAAATGCACCACCATGCCAGCCATCATGTTACTTTTACCTTAACCCTCACAATTAGGATAGCTGCAGAAACAGAGTAATGTTCGAAAAGGAGACATTAGCATTTGGTAAGCTGTGCTGTGGAAGTACAATGAGGTTATTTAAGGGGAATTTGACAGTGACTGCAAAGAGCAAAGAGACCCACAAGCACAAACAAGGCTGAGGGCAGTTCACATGAGGAAAGGAATGAGAGAGGAGAGGGCAGACTGTGTGAGAAATAGACAAATAGACAGGAAAAGAAGATGGCATGAAGCAAAGCAGAAGTGAAAGAGGTTGGTCAGGGGAGGGGGAAAAAAGTATTTAAGGAAAAGAAAACATTGGGAAGTTGGAGCGAGTGCTAGAAAAAGGGAATTTACCCATGGAAGAAAGAAAAGGGATAGGGAAGGGGGAAAGAAGATGGTAAGCGAGAGCAAAAGCCTCTTGCTCTGGAGCATTCAAGTAGTATCCAGCAGATGCACTTCTCATCTCAATAATTGAGAAACCATTTAAAAGCAATTCTAAAGCATTCAAGCTGAAGGACCTTGGACCTACCTACAGTCCACTTCTCACTTCAAACACTAAACACACTTGACACAGGCATGCTTTGAAGTTACTGAGGAACAACAAAGACAACACCATGATGATCAGTCTGAGTTTGATATAAGTATAGTGTTATTTTAAGCAAACACCATGAGAGGGTGTTATGATGTACAACATAACCATTTTATTTACTATGATGCTGTGCTGACCATCACAGCCGTAATGTTATTTGCAATAACACATTAAGTGTTTGGTCAAAACACAAACAGAGGTCAGAGCACGGTTTCAAACTGCAATAAATTTTGCTAACTAAGTAGCTCCATCACAAGTGACATGTTGATCACTGGCATTACTCAGCAGCAACAAGCATACATGCATACATTCATTCATCTTTTAAGCCACTTATCCTTCTGGGCCGCATGGGGAGTGCTGCAGCCTCTCAGTGATCATTGAGCAGAAGGCAGGAAACACCCTGGACAGGCTGCCATTCCATTACAGGGCAGACCCAGAACAGACTGGGGGGGGAAGGGAATCCATAAAGACATGCAGAACATGCAAACTCCACTCAACAAAGGATGACGGACAGCCCAGCCAGCAATCAAACCTAGGCTCTTCTTGCTGTGAGGCAACAGCGCTACCCACTGCACCACCAAGTCAGCGTAACTAGCTAAAAAATATACATGAAAATGAAACCAATTCAGTTAAAAGTGCAAATAGCCAATGAGAGTGCAACTGACAGAATTTATATCAAAGCAGATCTATATGAAATAACATAGGCACAAAGCTTTTCAGCCCAACTGAATCTCATCAACCATCTCAATGACCAGAACTAACTAACCAAAGATTTTGTCGTCATAGATTTAGTCAACATCAACCTAGAAGAGTCTAGAGACTCCTCCTTAGAGGCCTGTTTAGGCAAACTAAAAAAAGCCAGCTTGAGACAGACTCTGGAATCATGTCAACTACAAGTCAGAATAATTACAAAAAAGAAAAGAAATGATCATCTCAAATCACTGAATGTTAAACACTTTAAGCAACAAAATCCTACAATAGAAATATCCTGCAAATGTAAACAACCAATCAACAATTCACTTCAAGCTCAAGGTAAAAAAAAACAAAAACATCAAGATATCAAGCAGCGCACTAGTAAACTCTAGCTCTCATTTTCTCTCTCCGTCTTAATTCTGTTCATCTTCACTGAGTTATGCAACCATGGAGCTTGGAACAGCACTGGGCCATTGTTTACATTTCAGACAGAAGTGTAAAGAGAAGGGATTGGTTACCATGGACAGACAAACACACACAGCTGCCTGCTCCCTTGATATTTTACCAGGAGAGAGAAAGCCCATTTGTGACTCCAATGGTCAGAAAGATTTACAGCACCAACATCCAGCTCAGTGGATCCGTTTCTGTTGTGTAGGTTCCCCCACCCCAGATATGATTGCACCTCTGCACTAAAACCTTGCTGATCCCCTGCTGTCAAAGCACATTTGGGCTGTCAACTGAACTACACAGAACATGCGAAGACGGAAAAAACTGAAATGAATGAAAGGGCAGCAGCAGTAGGACAGATCCTTCAGTCTTCTTTAATCTGCACAAACACAATCGTCCATTTCTCTCATGCATGCACATAGTCTCCAAAGAAAACTTGCTCTTTTCACATATCAAAAGGATGGAACAAAGAATGGAGAGCTGGAAAAAAATCCACTAAAGGGTGTGTCCCACAGGATGCAAAACAGAATACATGGCCCACACGTTGAGCACACACCTCTGAGAGTTCTCCTGGATACCTTGCGGGTGCTCCAGGGAATCAACTTGACTCAGGTAACCTGCATTTAAGCAGTACTCCCTACAGTGCCAGAGCAGCCAGGCTAGCCAGCAGCTCTGCATCAAGATAGCTTTACTCTTACAGTGTCATGGATGCAGGGCAATCCATTGTTTGGAATCTCTCCTTTATTGCTAAATCAATAAGGGCCTGGTAAAGTGCTTCATCATCAAGTAATGGAGAGTATTGTTCATCATCATGCCTTATAACCATATTATCTTGCACAGACATTTATGTACAAACCATCTGTTGCTTAGTAGCCACATACAGTGCCACAGTGTTTAAACAAACAAATGCAGCCCAGCTTCACCTCAACTCGAGATTCAGAAATGGAAATATTCTACTGACCGTCATTTTAATGGACACACCCAGAATGATGACCATGTCAGTCTGGTATGTCGATCTGCATGTGGCCCTATCTTAAAGGAGCTGAGAAATAGAAACCTCTGATGCATGGAGTCAAGAAAGGATGCCTGTGCCACAGCATGAGTCATTTGGAACACTTCAGAGGTCGGCCAAGGTGATGTAACAGTTCAGGCATCCCTAGAGCGGCGTGTAGGCACAGTGCCAGCACTTGGCTTTAGAGAAAAAAAAAAACACAAGTTCAAAGAATCCCATCCATCTTTTATATCATATTTACAATCTACCAGAACACAACATCCACTAAGTTCTTCTGAACCAAAAAATAAAAAAAAGTTTAAAATGAGAACACCATATGGATAAGTACACATCAGTTCACCCTTTATGACAAAGCCACTGCTATTGCTGCCATTTTATCCATCCAAGCCCCATGTTATTCGGTTAACTTTGCCTAAAATTCATTAGGACAATGTTGTTCCCACTGTGGGCTCTAATAAAAAGGCAGCTTTTAATATATGAACATTGCTGTTTTTAAATTGTGATTTCAATACAAAAATAATTAGTCCCAAATATGATCTAGGAGGGATTTTTTTTTTTAGTTTGTGTCACAAACTGCATTTCTACATAAGCAAACTTATGCCCAGATAAGTTAGACATCAGTCATGCTTTACTGTAACTCTGATTCAACAAAACAATAAAAAGCACTTAGCAATCTAAATTCTGTTTCCGAATTAGCCCTCACACTCACATGTGGAGGGGAAAAACATGGTGGAAAAAAACATGACAACACACAGAAAGCTCTGGTATATGATAAAAAGGTACAGCCTTTTTGTGGGCCTAGTACCAGGATTGTGGGGTTGTAGTTAATTGTTTTAACCATACTGTGCTGTAAGTGAACACAGAGTGCTCACAAGTGCATGATTTTTAATAGTGTAGAACATGTGGTGAAATGCTCTGACGCGCTGATGCACGTGGCTCGGTGGTAACTGTAGACAGTCAGTACTGTTCCATAGTGTTGCTTAATTTGAAGTAAAAGTCATATGAGCATACCTGAGCAAAAATGGCACTGACCCCTGTCTGTACAAACCCCACTGATCGGAGCTCTCCCAGAAAGCTTCATCTATAATTAGTGTGAGAAAGTGCACAGGCGCACATACACAGCCGGATGTGCATGCTCTCGAAGTCAAAGACAGGGCCCAGAGAGCTGCCAGCCCACATGCTGAACATATACACAAGTCCAGTGACAGCCGGATCACAGTGAGGAGAACAGGAGGAGAGAGTAGGAAAGAGCCAGACCGGAGAGGATAAAGAAAGAGAGGAGGAGGGAGGTGAGACTATACTCGGTGGAGGGATGTGAAAAGAGAGCCAGACAGAAAACAAAAAGCAACAGAATCAGGGAAATTGTAGGAGCTGCAAAACATTATAGTGAGAAAAAAAAAGATAGATGATGAAAGCAGGGTGTATTTGCCAGTAGGTGTGTTGTACCAGACATGGTGAGGTCGAGTCTGTGGAGGAGTGAACGTTTGGCTGACTCCATGTCAGGGCTGGGGTTATCCAGGGCCTGTCTGCACCACACAATGGGACTGAGTGCTTTCTGCAGGGGACTATTCAGCTTCGCCTCATACAACCTGTAAAGAATACATAAAAGCACAAACTTTTTTTGTAGCCTTATATGAATGTAACAGCATGTAACTTCAGGCATAATCATGTTTTAACAGAAGTGTAACAATGCATATGTTTGCATTTGTAACTGTTTGCAAATGATTAACATCAAACAACAACTCAGCCCAGCACTCCCAGATCCTGACTTCTATCTCTAGCATTACTTGGTTGTACAATTTCTTTATAGGCATCATTCATCAGTACTTATTTAATTTTATTCAAAATATCAGAAGAATGCTGAACCATGAACCCAGTATCACAAGATTCAAAACTAACTTTCAACATTTTAAGATATGTGATATGTGGCTTATTGTTCCACCAGTCAGCTGCAACAGCAGCAGCAGCCCTCTTTTTTTTTTTGTTTACACATGTATACCAGAGAGCACTCTGTCTTCATACTGGTCAATGTCAAAGATATGTTGTAGGATATGTCAAACTAGACAGGAAACGTGGAAAAAAAAAACCTCTGACAGACTGGATATTGCTGGAGTATCGTACAGCTTCCAGATAAACTACATAGCCTGCTCCTCATGCTCATTTTCAGGCTGTTTTTTGTCAGCTATGTCAAAATTGCATCGAAATCTGGCTGAAGTTGTGTAATCTGATCCCTGTGTAAATTATGGTAAGACAAATAAACAAGCAAAGACTCGCAGACTCTTAGTGAGTGAGGAAAACCCACTATCTGGGATTAAAATATCAGAGTCAGCAACTATGAGCCAGAATTGTGAATAGTGGGAGAGGAAGAGGGTAAGAAAAGCGGGTTCCATCAGTGAAACAGTGCTGATGTCCTTCTGGATGGTTTACTAGAGGAGCTGTGAAGCTGCTGCTTGACACACACACACACACAGGTGCTCCAACAGGTCTGGAATCTCAAACAAGGAGCGAGACAGTCTGAAAGTAAAACGGAAGTCCTGTGGAATATTTCAAGTGTCTTTGCTATTCGCAGTGACACTTCCTCAAAAACTGTTACACAACAAAGCCAGAATGGCTGCCTTGTGGTACACTCATCTACAACAGGGCTTCAGAACGTCATCACTGCAACATTTAATTAGCCTGAGAGCAGCACAACAAAACTCACTACTGCACTGTTTGACAACATGAATTAAGGACGTATGAAGGTCTTTAGAAGTGAGGGTGTAACAGGCCTACTAAAACACTTTTCTGGCTTCAGGACAGCTACCGCCTGGCTGGTAATCCAGCCTGGTAGTATTTCAGGATTATGCCAGGACTCAGTGACAGATCTTGGGACTTAGTGTAATCCCTCTTCTCTGAGTGACTGTGTGTAATCAAGCAAGCAAGTAAGCGAGAGAGAGAGGTTTTTGGGGTGTCATGATTTACCTTTGAAACGAACATGCAATGATTTACTGGATATTTGCATGATAGAAATGCATTCTATTAAAATCTCTTACTGCCCATAAGATGAACAGACACACACACACACACACACACATGAGCATTTCTGGCCATTTCTAGCTATTTCTAACTTGGTCCTTCTCAGGGCTTCTAGTAAAGTATTTTGGAATAGGCCTACAAGTTTAACAAAACTTTCAACATTTCAGCTCTTTCAGCCCTACACTGTACCACATCAGTTGCAGAGGAGCTTACTTACACTGTCATTTAGGCAGCTGCTAGTCTACATGTCCACATCATTGATGTAGGCTGCCCATCAGGTCAGGGAGAGATGACCTACAGGACTCAAAACTGATTGACTGTGGACAATTACCATGCTTTATCAGTGTTTGCTTCACTGCTGTCAACTCAAAACTAACTGCATCATTTGGTCGATTACATCAGATTACTAAGTAAGAAATGACTTTCCTTTGACTTTGCTTGATAAGATCACCAATTGTCTCATCCCCTGTTGGTGAACTCATCACATTTCACCTTGGTAGTAGCCTTAAGGTTTTAAATTTCATTACTGATCTCATCACTGATCTCATCGCTGAGTCCTCACAATCAGCCCTGACCACAGCAGTCCAGCTGCTGCAGGGATTTCCCAGAGCTCCCCAAAGTTCCACGCTGATTTTGTGAATCCACCCAGACAAGCTCAAGTTTCAGGATTAGTGCCGTCTATGAGGGGGAAAATCTTTGTAAAGGGTGTGAAAACTTAATTTCTTGAAAATACAGCCGATGGAAAACACATAACACACTACAGCTGCAGTACAGACACAACATCATAATGTAGTTGTATTGCGACATATTGTAATAGATACTACTAAAAAGAAACATTTTGCTGTAATGATTAAGTAAAGAAAAGGGGGAAAAAAACAAAACAAAAAAAACCACACAACCTCACTTGTTCTGACAAAACTCATTTAGCCTCTGCCTGCTGGGCTGTGACACCCATAAAATACTAATCTGGAATGTGTGAGACCGGTCAGGACGCTCAGAGCATACATGCATCACCAGCTGAATTTCAGCTGTTCCAGAACCGACAGACCCCTCAAGTCTACATGATTAAAACTAAGACTATGTCTCTGAACGGCCAGTGACCCATACTTGTTATAAGCACACGTCACCTACAACAAAGAGGCGCCATGAAGCACTCACACACCAACAAACACCACAGTGTCACCTTTGAAATGTCACATGGTTAAACCTGGTGACAACAAAGAGCACCCACTATGGTCCTGACCTATCCCTGCCCTCTGTCGCAAGACACCCTGTTTGACTGAGTCACAGTCTTCTTTGGGACAGGGTTGTCACAGGTGCTCTAGTCAGCACAAATGTGTTTTGCTCAAGCGGCGATTGAGGGGCTGCCTAGAGCAGCTTCCCCTGTTCACTATGAACAGGTGCACCAGTAAACTCTGGCCCAAAAACTTCCAGCAATACACCCTCGAGCTCACAACTGGGAACAACCCAATAGCAACAGGCCATGCAACAAGCAGTGTCCTGAAAATAGCCATCGTGGTGCTGTCAAATGGGTGGAGGCTTATGACAGGTGATAAAGGGGGAGCTTGAGAGCCAACAAAATGAGAACTGTGTGTTTGTGGTGAATATATAGTGACCGCATGTCAACAGAGAACAGAAGGTTGTGGGTGACTCCCCGCTATACCGCGCACATATCAGCACAGAAAAGAGCTCAACTGAATCATAACTGGCACTAAAGTCCAGAAACAAGCCAGAGCAGTACCGCTTATGGCCTCGGTCTGGGAGCTCGTTTCCTTTTAGCCGGTAAGCTGTTGCTCTCTGTAGTCCACCCAGGTCTCCGTTCAGAAAGTGACACCAGCCTGATCCGTCGGACAGCAGGGGAAAGTTAGCGGCGGCTAACCGCGAGCCACAAGGTGTAACCGGTGGACTTATGAGCCAAAACTAACAGTGCCAACCAGGTGAAATACGGATGGCCTTTACATACAGAGCACCGTTTGGTCCCACTGCGTTATTAAGCGCATTCCTGCGCAGCTCATTTCCCCTCAAGCCCTGGTCACTCCTGCCGGCCTGTCAAACTTCATAACGTTAGCTTCCAGTCGGGCCCACCGCCTCCTGTCTCTTCATCTGCTCTGTTTTACTCACCAGCTGTCCTCGTCCTCGTTCAGACAATCCATATCCTCCAGGTCGAGGATTTCCACCTCGTCCAGCACTGAACTTTCTCCGTCCTCGATGAAATCCACTACAGAGTCGCGGTAACGCGAAGAGACAACGGTATTCGTGGTGGCTGAGGCGGCGTCAGTGTCGTAGCCTCCGTAAGATCCGTGGTAAGAACGCCTGGGGCTCAGGCAGCGCGAGTTTTCCAGCAGTCCACCGAAAGTGAAGCCCCTCGCCCCGCCGAAGCCGGGGAGACCCGACGCCGCGCCCGCAGAGAGCGGAGAATCGTAGCCGGCGCTCAGCGGTCTGCCGTTGGCTCCAGGCGCGGCCCCGGACGAGGAGAGCAGAACCGAGCGGCTTCGGAGTTGTTCGTTCTGCTGCTCGAGTTTCTTGACCAGGTCTTGGAGCTTACGGACCTCCAGGTCCGCGTTTATGTTCGAGTTGATGTCCTCCATAGCCAAAAACACGAACCGACAGGGCGGCGGGAGGAGAAGGGGGGCAAAAATAAACAGTCAGTCGGCTCTAATCTACTTCCACCGAGCTGACAAGTTCTCGAGTGCTTCTCTGGGCGTCTCTGAAGTTTACGTTGTCAGCGCGGTGGCTATAAAGTAAGTTATACGGCTTGTCGTCGTCATCTTCGCCGAGCTCGCGCGCACACGGGCGGCTCCGTCGCCATCTTTACCGCGAACACCAGGGGGAATGGAAGAAAGGCAAGGTGCGCTACGTCATCGCGCGGCCCGCCGGGCACGAGCACGTTTTGGGAGCGACTCCTCCCGTGAACGCGCATTTCGATAACTTAATGCAACTGCTCACATACTGGATTAATTAAGCACGAAACTCCACACATGCCACAACATACCATTTGAAACGTCATCGTTTTACCCTTGTAAACAGCTGTATACGTCTTAAACAGTTTGTCTCATTAATGCTTCTGTAATTAGTTTTTATTGTTGTCTCCATGAAATGTATTTGTTTTATATAGACTACATTCAATACACTGATACAAAATGCCAATACAGGCTGGAAAACTACCAGTTCTCAAACAGATGGAGAAATTACTCATGTAGTTTACACCAGGAGTGCCTAAACTTTGAGGTGGGGTGAGTGCTAAAAACACAAAAGCATACACATAAAAAATGTAGGCAGCTTTCAGACTGAGATTTTAAAATGCATTTTATAACATTACACTAGTTTTGTTACTCAAATGAAGAGTATTACTTTGTTACTCCAAGAAACAAAAAGGTACTATAATCAAGGGGCAAAGTACAGGAGGGGGTGGGGGTCTGGGACTGATCAGTCTCTTTGCTATCCTTAAATAACGAATGCTGCAGCACAGATTTATCTCACCGAGTTAGATGTCATAGCCTAGCAACTATGACTATGCCAGGGATACCTCTGAAAAACTGCATAATATGGCATAGCATATGTGTAAATTTGAAAACTCAATCAAAGAGATCAAAGAGATCTCTTTGAAAAGAGTGAATGATTACTCATGTCTTAAGCAGAAGACAGCCATTGGAATAGCCAGCGAACATGGGAATATCTGTCTTGTTGAAGAGTCTGTCAAATGAAACTCATCCAGTTATGTTACCAAATTAACCAGTAAATCAATAGTTTAAATAACTAAATGTGTTATATCACATATGTTAGAGCAGTAAAACGGTCAGCTGTGTGCACTGCTGTGGCCCTCCTGCCTGACCCCAATGACGTACTTAAATGTTTTAAAAATATACCAAAAGCAAGAACATGAACCAAAGAGCTATAAAACCACAACCTAATCTGTTCAAAACATCACTTTATTCTCAAATGAGAACATCACATTTCAGGCAGATATACAATTACTACAAAAATACTTGGAATATTTTATTTGTACTCAACTGGTCACTACTGAGTAAGATGTTGAAGTGTTGTAAGTCCAGTGTGCAAGTGAAATAGGGTTTGACTTCAGAGTCAAAGGTCATAGTGTATCAGACTCTGACGTCTGCTCCAGGGTGTCTCCAGACCCCTCCCCCATTTCCTCATTAGCCCCTGCCTCTCCCTCTACATCTGCTCCTGTTGCTCCCTGATTGGTTGATGTCTCTTCCAGTCCATCCTGGTCAGAACTGATATCCTGTGACTGGTCAGCTCGCTCTTCGTCCTCCTCATCCTCTGCATCCATCTCAAACACGCGGATGTGACGCAGGTTTGAGCTTAACTGATTAAATAAATGTAAATGCACAGGATTTGTTTAGTATATTAACATGGACCATAGCAAACAGCTGCCATCCACAAATCCACCATGTAACCATACAAACAAATACATACAATGCATTTGCAAAACAAGGGAAAATCATGCTTAAAAAAGCTTCAAAATGGACAAACCATCATAAAAATCAAAACCAAATGAGAAATAATTTGTTTCTAAGCTCACTCTAGTAGACATAATGGATCCACTGTGGACTGGTAGCGCTCCGTTCTTTTCAACTAATCCTTTTAATATGATTAACTAAATAGGCTTGAACAAACATTACAAATAACTGCAATGGTTCTGTGACCCTAATCTCAAATTCTCTTTGCACAAACATAAACATAGGAATTAAAGCAAAATAGAGACAGTACTAGAAAATGTCTACGTTTCACACAGCAGAATGTGCAGGCTTAAGTGGAAATGAACATAGAAGAATAAGATAGAGATAGTTCTTACCACGCAGGCTACTTTGCGGATGCCATTCACAGCCACAAACTGGGCCTTCATGTTCTCTAGATCTCGGCTCTGGTTTCCCCAGGTAAGCTCTTGTACTGGGATCCCTTCACTCTGCTGGTCCAACCTGGCCACAACACAACACATACACAGTGAGTCGGGCTGCATGTGTTTTGCTCACAGTCTGACAAAATTTAGGGACACAATGCCTTCTAAAATTTCCTGAGTGATGAATTAAGTAAGGAAAAACCCTTTAAAAAATTAACACGAAACAGTTTCTAATACTATATACATTATTATTAGCACATATTAATGGTACCACCTCATGGTAAATAGAATTTCTCACTTTCTTGAAATAAGGTTAAGTATGCAAAAACAATACATTTTCAGATATGTCTTCTCAGCCTGTATCCCATACAAAATGAAGTTACAAGGAGTGTTTAAGCCAGATTGAATGAGACGGCAAGTCATTTAATCAGTCTCATAAGCCCAGCAACAAAATCAATCTGTTAAAGGGATAAAAAGAGGTTACAAAATGGTCATGTAAAATAAAGGGCATCAGTTTTTGGTACATTCACCCATGGCCCCCAAAAAAAATTCTGATTGAAGGTGTCCTAAAGATGTCAGCACTGCCAACACAAACATCTGGATGCTGACATCAAAATAATGGTATAACATGGTCTCAGTGTACTACTTTTGCCAACTGTTTCTTTGCAGTGTCACTAGCAAATTTAGGCTAATTTTCCTTACTTCAAGACAGTTAAAGAGTTGAATCAAATGTACTGAACGACTGCACTACTGTACGACAGCATGATTAGTAGCTCTGAGCTAAAAGGGATAGATGTTACATAAACTGACACACAGGTCAGAATGACAAATTCGACTGCTGCCGGAAGTGGTCCCCGTTTAGGACAAAAAGGTGATAGCGGTTGCTATACTCTTGGTAGGTGGTACCTGAGGGTGGGGTCCCATGTAAACACTTCCTCACACTTTAGGGCGGAGTTGAGGGGAAGTTGAGCAAGGAGGCGGAGCTTGTTCTCATCTTCCTCCTGACACTGCAGCACCACTGTCAGCGTCTCGTCGTCATAGAGACGAGCATCAAGACAACTATAGGAGCGATCACTAAAACAAAGTAATAGTGACAACAGGGAAATCAAATCATGTAAAATATACTGCTCTTATTTTCACACTGCACATTTTCTTTAATTCCACATTTCTTTAAATCTACAAGACGTTAAAGAAACTTACACAGGCTCTGCAAGAGACACTTCATCATCAATACTGGTGTTGAGCGGAGTGTTCAGGTGTATAGCCACCAGGCCGTTAAGGACAGATCTAAACAAAAACAGTAACACACACACACACACACACACCCCAGCTGATAAGGTATAAGATTATTCACCACTTTAGTGATGAAACCTGACAGTCAAGTATACTTTCAGTATATTTACACTTTTAGTTTGAAAGTACTTACAGGTAAGTATAATTCCTCAACACTTTTTCCAGCCCTGATTCGTCTAAATAAAACAGAGAGATTAGACAAGCACCTGTTTGGGTCCGTTGCCCTTCTGAGGATGTAGATTTTGGAAGAAGAGATCTCTGGCATACAGAACACCACATTGTGCATAGCACTGTTCTTATCATTCCATCTGCAGGAACAACATCATTAAAATCTCATTAGTCTCATTGTTGTGTTATTAATTTTACTCACTACTGGAACTCAATTATTCAGTTTAGCACTTGATTGCAATAAAACACATAACAATTATTTAATTGTTATTAAGTCAAACCTAACTAAACTAATTAATAAATATGTTCTATTGAACTAATTTCATACAGCCTACTTTTTAATAGGTTTTGACTTACTTATCTGTTTTTTTTAAAATAATTTAAAGGTTAAAGGGCTCACGTAATACATTTTTCTTGTGTTACTACTTGTCTGCTTGTGTGGTTTTATTTATCAAACACAGTTCAAATTCATTTTTACAAGAACCTTTTCCAAACTCTCCTTACTGCGCTGAATTCAACAAGCTGCTTTTGTTACTGTACCTTTAAGACTGAGGTAAGCTAAATGAGCCTCATTCACAAAGCACTTGGAGCAAAAACACTGCTTATAGCTTTAGTGCAAGAGAATGGGCACAAACTGCTGTAGGCTGAATAGATGAACATATGTAAATGAGTTGTTTATGGTGAATCAATCAATAGCTTATTTAGAATTATTTTAAATTAATTCTGTATATGAACTGAATGGACTGGACTACAAACAATGTTCATAAGCTCACCGGACAAAAAATGAGTCACCTGTGACCGAAACGCACCTAACAGCGTCTAATAACATGGACGAATAAGAACAGTTGCGATGTGACTTGGCATAGACTGGACAAGTTTCTGGATGTAAGCCTTTACACTATGGCCTCTGGCATGCCCAAATGCAATCACTGCTTTCTGCCAAACTTCTGCTTTACGACCCATTTTCCACACATGGAACGAGACATTCACTACACTGTACCACCTCTTCTCAACCTATGAATCCTGTCACACACCCTGCATGTACTTATAGACCCATCATCCTCATGTAGCGCAATCTGCAGGAGCCTACCATCTTAAATACTAATTTTAAATTTTTTATTTTGTCTGGTGAGCTTATTTTACTGTAAATAAATGAAATTCAGTATTCGCTCATGAAACCTTTAAATGGCCTTAATAGAAGAATCCAATTACATTCTTGCTATATAATCTTGACCTGACAAATTTGGTTTAAGCATTTAGGTGTTTCCCGTCTACTCACAGTGATGGAAGCTCAAACAGCCGAGGTGTGTCCTCTGACCTGTCAACAACATACACATTAACTCTGTGTGGGCAACACAGTGTAAACCTTTATCCCGCACTTTAAAATCCATTATCGGTCTTGAATGGTGTGGCTTACCTCTCACAGACTGAGTACAAGGGCAAACACACAGCCTGCTTCACTGAACTCCCTATTACCTCCTACAGGCAGATGAACACACAACACACAGATGAACAAAAACACATGCATGGATACACTCACAAAGATTCACAATCAATATTCAGCCACATTATGAGCACACTGAGATGCGGCCAGAAACAAACTGCTATTGATAAGTGCTGTGCAAGTGCCTTTGAAAACATTTGGCCATTGGGTGACAGTAGAGGTCTGTGATCTGTGGTTCAATTTGATTTAAATCCAATTGCTATATGGTGAGTAACATGCAAATCAATTCATATACAGCAAGCACCATATGTATGGTTTCTCATTTGTTCTTTTAATAAATGGTTGTTGCTTTGAAAATCATGTAAAAATTTACCAGTTCAGGCTGCTAAAGGCTACTGAATTAAGCTTAAATGGCACTCGAGTAGGTAATTGTTCAGACGTCACAAATGCAGACTTGCTGTCACTCAAATATGTATCAGGCTTGGATTGGGTTTAAATTTCATGTTCAGGTTCCCAAAGTCGCCCACCAATTGTAGCAGATTGTACCTTGCATTTCCTGCATTCCAACTCAAAATACGATGCCATGTGAAGAGCCAGGCTCAGGTGGAAAGTTTTAGTCTGATACTGTCATAAATATGAAGGAGCAGAGAAGTGTTTTCTTATGGAGGGAGTGGGGGATCTAATTCAGAATCAGCTCACACTGCAGCAAGCCAGATTTATCTTTCTGTCGGAATCCAAAGCACAAGCACAGACATCTGACTCAGCAAAAACACCAAGTCAGATTTTAATAATAGGGCTGAAGACAGATCTGTAATTTGGGTCGTAAAATGTGAAAGGAATAGAATAAAGACCCTTTTATGAAGTAATGAAATTCATGTAACCAACCCAAAAAAGAATGAGTGAGAAATACAAAAAACAAGTGAGAACTTTCTGTGTGTATACACAAGGTACAGACTCACAGCTGGTTTCTGCAGACAGAGATCAATAGTGCCTTCCATCATCCTCTTAACAAAGTGCAGAGACTTTTGTGGGTAGGTCGGGAACAGCAAAGGGCTTTCTGCATAACATCACAAGTGAGTAAATATGCCTGCATGAGTAAATATGCACAAAGCTGCCAGTTTATTGGGTGCACATACCCTATACCAACTATAATTAGCAATTTTAGCAGACACTGCTATAACATGGATGCCCTCCGTAAGAACAATTACTGACTATAGCCCATCTGTTACTATGCACAACCTTCCACCCCTTTAATCAATGGAAAAGGACCACCATAGAACCAGATATTATCTGGGTGGTGGATCATTCCTTGCATTGCAGAGACGACGACATCAGTGTTGTGACATTGGGGTTGTGTACACTTATTGTCCAATCTATTAGACATGTCTCACTTCTTGGTCCACCCTGATGGTGTAAATGTCATCTTTTTCCATGCACATGTTGATGTAATCATCCTCTAGCCATTTATGAGCTGTCAGATTCTGACATTGGATTACTGCTCACTAGCAGACTGCTGTCAACCCAACAAAAACACTACAAAGGTTAAAAAGCTCAGCAACACTGAGCACCAGCACAACACATATTAACATGCCACTACCATGTCCGTTACACTGCTGTGCTGAGAATGGTCCGCCATTCAAATAATACCTGCTCAGCAGTGGTCCTTTTCCACAGACATTGTAGAGGGTGCTTGATAAACATAGGGGCTACAGTCAGAAATTATATATGTACAAAGTGTACCTATATGGAAGATGTACCTGAATGGCCAGTGAATGTAGATACAAGGTAAGCATAAGCAGTAACTGGCAACCCATTGCATATTGAAAGCTTTATTGAAATTCATTAAAATAAAAAAATGTTACTTTAACTAAGAAGCTCTTCCTCAAATTATACATTTATTCATTCATTTAATCATTCTTTTATTCATGCATTTATTAACTTTTTTTTAATGTTAGACACTTCACAGTAATAGCGCAGACTATCATTATGTCTATCACTGGTATCTGTGGATGAAAATGTGGTTTGCCTTTGAGGTGTGTGCTCTGCTGGACAAATGTCACCCAGTGGTTGCCCTGCATATTCGGTGGAGACACCAGATCTTCATCTTCATCTTTCAGATACTGAAGGGAAAATGACAGGAGCAATTACACACTGTGGTACTATTTGTAAAGATTTAGCTTTACATGGGGGGAGTGAATTACTGTAAGGTTAGCACTGGATGTCTGTAATGTTTATGTCTTATTTGTGAAGGATCAGAAATCTGAGCATAAATGCAATATATACAGTTGCTCAAAAGTAGAAAAACTGCAGATCTTACTATTTAATCTTAACTTTGTTTAGTATCCATCTGTCATATGACCTGGCTGTTTTAAAATGTTTTATTTTAAATTTTAAAATGAGTGCTCCTTTCTAGAGAAGCTTAGACTTGTTCATACTGATGGTGATCAGTTTCAAATTTTCAAATCGCTTCCAAATCAGAAAGAGTCTGTTAACTGACACTTGAAGTGTTTCAAATTTTAACTTTAAAAGCTCACCTCACAAACATTTAGCATCTGAAATATTAAAAATATGCTTCCTGGGTCTTAACATGCTGTGTTACAACCGATTGTGGTCTAAAACATATTTTAAAGCCAATTATGCCAGTACAGTAGATGTAGGTTATTGTGAGGCAAAGTAGTCCCAAAGGAAATAATTTGCGATGTGAATGTCTCAACCCTTGGTTTCCATCATCACCACTGTAAGGAAGCCTGAATCAGTAGGTTTCTCTAAAACAAAACATTTAAAATCACTGCAACCTGTCATTAACATTGCCTCTAGTTTGAAAATGTACAGCCAACAGTCAACATCTCTGCATAAAATCCATCATGTGGTAGTGTTCAGAGTTGAGGTAGGGTGATGCATAATGACTTGATTTGAGCAACAGAGAATACAATACTCTTCAAATGTTTCCACACTTATGAAAAACGTTTTCCCCAGGATATGATGTAATATGCACATACCACTTTACACAAGTACAATACAACCTCAGGTTATTTCTACAGTCTGCTTAATTCTATCTAAAAGATCCCAGGAATTTTACTGATGCTCGAGTATGCAGTCTGTAAAAATGACTGACCGAGTGATTTCAGACAGGACTAACACTGCTGAGATACTCTGGTAATAATTACACTAAACCACCATGTCATTTCCTTTACAAAGTCCACCACTCACCTGTCCCACCCGTTCCACATTAAAATACTTCCCTTTAAGATCAAACAGCTCTTCATTCTGTCAGGACCAAGAAATAACAATGTTAGAAAGAAGTTACATCATTCTGTTAACATTTGGTTAACAATTATATTCACTCACAGCACTGAAATGCTCAGAGAGGAAATCAGCAACAAAGGCCAAGTCCTTCTGGGTCATCTGTGGACACAAACAAATAATGTTAATGTCAAAATATAAACAGAAATAAAAAGTCTAATCACTAACACATACTCACTCACTCACATGGTATTCAGAAAATTGTTCAGCCTCACAAAAATACTATTATTACTCACAAAGTTCTATATAGTCATTGAACCTTTAAGAGTTTGATGTAGAATGTAAACATTGGTAAATGTCAAACCCAATACCATTGACTCCTAGCCCATATATGAAATCCGCAAAGGAGCCTGTTTTGAATTCACCGTTTATGTGATGTCACAAAAACCAACAGATTAATTTACATTCACTTATTCAGACTACAGCAGTTTTGCCACATCCATTCACACTTAAGTTATGAGAAAGTTGTGTTTATAAGTGAACTTAAATAAAATGTAGAATATGAGCCCTTTAATGTTACACTTCAACTTGCATAACTTCCAGCAAATCTAAAATGGATTTGTTCACAATCTAAACACTTTTGTGTACCATAATACATGTCTAGGCACACATCTTTCACACTTTCTGCACCTCCGATCTCCTTAACATTCCATGTAGGCTTTCTCACCTTGTTCAACTCCGGTGGAACATGGTCTTCTGACATGCGAAGCATCGCTAAAGGGGGATTTTAAAAAAATGTAATAAATAAATGAATAAAATCACTGTTATAGTGAGGATACAACTTTGGCCAAAGTTCCTTCAAATGTCACTTGAGCAAGAATGCAGAGGATACAAGCTTACCAACATAAAGCCAACGGAAAAAGGCCTTGAAATTCTTCATACTTTTATCGATCACTCTGCGAAGGAGATGCACACAACACAGATGAATAATGAAGAATCTCTAGCACATGCAGAACAGATGATCATGTAGTGGCCATATGTTCAGACTCACTGTAACAGCTCACTAGCCTTTAGAGTGAATGAGCCTACTGCTGTGATGGCATCTACAAAAGACACAGAAGTCAGCAACTTTAAAACCGCAGTCGAAAACAACTCTGCACACATATGCACTTGCATATTTAACTGGCGTTTCCCTGTACTGATTCCAAGCAACTATTATCAGTTTAAGCCCAACATCAAGCCTGTCCAATAGAAGAGGAGTCAAAGGACATTGCCAGTGGAACCCCTACTTTGGACCAAAATTATCCAGCACGGCTGAATAATGCTGCATTGTGAAATACACAGTTTAAACAGATGCTGTTAAATGTCACAATGAACTTGGTAATCATCTGATGAGTTAAAACAGGTCTGTTGGAACCAAGAAAACCCTAATAATTGCAGCTCTGACAGTATGTGAATTGATAACAAACAGAAATCAGTGATTAACGCATTCTGCTTGACTAGTACCAAGTTAATAATAAATATACAATATTTGATGTTTCACCTTATGAGCTTTACTATTTTTTTTGGTTTAAAATTTTATACCTGCAACAGTCGGGACAGCAGCATGTTTAACACCATGTTACATTGCCTTTCCTTTCAGAACACAACATACCAATTGATCTTGTTTCAAAAACATTTTTTTATTCTTTCATTTCTTCAAGTCTTCAGTTGTGCAACCATGCGAGGGCTTTGCTGATGTATTTTGCACTTCATATTACAGCGTGCGTTTTCCTGGACTGCTGGCAGGTCAGTCTAGCACCTGCACTCTCCGATTACACGAATTATTCTTTGGCAAATTTAAGAGCCTTGACCATCCTTGCTAATAAAGGACTATATATAATATACCTAAGCATGACTGCACTGCATCTGTTCAAGCTGTGTTTTTCTTTCTTTCACAATGTGCAATTTGTCATAAAATGCTCCTTTTTTTGAAAGTGCTTCAAAGCCATTTCACAATCATTGTATATCTACAAAGTTTATGTGGTAATTTTACTTTTTACTGTTTTTGTGACAAAAAAATTGAAAACGTTTATGAATTACACCAAAAATGATTCTATCGCACAGATCAAGGATTCACCTACAAGCCATTTATACTTTAGGGTGTAAATTCTGAACTGTCTGAGGTGTTACTGTGACATACTGCAGGGCTGCCCAAACATTTTGTTTTGGGGGGTTAAATGTCTGGGATGGCCTGAGGGCCAGGAACACAACACAATATACACACACAGAAGACAGGAAGGTACCGGAAGGTGAGGTTATGTTACACTATATTTTGTTACTAAAATACTTTCAAAACACAACATTAAAAGCACAATACACATTACATTATATGTACGCTACACATATATTTCTTTTTCTGTAACTTGGCATTAGAGTAACTTTCTCCTGAGGCAAATCTAACACCCTGTCAGGTCAGCACTGGCCTATGGGCCACACCACGAACAGCACTGCTAGAAAGGACAATAAACACTCTTTTACCTTCTATAGCTGAAGGGTCCAAACCCAAAGGCTGAAATTTCTGCTTCCACAAAGCCATGCCCTTCACCTCACTCAGGTGATATAGCAGAGCTTCTGAACCACTGAAAGAGAGAAAGAAAGAATATTCAGGTTAATGTAAAGTGCAGATAAACATACAAATAAAACGTTAAAATAAGTAAATAAAGGAACCAGAGATGGAGGAAGTTGGGGTGTTGAAGTATTATTCAGTATTCCAACTGTAATAACAATAAAAGGATAATATAAAAAATTAATAATAAAAAGTTCAGATCTTTATTCAAATTTGAGTGCAGCATCAACCCATGTAGTGCAGTCTGCTGCAGTACTGCATTGTTTAAGTGAACCTGTATTTTCATTACAGTGAGTCGCAAGTCATCAATAACGTCACATGTGCCATTTAAAATGTTGGCACCCCCAAGTTCAAGCACACCATTCTGTGTCCCTTATAGGAATACAAGCACTTCAACTGCAAAGTGAGAAAAATACTCATAATGCCTTGTGAAACAACTTGTGTAATTGCCCACATGCATCCAACCATCAACTGATATTAAAGTGCTACATGTGCACACTCACATAAGCAATAAACATTCTTCACTTTGGACTTTAAGTGCTCTCCTTACAAGACAGCAAACTCATCATACCTTTGTAAGTGACTGATTACCAGTTTCTGGATGCTTGAGTAGGACGACTCAATGGACTGACCCAACATCTTCAAGCCCTTTAAGCATAAAAAACAAACAAACAAACAAACAAATAAATGATTATGAAAAAATAAACACAATACAATCTTGATAAATTAAGTAAACAGGCGGTTTTAGCAATGCTAGGATATGGACCCTTAGCTTAAACTTGTGTCCTTACTACATGCAATCAGTGAAAGGGTATATTGCAACTGTAATGGATAAGAAGGTGGGAAGGTTCTAGACTTACTTTGACTGTCAGCTGATTCATGAGAAGAGCCTGAAGCTCAGGACTGAAAGGACAAGAGCAAAAAAGACTGAATAATATAACATTTATAGATGATCTTTCATATAGCCTTGGTTACTTGACAGAGGCTTTATAACCACATAGTCACTATATAAAGAAGAAAAAACACCAACAGGACAACAAATCAACAATAACAAATGCACTGGGGAAATAAATAAATAAATAAATAAAAAACGGCTGAAACCGCAAACAAATTAGTTGTCATATGGAGCCCCCTGCTGGATTACTAAAGCTAATCTAAACTGGCTAATCTAAAAAAAGGTTAAAAACATCTCTAAAGCAAAAGGTGGTTAAATTAGTTGATACACGATACACACATTAATAAACAGATATAAATCTATTAATAAATATGTAATAACAACAATAATAATAAATGTGAATGTAAATAAATAGACAATATAGATGGCTGACCCATAAGTAAAAAAAAGTTTTCTTTTTAACTGTTTCATGTGATAGAAGGAATAAAAAAAGTTTGACAAATATATACTGTTAGTGATGAATCTCAGTGTCAGAGTGCAACCCAAGTTTATCTGATATAAAATATTAGTCTGATATTCTCATTTTAGTGTGTCCAGCCTACAGTGTATGTTTCTGCTCACCTAAAGCTAGCAAGACCACCACACCAGTATCACCACCAAGGTGCAATTGATGTACAGTGTTAGTATCTCAAGTTTCTGTTTTTAGTGAAGCATCTTTATTGTGTATACCTGGCATGTCCCCATAGCAGCAGCTCCAAGAACTCATCCTGAACCTGAGTACTTGTATTTTTCTCCTGCAAAACAACAGGAAATAGCTTTCACACTTAATATCCCAACCATGTCTCAAAAAGACATTATGGAGAACATGGCAGGTCCACCATCTACCATAATGACTACTTAACATACGAAACCTTCATATCTAAGTATCTAGGTCTAATAAAATATCAGTTACAACCTGAAAACAGACACCTTAAACATGTTACTACTGCATCGGATAGGATGTCTTAGGTTTTCTTGTGTATTACCGGTTACAATATAATGACCCTGACCTGGACAAACTTGGTGAGGCGAAGATCCATCTGCATCAGGATGTCCTCCCAGGCCTCACACATACAGGTGAGAGAGAGACGCAGGTACTGCAAAAGACACACAGACACATTCAAGTAACAAACAGGGTGAAACAGAAGAAACCAGGTTTTCTGGATGTAGATTTGGTCTACCAGTGGATTTAAAGACCTTTTTTATGTGGAGTGTAAACACTGTTGAAGACTCAAAAACTACCATTCACTCCCCACTCCATTCATGTAACGTGAACTCCACAAAGGGCGTGTTATAAATTCACATAGACTGAGTTTTATGAACTCACAAAAAATAAACACATATTTGCTTTTTCAGGCTACATCACTTCAGCTTCACCCGTTCACTATAAAGTTATAAGGAGTGTTTCATCCCAGACAGCTTTTTAAAGGCAAAACATAGTCTGCCAGTCATCAGAACATAGCTCATTTAAATATATATGTCTTAAAAGCCCAGTAACGAAAAAAAAAATCTGTTTAATTGTAAGGGATAAAGAGAGGCTGGAAAATAGTAATGGAAAAATTAATAAGACGTTTTAGTAATAAGATGTTTTTGTATCATCATAATTATAATAATTAATTTTTTCCATATTCATTTTACAACCTTGCTTTGCACAGTTTAAACAGTTATACTGCTACTGTGTCTTTATACATACAACAAAATATAGGATATGGACCCTTCTAAATTAGGCCAAGTCTGTTTGTACACCCTTAAACACCCTTAAACACATGTGCTGGAAGTGTCACCACAAAACCTGTATCAGGGTGGAGATGTGAGTGAATTTTCGAGCCATCCTGGTTAACTCTGGGAGACACGAAGACAGCAATCCTGTGTCCAGCTACAAGAGAAAAAGTGTTGCATTATATAGCTTTCATGCCAACATGAGATGCAATCAGATGGCCTTCACACCAAGTATTTTCTAAGTATTTGGATTTTAAATACAGACAAAATCACACACACACTCACACACTCACACACTCAATCTTGCTTATATTTGGGATAAATATTATCCCAAACCTGCACCCATATGTATTCTTTGAACTTCTATATGAATTAATAATCAGAGTACAAACAATCTAAGACAAAAGAAAACAGCCTGAGATCTTGTAAAGAGCTCTTCTCCCAATTCCAGAAGGAAATACATGAAACCCAAACTCACTACAGAATCACTAAGAATGGAATTTGATTGTCTTGCACACCAACAGTGCCCACCTGGACGTAGTGGATCTCAGCATTATCATCTGGAGATTTTACTTCTGCAACAACTGAAAGGGACTTGAGGTCACTGGAGAGACAGAGACTGCGACAAGTCCCTGTAATCTGTGAGAGAGAGATTCCATAGTTAACTACAGTATATAGTTTTTGAGTTTTCTTCCTGTGTCTTCTTCAATCCTGTGCCGGTCTGATGCAGTCTGGGTGGTTTGAGGGATGTATTTAGGAAAAGATTTGAGTGTCTATTCAGTTCTCTCGTTTAATAGCCACAATAGCCTCGCACTGTAGTTCAAGGTCTAAACTAGGAAAGCAAATTTTGGACTCATAATGACAACATAATGTATTATTTATGCTTATATGACAACACAATTACAATGAACTGGTAGTCTGTGGCACTGCATTCAGCATTAATAACCAGAAGCAGTGGTTATGCTGGATTTCCTGGTTTAAAAAAAATAAACTAAAATAAATATTATATATATATATATATATATATATA
>CM067481.1:16032952-16074602 GCA_034552555.1 Semaprochilodus insignis | reverse complement strand
ATATATATATATATATATATATATATATATATATACATATATACATACATATATATATATATATATATATATATATATAATCCAAGTCTCAATTATTGTTCAGAAAAAAATGCAATCATCCGTTCAGTCCTGAGGAGAAACTTACCCCTTTCAGTGTGGCTATCTTGTACAGGCCATATGCATATAGCTCCACAAATCCAGATGGTCCACCTACCACCAGGATATTAAGTCTGCAACACATATCAAACAAAACACATTAAGACTAAGATTCAAGTTGGTCACATGCATGTAGTTCTTACAGCACTGACCTCACTTCCCCTAAGAGGCTGGTGGCTTCATCTGATTTTTCTTCACTGCAACCAACAGGAGCACAGTACGTGAGGGTACACAGAACAAACACAGACATGGTTGTCTTGAGTGTGGTCTTACAGGGCAAAATAACACACACAAACATTACAGTCACATAACTCACACCCTACCTGAATATCTTGGATGTGGAGCTGTAGCTGAAAACAGACAGAACACTCGAGTTACAATCACACAGCAACGTAAGTAATTATTCAGCATAGACAGCCTGTACCAGATTATTGCCATCTGACTAAACTCTGGTCAAAGACACCTCTATATAAAATGTAGGATCTAGACAGAAACTGACCTCTTTGGTAACGTCGGCAACTTAGGAAGGAAACGGTTAGACTCGTCTTCAGAGTCACTGAATGATGATATGCTTTAAAGGAAGAGAAGAAGCAATGATGAACCAAAAAGGACAAAGAAAAAAAAAAGTTTTAATGGGTGTTATTACAACAGCACACATACCTGCTGTCACTCTGCACCTCCATCCAGTGCATGCAAGACACAGGGTAGTCTACAGGAAACAGGTGGAGAATCTCTGCCTTCTCAGCATCACACAGGACGACCTGCTTTGTGTCCCCCACACTGAATGCCAAAACTATCAGCACAGATTTACATCTTTAAATTATGTCTTACTTTGCATTAAATCTCTAGAAGCAGGCATTATCAGACATGCAGTACAGCCTGGCTTACTTTTGCCATCAGGCCTCCAAGCCAAAGAAGTGATCTCTTTTCCCGTGTTTTCATTGGGTGCTAAACTCCACACACGTTGGAAATTGGCAAGGCGATGTAGCAAGAGCTGAAATTAAATGAGTCCAGTCACAAACAGTACTCTGTAATCTCAAAATGCAGAATTCACACAGAAACATGTTTACAAATGTATATGTAATATATTCTCAGGTGCTGAGTTTCCCATAGCAGTCCTCAGTGCCCCAAACGGTTTGGAGCTGGGGGTTCTGAGAACCACTGCCCGATAAAACAGTAGTGGAACTTCTTTGTACAGTATCTGTGTATCAGCACAAGGACTATGGCCCGCCTGGACAATAATACTTAGTAAATTTAGAAAACTGTAGTTTCTTAACCTCTCCAGCGGTGTTGGCCAAAGCAATGAGGTCTCTCTTTGGTGACCAGGCCATGTACAGAACTGGGTTTGGTAGCTGCTTTTCTCCCACTTGTCGGAAAGCAGGCATTGTGAGGGCCTGGCCTGACTATGTCTGAGGATGGAAAAAAACATAACGCTTTTATTAAAGGAGTCCACTTTACCTAATACTAGTGAATGAGACTTAAGAGGTCCATATCATGGAAAAACTCATTTGCCTTGCCTTTTAAAATAAAAGCTTGAAATAGTGTGCATAACCTGCTAAACATTACCATTCATTCTTCTATCCATACAGCTTCATTAACAACCTAAATGTGGGTTAAATATCGTCTCAGACAAGTTACAGAAACTATATATATAAAAGCTATTATGCCCATTATACTCTTTTCATGCTTGTTTTTCTGACGTTGAGCACCTATTACTGACAGCACGTGAACAGACAAGCTAGCCACCTCTCTCAAAACCCTAGCCACCTCTCTTTACCCAGAAAAGGGTAAAACAGCGAATGTGTCCGCCGACATTTGGCTACACGTCAACAAATTAGTTGTTTGCCCTACTGTTAAACTTACAGACACTGTAACTTTAACACAGCGCACATACGAGGTAACGATAACTTAAATACAAAACAGCTATCCATTTAGCTAGCTAGCTAGCAAACGCTGCACTGCTACTGGGCCCTTGGGCTCTTATTTCAGTAAACACTTTACTTACCTGGGTGATTTAACAGTGAATAACATTAACTGTAATATGAAGCGCCTGTGCTGATGCGCTAAAGTCCACAGACAGACTGAATTTACTACACTATAATGACAAACCTGCTGTTTCTATTGGCAAATAACAGCGCACTGTGTTCTAACCAACCAGCACCCTCTATTACCCGCCAATGAAATCATAGCAACGGAAAGCCCAAAGAGACAAACGAGCTGGACGGTGAAAGCGAAGAGCAGTTTTCCACAGATCAGGCAGTTCGATTCAGTTTACGAACCGATTCTTTCAAACTTTCTAGTTTAAAGATTCGTTTTCGGACAGCAATGAGCTAGAGGGCATAATGATTCATAATCAAAGCATGTTTTAACTCCTCCATGTTCAACGACGTTCAACGATCAGACTTTCTTTAAACAATTCATTCATCTGCACTGTGATATGTAAACCTTTAAAAAGTCCCCTTTATATTCTGATCTCTTCTGACGATGTAGGATGAGCAATCAGCTCAAATATTACTTGCATGTTCTGAATATGATTTAGGGATATTTATGTTTTCTAAAAACACTAAAGGGTGAACTATAATATTACAATCAACCTAAACATTATAAATAGGAAGAACTATATGAGGAACAAACAGGAGAAAAATAAAGCAGGCTGTTTAAAATTGCAAAATTAAAAGAGATTTTAATAAAACATATTTACAAGTTAATAAAACTTACTCCCACTCACTCACACTGTTTACAGAGCATTACACAGAATATGTACAAGAAGGACTGTTAAAGGGCACGTATCTTACAGTTGATACATTTGTGATTTCTTTCCAGACACTGGGGTTCTGTACAGTAAAACAGTCTTAAATCATTTTTGAACCTCTTTGTATCCTTTAGAATTACACTGCATCTTCTCACTTCTGATTGACTGCTCTGTATTTTATCTGATTCAAAAAGCAGTGTGGGCTGAAACACTTCAGTGTGTGGGGATAAATTGTTGTAGGCAGGATGGGTTATGGTTAGGGTTAGGTAACCCTAGTCGTAGTAAACTGTTATAACTAGTCGTAGCAAACTGTTATAGACAAATACAGAGTAATGTAACTACAGCCAACAGTCACAAATTCAGGCTGGGAAAACAGGATGGGATATCAGTCCGTGGATATTACACAAGAAAGATAAAAGCAAAAAAAACATAAAAACTTGAAGACGCTTCTGATTCAGTCCATAGCTAGGAATATGATGATATCTGGGTGCAGATCTTGATGTGGATGATGGCAGTGGTGATGCTGATCCTGCTGATGAAACAAAAATCTGTTTGTGACAATGTCCAGTGATGGTTGATGGTGATGATTATATCAGGGATGGTGAATTTGTTCAGTCCTCCTCTCAGTCTAAAGCACAGCGACAACAACGATGATACTGATGATGACACGATGACGATGATGGCGATGACTCCTCCTGATGTCTCTAATAGTCTTGATTCCATGCCTAAGATAACAATAATGATTGGTGATGCTTCTGCTGATGAAAATAAATGCTGATGATGACGAGTCCAGTGCTGAGGATGTCCAGTGATGGCTGATGCTGAAGTCTACACTTCTTGCCAGGGCTTCCATTGATGAAAGTCTTCTGATCTGGTCCAGAAACCGAACAGTCCTCTCATCTACAATTTCTTCATGTTACTCAGGAAGCACCGCCACCTAGAGTCTCTCATCCAGGAAGAATGCTGTACTGGAACATGGTATGAAAGACAGTGAGAAAGAAAGAAAGTAAGAAAGAAAGAAAGAGAAAGAAAGACAGTAAAACACTCTAAATTGGTTGAAGTCTGATGGATGTGTTAGGATATCACAAATATGTTAACATTAAAAGTGATCAAAAGAGAGAAATCTAAAATGCTACAAACAGAGTCATAAACATTGAATTTTGCTGTTTACTCGCAGTTATTTCTAAACTTTTTACTTTAAATCTTTGTGTTTTAATGATAAAACACACGGACAGTTTCTGAGAAATAGAAGACAGATTGGCTCAAAATTACACTATGTGTCAACAAAAAACTCCCATGTTTTGATGATGATACTGTCTTTGGTAATTATTTGAAGTGAACTGAATATACTTTATTATTCATTTGGGTTTTTTGTGTTGGGTTCCCAATACTGCTGATCTCATGCATGTTAATTTCATGAATTAGAAATAATGTTTGTACACACTCATGAAACTGCTCAACCTTCAAAATACCGCTAACACACACTCATCATACATTTGTCAATCCTTATAATCACTACAATCACAATCTCAAACATACTCTTCCACTCCATGTTCTTGTGACATGGCCTTGCAAAGTAAATAGTAGTAATTCTTTTATACTACTACTGGTGTAATTATTTGTTATGAACAGACCAATTTTACTAGTTAATTTAAACACTGGCCAACAATGGATTCAAAATGTTCTGCTTTTGAAATGTACTTGCTACTTAATATTCGTATTGGATTAAAATGTTATTTTTCATATTTCATCTATAATTAAAGTTATGATTCAGCTAAAGTCTATTAAAGCTTCCTCACAGATAGTTATTACATGAAATGATATGGAGTATGCTGTCTGATACCTGACACACTGTTTTACAGCAGTTTTAAGATAAGGCTTTAGGATAAGGGGTTGTGAAGGTTTACTAGTAATTTTGGATTAATAAAATACCTTTGCATCAGACTCCCTGGTAAAAAAATGTAATCTTCATGTATTTCTACACTGTACTATTTTACTCAAACCGCTCTAAATAACATCAATGGAGTGCAGAGTGGAGATGATTAAAATCCTGGTGGGGGTCCTTTTGGTTTCCTGGAAACCATGAACGGGGATGGCGTCTCGAGGATTGTTGTGTTGCTTGGCTGATGAGTCCTGAAACAGCCGTCTTCACTGTCTTGGACACTTTGGTTTGCTGCAAAACACACATAGAGAAATGCTGAAAATGCATAAGATTATTTTTAGACACACTTTTACAGAAAGTCTGTGTCGTAATCTCTTAACTGTAACTGAAAAAATACACAAGGAAGTTCTAACCAGTGTAACAGCCTGCAGTGATGTTACTGCCGATTCAGTACGAAGGTGGAAGGACGCCTTGTTGATTGATGCCCCAATGTGCTGAATGAGAAGATGAGATGTAGATGAAAATACCTAAATAAGACAATATGGTAATAAAGTTCTTATAGTCCAGATGAGAATATAGCTTTACCTTAATCCAGGCCACAGCAGTGACAGTAGCAAAGTGCTGAGGAGGACGCTATAAAATCAGTGAACATCATGAGGTTAAAAGGAAAACTGTAAAACAGAAAGACACTATAGAAACATAATCACACTGAAATTATAAACATGCTCCGATAACTTACCTCCGGGAACAAGTGATAAAATTCATTACTGAGCACCCACCAGTGCTCAGTGTTCAGCCCCTCATAGATGGTCTAATGCTGGAGCTTTAACTCCACCATCTGGAGGAATCATGTGAAAACATCTCATCAGCTTCTCCATCGTTCAACATTCAAGATCAAACTACATCAGTCAATGAAGTGTTTCTCTGTGCTAAAAAGGGTACTACTGGAGATAATAAGCTGAAATTAACCTTCTTGCTGTCAAAGTGTGGCTGTGAGAAGGTGTACGCAAACATTCTGTTTGTTCTGTGCAGGACTTGGCAGTGCTGCAGCAGGGACAGAGAGAAAGAGACAATGTGGTGCTAAGTGTTTAGAAGTGACCTCAATATTAATCACACATTAACAGGACAATTGTGTTGCTTTGACTTGAAACAGTGTGTGAGGAGCTGAATGTTACCTCAAATCTCACTAGCGCTCCACACGAAAGGGGCGGAGAAAGGAGAATTTGCTGCCCGCTGAGCACAGAAACCTCCTACCACAAAGACAAGAAACAGTGATTAATATAGGAATATGGGAGTAGTCTGTATAAATAACTGTCTTTATGATTGTTATTTTAAACCCATAAGTAAGAATGACCACCTCTGGCATGGGGGCACATGAAGGAAGGAAAGTCCAGTTGTGTTCCATCGTTCCTAAAGAAAAGGTTTGAATGGGTTCAGTTAGGACTGAATTTAGGACAAAGGTTAGGAACAGACTAACAGTTCCTAACTTCATAATCTTCTCCGTTGAATCCACATAATAAACCAGTATTACACATGTAACACCCTAACTAGACTAAACTTCCTACATACTGTCCTAAATTTAGTATAAACTAAATCAACCGTCTGTTTCTATTGTTTTTAGACTGTGACAAGCAGAATAGTTAACTACCAGCATAACGACAGTATATGACTTTTCAGATTTTTTTTATTTATAAATATATGTTTTAAAATCCCAGATGCTGCAGACACAATCTCCACTGTCCCGGTGTGTTCATGTGGATGAAAACTGGTCTACTAAAATATTCCAGTGGTGGTGGTGAAGAATGAGGGATGGTGTTGAACGTGTGCTTGTTTTTTTTTAACAGGAATAAATATTTTGTGGGAAATAGAGACTGAAACTGCGGAGCGGCAATGCTCTGATAAACAGCTCGGAGCTCTTTCACAACATTCCTAACTTACACTTTATTACACTTCAGTTTCACTGAGTAACTGCAGCTGTCTAACATTGTAACTCACATTGTAACATTACTTTAACTCCGTCCTCACCTTTCAACTCTGATGCCTCAGCACAGGCATAACAACCGATTACCGAGCTGATCGATTAGACACTGGATTAACTAACCTGGGATAAAATCCCTAAATTAAGGTCAGATTTGTTTCTATAATATTAATTTGTTTAAAAACTTAATTTAGGACTAAGTAGAGGACGTTTCTGTTAAACTGTTGCCATAGCAACACCGGCTTTGGCCTAGCTTTAGCCTAAGTCCGCTAGCATAACGTTACTGACACAAAACAAACATCAAATCTGTGAAATAATTGAATAAGAGGGGAATAAGCAGCAGTAACAATAAGCAGCAGTAATTCCTCATCTTACCCACTAACCTGTTAATATGTGCTGGTTTGTGGGGTGGGGGTGTGACGTGAGAAAGCGGTATTGAGGTGGTGGCTTTTCACGCATTAGCGCTATCGTGTAAATCAGATCACGCTATTCCACCTTATTATTATTTAAATAAAAGTGCATTTTTTAAAAACCTCTACCCCCAAAATGCCGTTAGAGCAGTTTCCATTTAAACATAAACATTAGCTGCGCTCTAACCGTAAAGTTCCGTCAGCACTGAGTACCGCTCTCAGGTGCTGTTAACCTCTGCCAGCACCTCTCTTAGCGATATCTGCTGGCAGAAATAGTCGCTCTTTTACTCACCATCCCAGGGATCCGTCTGGGTCGCAGCGCCGACCGTCGTCGTCCGCTGTCCGCCCAGGATGCGCCGTCACCTGTAAAGAAGAAAACAAGAGGTTACAGCTGCTGCTGAAATGCCAGCGGCACCAAGAACTGCTGGCCGCAGCTGAGCGCCGGGAATGAAGCGAGGAAGCTTCATTTGGAAAGCTGGAAAATCGCTTGTCAGTGAAGAGCTCGAGTAAAAGCAGCTTGATCGTTTCTGTGTCGGTGAACGACTGGACGCGCTTATTAGTGTTCTATGGAATCTTCTTTCTCCGTGGTAACGTGTTTATTTCAAAACATGTTTACCTTCGTCACACCTCAGCCCTGTAAAACCCTCAACTCTCCATCAGCGGCTTTAATGTAATGCGCTGCAAGCATTCAACAATGGTGTATATTGTAGACACTGTATCAATCTGACTGATGTATTACCATTATGACTTGGTTTCTCACAGCAGCATTAATGTAGTTTAGTTTATACATTTACTCTTATTAAGGCAGATTAGACAGCTCATCTCATATTAGGGTTTCAACTCAACTGATTGGGATCAACTAGACTGGCCATGTAATTTATTTGAGGTATTCCGACCTTACTTTCAGACATGCAAAGTACAAGAATGTGTCATGGAGTTTTATCAGGACACTGTACGTAATTAGATCAGTTTATACCATGTTAATAGATCAGTGATTCATGATCGCCCTTTTGGAGCTGGATTAGTACCATATGAGGGGCATGATGTAGTTTGAGTGGTTACCAACCAGATCTGTGATTTTAATCCAGTACTGCCGTGTTTGCAGCTTTTGCTACTTTGCTCAGTAATAATTAGTTTCATTTATTTAATTAACTGATAATTATAATTAGCCAAACTCAGACATACCTTAAGCTAGTCCGGCTTTCAGTGATGTAATTAAACTGGGTAATAGAAAACAACCTGAACACACGGCTGAAAGGTAAAATGGAGCTACAGTTGACCCGGTTCCTTAAGTTGCCTTAAGTTACAGCTTTTTTTTATGATGATGGCTGAACTGCAGAGAGAAGAAAAATAACCTCAAAAGCACTTCTTCCAAGGAAGTGCATTTTCTGTCGTGTTGGGTGGCTTTTGGTAAGTCAAATGAACTAACTTTGCTAGACTAATGCTGGGCTATATGCCTTGTAGCGAATTACAACAACTTACAAATTACGTTAACAAACCTCCTTTACTGAAACTAATCCAGCTCAAACAGAACTACAAAGTTCTTATGGATAGTAATAAAACTAACTTCTAACAACCCATTCTGACCTATTCTGATCGCATGTATAGAACAAAATGATGAATGATGAAACAAAGTTATGAAATGGTTGTTGAAAGATATGTTACCAGTATTTTGAATAATTACAGAAGATGACATCTGACCTCTTTGTCACAATTAGACTGATCTATTATACTGGCATAACTGATCCCTCATTGTTTTACTTAAGGGTAAATGGATCTAGGCTCTTATGGGCTCTTATAATAACTTGCTGTCAGTTTCCAGAGTGACCCTCTCTGATAGCAGCTTTTACGGTTCTGGCAGGAATTATTCCCACTGTGAAGACTCATCATATATTTTACTTTTAAAACACCTCCTAAATATACTGCTCACATCATACATGCGGGTCATGAAGAAAAAATGAGTGTCTGACTCTAACGCACGATGTTAGACTGCGGTGTGAAGTTCAACTGTGACAGGCCCGTCTCAGTGGACATTCCTTCGGATCCAGCCAGCGCAGCTTAGCTGTAATCAGTGGATTGTTGAAAAACAGGAATAGCTCGGCACTGTCAGATCCTCAGGAGTGAATGTGATAAGGGGCCTTAAATAGAGCCCTGCTGCACCCCGCAGACTCAGGGTCCTGGCTGCACTCACTTTCAAACACCTCTGCAGTCAGTCATCATAAACCCGCAGACAGGCTCCCATTTCCCTTTCTAAGTTTAACGAACGCTTTAAGGTCAGTCCAGCCAAAGTCAGAGCTGAGATCGGCAATAATATAAAGCACTCTTAAACTGGTTCTAGGTCAGCTTAAAATAGAGGTGAATTCAGGGAGGGAGGTGAAGTGAGAACAGCAAGAAGATACCATGATGGAGATAGATGGAAAATTGAAAGAAACATGGGAGTTTTAAATGTACACTGCTAATCAAAAGTTTGGAATTGACATGTTGAATAAGGTAAATAAAACCATGTTTCTTGCAGATATATGCACTACATATCTTGTAAAATTGTCACTGTGAAATTACAGTTATTTACCTTCCTATATATTAACTATGCTTTAGTACTTAATATTATATGTTATTATTATACCGTATCTTCACAGTCTGCTGCACCAACAAAATGTCACTGAATTCTCCTGTATTTTTACATAAAAACTTTAACCAGCAATTTATCATAAATTTACACAGGAAATTTACTTTTATTTTTACCAGCCCTGTAAATATGTTCCCTAAAAGTTCTATTTCAGAAGCTCTTCATTAGCAACCGTTATAATGGCCACTACCACCAACTCCCAGCAAGAATCCACGTTCAGCAGCAAATAAAAGAAGTGATATAAATAGAAACAAAGCAAGAGTTTACATTGGCCGTGCTTTCCACTGCTGGAGATGCTCATAGTGAGTGAAGGGATGAAGTTTGATGCTGAAATGCTTGCATTGTTTCTTCTAGACTGGAAAGAACTGAAGAGGGAGGGGGAGGGTCTGTGCATTTTCTGGTGATATATTGTCCCTTGTTGCATGGGGTATGAATTTGACAGGTGGCACCATATTACAACTTGTTCATTTAAAACACCAAAAAACAATCACTTGAAATGTTTTTTTTTAAATTAAAATGTTTATGCCTTTTAATCTCTACTATTTGATATCACAGGTGTCAATAGGTGTAATAGCTCAAAGTAGTATACTGTGTTAGTACAGAATTTATGTTGAGTTGAGCTGAGTTGATTTCAATAAAATGATCTATACAGTATTTTACTGTAAAAATGATATTAATTCTTTGCAATCAATTGCTGTAAAATGATTAGAATATGATGCTGGTATGATACACAGCATAGATTTCGAATAATTTCTCGAAAGCTGAAAATGAAATATTTTAATGCATCCAGAATGATGAGCTGAGTGGACGACGATGGAGAATGATTACCTTGTTAATTGAAATCCCTGTCCACATTAAACATGATCATCATCATAACACAAATGTTCACACTCTTGTTCAGTTGTTCTCTTGTTCTCTTTCATGGAAATGTAGTGACTTTTGTCTGCCTTTAAACATCTTCAAACGACATACATTAAAGGAGATACTTTGGTGATAATTTGATATACAGTGGAAAATAATTTTATTACATTTTACATTTTTTATTTTATTTAAAAACAACAATTTATCACAGAGCAGCGCCATGTTCACAAAACATTAATTTAAATAGCTGATTTTTATAAAGTCAACACTGTAGATGTATTTAGCCTTTTTGACTGTAAAAAGTGCACTACAAGTAAAGAGACTTCGTGTGCTATATAAGAAATTGCAGATCACGCCATGAGTCATTGGGATTGAGTTATTTGAACCTTATTGCTCTTCTTATGGATGTGGCTTTCAGTGGTTGAACACATTGTGTAAGCCTTTCTCACATTCTATATATATATATATATATATATATATATATATATATATATATATATTTATAAAGCAAAGGATAGCATAAGTTGCTTTACTAGTGCAATTTGACACTTTATTTAAATTATTGTACAATTTACAATCTTCAACAATTGACCAAATAACTAAAAGCTAAGCTTTCTAAATTTATGTGCATGTGGTATGTCTTTACTTCTTTACACACTAACACACAACATTTATGATGATCCAAAAATATTTAGCAGAGGAATACTGTGAGATTTATGTTTTTACTCCATTGACTTGTTAGATGGTAACCTGAAAAGATATAGAATTGATAATGATATTACAGTGCTATTTTAAAACTGCTACATCTTCTAATGAAGTTAAATGGCCAAGACACACCAGCGGATTACTATACATTTCTATAATCTAAGATTAACTCAGATTTAGCATCCTATAACTTCTATAATCTAAGGTTATCTCACATGTAGCACTTGTAAATTAGTATTGTATTGTTTGTATTGTAGTTCATGTAGTTTTTTTTACTAATAAACTATGGTAAGTAATAGGCCTGGGATTTTAAGGGATTAATAGAACTCCTATCAGCAGCATGAAGTAAGGGCTATTGTAGTACTCTATCATGTCATGTTATTAACTAAACCTAAATGCCAGCCATACAAACACAATCTGATAAATGATATACCATTTGTACATTATATTTCCTACAGTCATATGTAAACGTCATATTGCATTTTCTTGCTTTTCTAAGTAAAATAGTGTAGAGAAAACACTTCTGCACATTTACTGTAAATGCCCAGTTACTGTTTATTTGCTGACATGAACGTATTGGAAACTTAAACTTAAAATGTGACTAAAGTCATGGCTGGTTCTACATTGTATATTAAACTCAGCAAACAAGCAGGATTTGTACACACTTAAGTTGTTTATGGTTTATTACATTGTTTATTAATCTGCATGTTTGTTTATTAACAGGGGTATTTAAACTTCTACATGCATCTGTATATGTATGGCTTAACCAAATGGACACTGATAAAAAATTTATATAAAAAAAAGCAAATCTATGACTAACATTAATAATCATGACAATAAGTGTCAAGTGTTACAACTGTCACTGATTACATTGTATGTTTTCAAACACAGTTTTTATCTGATGGTCAACTGCCATATAAATAGATACGATTAATGAACTTATCAATTAGCTAATTAGTTTTCTTAATTTGCTTAATAGCTGTCTTTACTTTGTAGCTTCCAGCTGGTGAGAGACACTCAAATAACTCAAATAAACAAACATTTCTCACCTGCTACCCTCTAAGGGTGTTAGTAACTGCTTGTGTTGTTTGTGTTGTTTGTGACATTCAGACTTGAGACTGAATGTCTCAATGCTGAACATGCACCCAGTTTACATTGGTTTTGTTGTGAAGTCAACATATGATTCTGAAATCTAAAGACTGGAAGAGAATAGATGTCAGATGAAATAACCATGATCATATCAAATAACAAATAATCGCAACTGGGCAGTTGTGTAATAATAGCAACAGGCCTGAAAGTGTCACTGATGTTTACGAATGCAAATGGTTTTGCATGTGTTTTTGATGACATGCTTTATATGCACGTACATGCCTGCAAAACGCATTACTTTCCTCTCTGTGGCTGGGAGAGTGATGTATGTATGTTTTTGTGATGTTTGTGAGTGAGATGCAGTACACCCTGGAGGCCTCTCTCTCTCTCTCTCGCTCTCTCTCTCTCTCTGGCTGTGAAACTTGAGCCAGGGGTCCAAATTTAGCGGCGCCGGGCGAGTGGTCAGGACGCAGGACAGATGGGACAGCGGGCCACTCTGAGGCTACTGCACAGCACCCTGACTGACTCACTGTAGAGCACTATAGCCAAGCTACGGAACTAAATGGAGAGAAAGTAAAAAGAAGAAAGAAAGATAGAGAAGCACACTGCTGTACTGAATCGAGTTGCCTCTTTTACCTCCCCAACAGACATTACTTCAGAGAAACTGGACTATTTAGACTGGGACAGAAGTTTGTGGAAAAACATTTAGAGGTAAGAGAAGGCTGTTTCCTGTTTTTAGGCCAGCAACATAAAAGTATCAAGACTATTCTTTTAATATGTAAAAGAATTTTTATTCAAATTAGTTTATTATAATGCAGCTGAATATGTGATATGCCAGATCATTTTCCAGCAAATTGCTGGGAGTTTAAGATGTGGTGTTTAATTTGATCAGTTTTGCATAAACTAGTCAGTGAGTTAGTGAAGTCATATTATCAGTAACATATATATATATTTAAATATACACAGTTTGTTGTAATATCAATTCATTGTGATTGAAGAAGAAGAAAGCATATCTGTTCGGCTGTCAGTGAGGGCTTTTAGATTTTGTTTCACAGTTGTTGACCTGTCAATCAAATTTCCTATTATTCAGTTCTGCTGCATAGATGCTTTAATTTCCACATAAATAATGGAGGTAGAGTTTAAAATGAGTGTGCGTGTGTGCGCACGTCTTTTCTTCTGTGTGGGTGGGGAGGAGCGTGAAGCTGTGAGACGTAGCCCTCAGGGATTAAAAATAACAACAGCTGGCCTCCAGGTCGCCATGCTGGAGAGAATGTCACACCGTCACATCTCTCTCCACACACATAGACACCAACTCCTACCTTTACTGTTAATGTCTTGGCCTGTATCAAATATTTATGCTGATCTAGAGTTTATCTTAAACACATATGTGTTGGAAAGGTGATGTTAGATACTAGCTGTGTTGTCATTAACTCTGATCTACAGTGCTGTGCAGAGACCACCCTTCATTTATGTAATGTCCAGTCAAAAACATTACGTACAGGACATTCATATTTCAGGAGATTTTAAACTCGTATTTCAACTTGACTTTAAGGTGCTGTTCATAAGGCTACACGAAACCTACATAATCTTGTCATGACAACTGACATAACCCTACTGTTTATGTCATATTGTACTGTTAAAGCTTATAAAGGCTTATTCTAACAGGCAGCATTTACTATAAAGGTTACTTTTGCTAATTTAACAAAAGTTAACAAAATTAAGTTAACAAAAGTCGCCATTATGACACATGATGCTTATTGAGAGAGAAGAGGAAATCAAGCTCCACACTTTCACTATTCAAAGACAGCTGAACACTATAGGCCTGAAAGGATGTGTAGCTGACAAGAAGTCATTTCTGAGAAAAGGAAATGGACAAAAAAAAGACAATTTGCAGTGTTAATATTAAGCACTGAATAAATGACATGAAGTAATGCATTAGTTAACATGAAGTAACACATTAACAATGGTTATAATGCTTAACTAATCTTAAGTAAACATATAACAACTACATGTTTACATGTTAAGCAAACATGTACCAATAGACTGAACACCCCAGAGTCCAAGCCTTAATATCACTGAATTGTGTTTAGGATTATTTTGGTGGTGAGAAGCAGAAAGTGCAACCAACTTCTAAAACTGAACTTTTCCAATAGAACGGATGCTATAATATAGACAGATGGTGGCCATAAAAAATGCAGAAAAGGTATAACATTAGTACACGTGGCTGTTTTGACTTTGAAGGGTGGTCTTTGACTTTTGCATGGTACTATGTTTAAAGTAATTGTGTAAACTAAACTCTATGAGTCAAAGCACACATTCCTTGACTTGATTATAAACGCAGCACAATTAGATCCAAATTTCAGCACAGTTAATGTGTTACTATGCAAATGCAAAATATGGACTAAAGAAAGGTGCCAAACGGTTTGGGCTGAGGCCACAACCACTTCCATATAAAACATTTAACGACTCTTTAAGGAGTCAAAAACTCTGCCTGAGGTCCACGTTTGTGTGGTTTTACGTTCCAAGTTTATTTTTACATGACTGTTTCCCAGCCTCTCTTTTTTGCCTTAGAATAAAACAAGCTGGTTTGGTACTGTGTCTTTAAGACTGACTGATATATGTAAATGACTTGTGTTCTTATTGGCTACCCTGTGTTGCCCCTTATTTAAAATGCTTCCCTGACTGCAATACTCCTTGTAACTTCAGAGTGAGTGGGTAAAGTTTATATGTAAATGCATATTTTTTTCACAAGAAAGTGTTTTAATGAGTTTAATAGTTTCCATAGTATGGCCTTTATGAACTCGAGGGAGAACAGTGTGTTTTGAATCGTTTACAATGTTTACATACTACATCAAACAGAGGGGAATACAGTTTTCCATTATACAGGTTCCCTTTAGGTTTTCACTGAAGTTTAAAGTTCAAAGCTTCTTAAAAAAATAAAGGCTTCTTGTCTAATAGAGGAACCGTTATTTAAGAGTGTAGATCTTTTCACATCTGTGTCATCATTTGCGTAGTGCAAGGAGCATATTTGAGCCACAAGTAAACTCATATAAGTGTCACCTCCCACATCTCCTCCTCCAACCCCCACCGAGTGATTACGTCCACACCTAATATGTATTCTCTCAGAGACATGATATGTTTGGTAGAGAGAGACATCTACCTTTCCAGCACTCTTTCAGTTTCATACTAAAGTTTCACCAACGTGCGGTATGTCCAACCAAACACTTTAACTGGACTAGGATGAAGGAACTTTTCCACAAATGATTGATTAGGAATGTGAGGGAATCTGTCACTGCCAGAGTATTTGGTGTATGACTATGAAGTCTCACGAACAGAGGAAAAATAAGTAATGTTTTATTAGTCTGGCCATGGATATGTGTAATGTATTAATGTTTTGAGTTATAATGACAGCAGTGATAATATTTTACTGCAGGACAAGCTTCAAACAGTGGCAGTGGCATAAATATGTATAGTAGATTTGCCTGCAGTTGGTTCAGGGGTGACTAACATGGCTATACTGAATACACTGTTATGTTAACTGTTTATACAGGCGCTTTGGCAAAGGTATGCATTGAGAGAGCATTCATCAGCTATCCAATATGCAGTAACGGCACTATATAGATGTCCACTGGGCTGACTTGAGAACTTGGGTGAAAATACAGGAAAATGAATATATTTTATTGTACTAGCAACCAATAGTGTGCTGGTGACTGAAAACAGTATGTGCATATATGCGTTCTAAATATTGTCACTGTGTAAATCGTCATGTAGTAAGAGTAGGAGAAGAAGTTCTTTGCTTTTAATGTAAGATAATCTTTATTCCAGTCATTTTCTGTTGGCCATTCACTGTGAAATTTTTCACACAGTGTAAATGCCGGCTGATGTGCTCAAATAATATAGAAAATAAAAATTTGCAAACTGTTTTTTATGACATATATGTGTTGAATGTATAAATATATAGGGCATGAGTAATATATAGCAAGGGAATGTAGCAGGGTAACACGATGTAAAATATAACATGGATCTCTATGTAGTTCCGGATGTTCAAGTAGCTTTGCTGCTTTTTGTCATGTTCTTAATTTGTATAAAAACCTCATGTGTGAATTTTCACAGCAGTTGGGCAGACATTTCTTAAGATTCAATCAGAAGATCATAAAAGTACATTTTATTCATTAGAAGTGTTTTTTGGTAACTGAGTTGTATTTATGCGTATTTATTTGCATTCATTCATAAGTAGCTAGCTTTTGCAACGTACGTCCTTTACACAGAGTTTGGGATCGCTGTTCAGAAATGTAGAATTACTATTTAAAAATTGTAAGAGCAATTTTGCTGCAAATACATGTATAAAATGGATAATACTGGTATACTGTGCAACTACATAGATAGTTTATAGAGGAAAGTAAAAACGAAGAACATCTAGACCAGAACCATATGCAGAAAGATGAAGAGAAGTGCTAACTCCATAATCACCTGGACAGCTGTATAGCATCAGCTACAATAAAATAGATCCAGAAACATCCATAATGCTGCATATTTCATATATAAGGTAACATCATTATTATGATTTCTTGTTCCCTTGAGACTTGAGACATTAAAAAAAGCACCAGCAAAATCTTTTTATGTCTTATCATATTCTAGGTTCCACCCAGTGGGTAATTTTAATGACTAAATGTTGCACTTTGATGGCTCAGGAGACTTCCTGGGATTCCTCTGAAATTTCTTATTAGTGATAGCATTAGACAAAAGAAGACATGAGACGTAAAAGAGAAATGAGAGCTCTGTTATTGATAAAGCTAAATATTATTATCATGGCAAATCTGAGCACAATATGTGGTCAGGAGGAGGAGGGGGGTTGCTGGGAGAAGAGGAAGGTGAGGAATTGTTTTGAATGCCAGTCATGCCCTGTAGGGCTGATAGAGCTCTTTGGTTAATGCCCATCAGCTGTGCACACAGAATCTCTGAGTCATCACACAACAACTGTTTGTGATCTGTCACCGAGTGCATGTTTACTGCTATTGCAGTCTGTGACTATGAGTGTGCAAGGCATCTGTTTTTTGTTCAGTATTCCCTCTTTATTATAAGCTTGTTATTTACTCTGAATGTGTGCATTTATTTATTCTGCAAATGTTTGTTATTTTTTATTGTAGATTTATGCAAAGAATACAGTATAATTTCCATTACACAGCTCTCTAATCAAGAACACTGAGTGACCATCGCACTAACAGTACCTTATGTTCAAACTTTACAGTTGTTTACTTGGGTGTGCATGTATTGCAGGATGCAGGACGGGAGCTGGAATGACACCCTCCCCCTCTCTGTGCTACTAAAAGAGGGGCGCCCCCCAGGGGCTGTGTCCCTGGAAGGGGATGGGGGCATGTTTTCAGAGGCGTCCTCAGATGGCGAAGTTTACCTGGACTCCCTGGTGGAGTTTGAGGGTGGGGACGGGGACTTTCCAGAACTCTCTGCTTTCCTAAGCCAGGATGAGATTAACCGCAGTTTGGATCTGGCTAGAGAGGCTATGAGTGATACAAGTGACCCCAGTGACCTTGCTGAACCCCCAGTTCCTGCCACCCTCCCCAAACCACTTGATCAGAGTCTCTGCTTCAACCCAACCCCTCAGCTCCAAACTGCAACAGAGAATCAGCCTCTCCACCCAGAGGCCAAAGGTCCAATGCTTCCAGTTTCGGTAGCTACGCCAATGTTAAGTCCGGTTGAAGCCACATCTGTTAAAGTCACTTCTAGCCAGAGCGTTCAGCTCAGCAGGCCCACTCAGGCTTGCTCTGTCCCTGGACCCCCAGCCTCACCTGATAAATTTGTCTGCCATAAGTCCATCATGCCCATGTACAAGCAAGAGCGCCCACGGCTTGTCCATGGAGGTCTGGAGCTGAACGAGCGGGCAGCTTCTGCCACCGAATTCTGCAGTCGGGCCGCCACCTTCATTGAGGAGCTCTCCTCTATCTTCAAAGGGTCTAGCCGCTTGGATCGCCAAGGAGAAGAGGACTCCTCCTCACCTGACAGTGGTTACCTATCCCCAAGGAGTCATCGCTTGGCAGCACAACAGGCTCAGTCTTCTTCTTCATCCTCATCCCTTTCATCCGGGCACCAGCAGGACCCACCTCTCAGGGGTCAAGGAGAAATGGATTCAGGCATTGATGGGAGTGAGCATCAAGCTGGTGGAGTCAGTGTGGATGGGCCGATGGCTCCTCCCCGGTTCACCCAGAAGCTGAAGAGCCAAGAGGTGGCGGAGGGGAGCCCTATTCGCCTGGAATGCAGGGTGTCGGGTAGCCCCCAGCCTCTAGTCAGGTAAGACTGAACCTATTTTGCTGTATGGATCTACCTTGCCATGTGGCTGGCAATTGCTTAAAAGAAACCTATGTGAGGAACCAAACTGAGATGCTTTGGTGTTCAATTATGGCAGGCAACGGCATTAACACAGTCAGATGGCTTGAGTAATTATTTTAAAATGGTGTATGTACTAGTCTATGCATATACATAACCATTCAAAATGGAGCTGATGAAGTAAACAGCCAATCCATCAAAACTTCACTTGCTGTTCAGGTGCTTACCTGATACTCTGTTGACTGTGCCTATGAGATCACCGTTTGGCTAGAAGGGGTACTATTAAACTACTGGAGCTTGGTGGTTCGAGAGCAGAACTTTGGCATTTTCTCTTGGTAATACTGGAAGGTACTGTGTCAATCATCTATTTATAGAGGTATCATTGCAAGGCAGTTGAGCCTTCTATTGGTGCTATGCCAGAATTCTTCCCCTTGAAGAAAGCAACTCTTGAGTGTTAAAGAATTGCACAATGGTGCAATTTTATACACTCACTGAGAACTTTATGACAAACACCTTTTTGTTTCTACATTCATGTCCGTTTTTATCAGCTCCACTTACCATATAGGTACACTATATCGTCTTACTGTACTCCATCTGTTACTCTGCATACTTTGTTCTTCAATGGTCAGGACCCCACGGGACCACCACAGAGCAGGTATTATTTGGGTGGTAGAACATTTTGAGCACTGCAGTGGCACTGACATGGTGGTAGTGTGTTAGTGTGTGTTGTGCTGGTGTGAGTGTATCAGACACAGCATTGCTGCTGGAGTGTTTAAGCACCTCAGTGCCACTGCTGGACTGAGAATCATCCACCAACCCAAACTATGCAACCAACAGCGTCCTATGTGTCCTATGTGGGCAACATTCTGTGGGCAGCGTCCTGTGACCAGGGACTAGAGGATGACCAACACAAACTGTGCAGCTACTGATGAGCTGTCGTCTCTGACTTTACATCTAGGTGGGCCAATGAGGTGGGAGTGTCCAAAAGAGTGGACATATCTGATCCACATGTACCAGCATAACCCATGTTAACACACCACCACCACATAAGTATCACTGCAGTTCTCAGAATGATCCACCACTCACCTCACACATGCTCTGCGGTGCTCAAGTTGGGACCCTGATCACTGAAGAGCAGGGTAAAATGAGATTAACAAAGTATGCAATAAATCATATGGACTACGGTAGCTGTAGCTGTAGAACTACAAAGCGCTCCTATGTGGTAAGTGGAGCTGACAAAATGGTCAATGAGTGGTAGGTATAAGGAGGTGTTCCAAACAGAAGTGCTGGTAGAGTGTGTAGTGAACAAGTAAACTGGTTTGGCAGAAATAATTTGTCCAAGCATGTTAATGTACCTCATATGCAACTAGGCCCAGTCTGGATCCATTTAGCATGACTGTGGTGGGATAATGGTAAGTGGCCCATACTAGCTTTCCCTAATTATTTGCAATGTCAGCATTTCCAGGACAGTCCTTTGTGGGTACTTGTCAAATATATCCGTAGCTGAGAAACCCAAGTGCACTTTTGCCTACTGTTGCCCAGTCAAACCAAGGACATTCCTTCTTGGAACACTGTCAAAGTTCCTGAATGCAGTCTAGTAATAGCATCATGGCAGTACCTCTTAACATTCTTCTTTTTTGCAACAGGACATTGCAAGAGCTGAACTGCTAATAATTACGTCCTCAGGACACTCACATATATGCCAGCGGCATTAAGCAGACCTAGAAGTTTGAGATAAAGCTAATCTGCATTGAGTGGGATGGCTGCAAACGTGCGTATATGTGTACATGTGCCAAAAAATGTTTGTTAGTAGAACTGCAACTTGAGAAGGGATGTTCCACCTTGTGTGGTCATGGAAACCAATTAGATCTCAACAGGGATTGTGTAGTGGCATTTTAGATGCGAGTTACAGAGGTCCTGTGTAACACTTTCATGCAGACGGCCACCCCCCGTTTAGAGCACAGTGGTAGTGGCCACTGCGAATATGCTAAAAATACTACCTCCCCTTTTATAAAGGGTGACTTTTTCGAACATGTATATGCTGCACACAAAAGTAGGACACTAAACCTTCTGACTCATGATCATGCAAACTCTTAATCTGAGAGTGCAACTTCATGTCTGTGGCATCCACTATCTAATCTGGTGAGTGAGCAATACTCCCATCAGTTTCTTCATCATGAAATGTGGGAAAGCTTTGGGTAAATCAGAGGAGGCCAGAAAACAGCAATGGTTGCATCTGTAATAACTTTTGGTATCAGTGGAGAATCCAGTAAAGAGGTTCCAAAGCATACAGGAACCATATGCTCAGCACTTTTTGTGGTTTCAGCTTAACACCTTGATTCGGTCTATGTAATTATCGAGCCCTTTAATGAACTTCGATGTGTCTTAGAGTCCAGGACAGGGACTGGGAATAACTGCTGTACTTTATGGCCTTTGTGGTTATGGCCAAGCTTGGTAGAATGGAATAGTTATCATCATTCCTACTATTCCCAGGAGGGGCTTGCTGTTTTTTCAATCACATGAAACTGAAAAGAAATGGGCTAGACATGTCAGTGTCAATCTGACCAAAGATTCTATGCGCATATTTGACGAATATCTTGCAAGTCTGTAGAATCTCCTGTAAGTTTCGTTTTTTACTGTTTGTTAAATTAACAGTTTTGAAAATAGTTCTACTGAGCTCCAAACAGAGTTCTTCTATAGTTGTGAGCTTAGCACATTATCCATCAATCAATCCAAAGAGACATTTCACCATACAAAAAACATTTAAGCAAGCAAATGATTTTTTGAAAGTTTGTGGTTCTGTACAGTCTTTGCTAAAGAATTCTTGAAGAGCCCCTTTTAAAGGTGGAGTAGGTCAAATATTCTTTACACCCCGATAACAAAATGAATAAATAAATAAAGTGTTCAGACAGTAAAAAGAAAACATGTTATCTGTGGAGTCCACGGGACAGCTGGATAAAGCAAAAGGTCAACCCATAGTGGAGATCCTAATCTAATCTGCTGGCACTGACCTTTATTCCCAGTAGCCATAAAATACTGCTTCCACCTGTTTAGGAGGACCTTCAGTCGAATTGTGCAATACTTTTTTTCATGTGACCTCTGTATTTTAAGATGTGTGCGGATCATCCGGTTGTGAACAGAGCAGTGGTTAAACTCTAGTGGTTAAGTCTAGTGTCTTCATTAGAACCTCCTTCACCTTACTGAATGAAGAAAATGGCACATCTCTGAGCTCTTCGGGTTATTTACAGCCTCTCTGTCACTTGCTAATGAACCAAGAAAATGGGGAAAATACAAATACAAAAGTCACTTTTGGGCAGTTCTTCATATCATTCTCCTGTCCATCTAGGGTAAAAGGATGAGGTAAAACAACATCATCTCGCTTTAATGTTGTGTTAGTATTATCCAACATTTTTATAGTTAGCAAGACTAGCATTTACTGAATCTGTTTATGGCTTGCCGGATATTTCACACATATTCTGCACACGGCACGATAGAAATATCATAGATAATATTGATGGAATATAAGGTATATTTTTATTGTTTTTTTATTGTGGTGGATGTGCATGATATTTTGATATCAAGAAATCCAGCTGTGCTGTCAGTACTATCTCAGCACAGCTGTTGCTGTGGACAAGGTTATAGCCATGGAATTGACCATATGTCTACCCAATCATATGGAGAAACAATGTGCATTAAGCTGCATTTTTGGGATAATGAAATTTGGGTTTTTTTTCAGCATCTCTACATAATTCCTGAATGTGCAAATATGGTTAACTCAATCGGGCGCAAGCTCCATCTTTTTTCTCAGCCCTCCTATCTCTGCTTAGTTGCTTTCCTAATGCTATCCTCCTGTGCCTCAAGCCTTCAATTCCTTATCAACATGGCAGTTTTTTTTATTTGCAGCACAGTTTGTGGCCAAAAGATGTACCTATTTAAGTTGTCTTCATTGTTGTTCTTGTCGGTGCTACATTATTGGACGAGCTTATGTCTTGCAATGAAATAGGTAGTGAGCAATAGACCATAGCCTGTTGTTATGACAGTGCAGGATATTGGGAATCATATCTATTGTATCTAGAAGTTGGCTTCTACACACAGAGCTATGGGAATTTTTAATATTATATTAATTAAAAAAGGAATTTCCGCTCTCCTGCCAGAATGGTCACTAGGGTGTCTGCAAAAAGAAGCGGTGCTGTTGACCACAGGTCTGAAGCTGAATGTCTGCCATCATGATAGTTGCATAATGATAGGTGAGAAAGGCATGACTGGATACCATGGTTGGGGGGAGGTAAGAGAGACCTCTCACTATCTCAGTCTGTGTCTTCCTCTCAGTATAAATAGGCTCTGTCCGGCTGTGAGGAGCCGGCTGCTGGAATGTCCGCCATGCCATGACTTGACACTTTCCATCAAGTCCACCTCTCCACACCTTCTTGGGCAATATATGAGGGGTGAGGAGGGGAAGAGAAGAAAGAGGAGAGGACAGGTAATTCCCTCTAAAAAAGTCATAATGCTTATAATATGACAGAACTGAATGATAAAAAAACAGAGGACATATTCCACAGTGAATACATTTTGCAGAGATAAGCAAAATAGTGTCTTGGTATGTTCGCTTTCTGAGCTCAGAACAGAAGGAGTTTAGCTTTTCAGCATCTTTTAATCTCTAACTCATTGTTACAGTAGAACAGGTTTAAGTGAGGCAGGCCCGTAAAAGCCCAGGAATAATAAAGATCCAAGATTATTGATTATACAGTTACTAGGCTCTAGATGGCACTATTGGATTCCAAGTGTAAAGATCGATCCTGAGCTGTTCTCCCGTCACACTTTGTGCACAGTTTGTGCTAAAGCTTTGGTCAAGGACAGCACCCAAGACTCTAAGTAGTAGTTAGTAATTTTAAGCTTTCTAGAAAGCAGGCAGCAATGTTAATGTACATATTATATGCAGATTATTCATGTCAAGTTTAGTCTTATCCATATACTATCGGGATTCCCAAAGTGTGGACCATGGGTAAAGCTGATTTAGCTGCCAGAAGGCTACTCTAACCTAACCCCTCACCGAAAAAGAGAAAACATTTCTATATGTAAATAAAAATTAGGTTTGATAAAATGTAATGTGCAAAATAGATGTAACATTCAGTTTGCAATCTACTATACAGTTGCATGCAAATTGTTCAAAACCTCTAGTGGAATGACAGGCTTTTGTTGGTTTTCTACATGAAAATGAGTTAACACATCGTCTATACAGACAACTCAATATGGCACATTTAGTGTACAATTACTGTTACAGAATTTAATTTTGGTAAAAAAGTGTAAAATATGGCCTGTGCAAAAGTTACGGCACATTTTGTGTTTTCCTAATATGTTAAATATAGCAAATAAATAAATGGCTTTAAGAGATTTTCAAGAACTTTCTTTGTTTAATGATAAATGTTGTTGGGAGCAGGTTTTTTACATATTGTCAATATTGGAAAAAAAATATTGCACCTCCAAAATTGTAACTTTACAGAAGAGAAAAAAACATTAATAACTTACAGTGAAAGAGGTAACAAGATTTTTTCCCCAAGTGATTTTAGACCATTAGTCCACTTATCAAGAAACCTTAACACGATCCAAATGGTTGCTTGTGGTTTAAATTATCAGCTGTTACTATTTGCCAAATGTGTGTCTTGTCCAAAGCTGTTACAAATTGATATACAACCATTTGTAATGAAACTCTTCAAAGAGAAAGTGTTATAAAATATGTGGAAAAAATACTTTATTTAGGTGTGTGCTCTGTATAGGATGAGGATCTATCATCTACAAGCATTATGCTTCTTTCACCAACTGTTCTTATAAAGAAATTTCTTCCTATAACACACTTTTCATAACAGTTTTCAGGAAGATCCTGACATTAACCATTGTTGTTTATTTGGGATTTGTTCTTCAGTAATAACAGAATCTACACACACTGAAGACAACAATTGTGCAAACAGTTCTGCAGTTTAAGGGCACATCTTGAACCTGATATAGTTTCCTAAGATCTTCTCAAGAACAAATTTAAGAGACTTAGGACGACATTAGTGAATTAGGTCCAATGCTCTTTAGTCTCCAAGACAAAAACATTGCACACCACTGTTCTAGATAGTCCTCATCTTGACTTCTTTGTGCTTATCCAGAGTATAGGCTCCGAACACAAATCTTATCTGGTTTCTCTAAAACAAACAAGCAAACAAACAAGAACACTTTGTGTATTATAAGGAATTAAGATTAAGATTGTCCGACTTTAAGTTTTGTGTTTTGTGTCTCTGGATTTGAAATTCTTGATTTTATTTGGCACCTGAAAGTGCTTTCCTGCAACACATACTGGGCTGGAGAAAGCCAAGAAGAGGAGGCCATTTTAGAGCCCCTCCGCCAAAGGTGCAACTCCATGATGTCAGTGGTTGCTTCTTATGAAGACAATGAGTAAAAATGGAAAGCGGTGGGGTAAACACAGTGTGGCTTCTGCTCTCCGTTTTAAACAGCACGTGGTGGCTCAGATAAACATGCTGATGAACACAGTGTTCTTTCCCTACACTCAGGTTCTCTCACTCTCTCTATTTACCTCCTCATCGTCCTGGCATTCTTGAGAAGCATAAACCTACTGTACGTGTAGAAGTGCAGGCCTGCAATGAAGTTCAAATGTGTAAACAGTGACAGAAGATATTACAGACTGCCCCTCTATATGTAGCTCAGAGAACAACATAGTGACTGAACTAGGAGTTGATATCTAATTAAAGGCTTATGGCCCTCCAGAAATTAAACTCAGGCTAAACAGGATTTTCAACAGGAGAAAAAGCCTTGGCTTTAAATATTAGGTATAATCTATTTTCCTGTTTCCATACTGTATTACAAAAGCCTTCACTGAATGTTCGGGTGAGTTCATGTTGTGTTGTTATTGGAAAAACCCTGTTGGTGCAGTAGTCAAGATATTCCTGCCACTTATATCTGATCCTCAAGCTCAAATTACTCAGTAATGTTGATAATAATATATCCTCAGTGTCCACAGAAAAACATGTATCTCAATTTTTGTTGATTTTTAATTTTATGCATTTGAATACAGCAGCAGCCGTTTACATTGTGTGAACATGTAGTGATAAATGGACCAATAGAAACGGCCCAAACGTACATGGAAAAAAGTCTGGCATTGACTTCCATTAAAATTAATTCAGGTTTTTGCTCTCTGCTGTAAAGTTGCCGTTTTGGAGATGTTTTTATTTGGACAGCAACCATGAAGATAGCAAAGGCTATGAAAAAATTCCTTTGTTAATCAGTTTGACCTTAGACTGAAAATATGAGAGAAGTCTGACCTTCTGATGAGGTTAAGCTTTTCAAAGAAATAGAATGAACACAAACAGGCACTGCAGTGAAAGTGTCCACAAACGCCCAAAGTAATGCACTGTTATTTCAACCATGTTTTTTTTTTTATTTCTGCAAATTTCAACCACTGATGAAAAAAGGACTTCTTGTACTGAAGCATAATATACTTGAGCCATGACTCCGATTTCTTTACAGTGGTGCTGAGAGGAACCGGGGTCGCCAGAGAAAAAAAAGTACTCTGAAGTATACTTAATTTAAGTGTAATTAGTATACGTCCTTGAACTTATAATTAATGTACTGAAAGTGTGCTATTTTCATATACTAACTGTATGCTAAATATATATCATTAGTGCTATTAAATATATACTTATATTTAACTAATTGTACTTAACTGTACTATTCTGACACCTCTTAGATTCATTTAGAGATACTTAAGTACATATTAAAGTACATTTTTAGTACATTAAAATATACCTAATGTTTACCTGAGGTCCCAAAGCAATTATAAAGTTATAATGTGTTGCGGATAATGAAAAAAGGCGTGACACATTTGCCCTAATATTTGCTTTAGAATGCCCTGCATGTAGCTCTTTACCATAAAAGGATCTTTAAATATTATATTTTAAATTGAAAGCTTATCTGAAAAATGTATCATGAAACAACAGCCAACATATTTATAACTATTTTTTTTGTAGTTTTCTGACTGTAGCATTAAACTCTTTGGACATCTGGTTCTTACCGCTGTGACCAATTCTTACTAAGTACGTTTCTCACAAGTGGTGCATTTCACCAGAAACCCTGCCAAATGACTTTTTTCTTTTTTGAATAATTTAATGATTTTTTTTTATTCGGTAGATGTCCCCTTTAATCTAATCTAGGTAGTCTAGATGGTCTTGCCCTAGATAGTCACAATGTAACAGACACTGGGATTAGTGTGGGGATGTGCTTCAAAGTTCCAGAAATATTGGCACCCTTAGTAAAGATTAGCCAGCGTCTTGCAGGCCTTGCAGGCCTTTTGGCTCACAAGTGAAGCCAAAATAGCCACCAAAGACTTGTTGGGTCATTACGAACTATGAGAAAGTTCCCTCAATTACCTTTTTCTTTTTTTCTTCTCCCATGAAAAGGAACCTGCTTTAAGAGCTTTGAAGGTTTTATATTACTTAGAGATCAGAGATCTTTTCACGGGTAGCCTGCAGCATACCTAAAAAGCCTGAGCCATGGATGTAACATTAGGGGGAATAGCGCTGTCAGTAATAACTGTGTGTGTGTGTGTGTGTGTGTGTGTGTGTGCTAGACCTACTAATAACATGTAGCTCTACTGTTCTTTGAAATGAAACACTGTTAGGCTGAGCTTTTGCTTATATAGGCCCATATAGAAGAAGAATATTACAACGGATGACCTCGTAGCGCTGCTTAATGCACAGGACCCAGTCATTTGCAGGTGTGGAGAGACGTTGGGTTGTGTAAGCTTTTGGCTCAGCATAGGGGCAGAGAGCTAAATTGTATTGTGGATTTGTGGGATTATGGAGGTGCCGCTATAGATTAATGCTAGTGTGGTATGCACAGTGGAGTCTTGGGGAGGTTTCGACCCGAGTGTATGGGAGCATGTGTCACTAATACATCTTGGATGTCAGGAGCTGATTCTCAGGAATTTAAAATGATTTATTTTGCCTCTCTGTGTATGAATGTGTGTGTGTGTGTGTGTGTGTGTGTGTGTGTGTGTGTGTGTGTGTGTGTGTGTGTGTGGACTAGTTGCCTGTTGACTGGCTTGTGATTCGTTCAGACTCACCCCCAACTCACTTCTCCAGACTAATGACTTGGAGAAAAAGACACAAACAGAACTGATTAACATTATAACTGTCAACCTTAAAGGAGCAGTGTGTGAGCCTCTAGCAGTAAGGCTGCATATTGCAACTTACTGAGCCCCTATCCAGCCTTCCCTTCCCTAGAAACTATGGTGGCCGTCAGGTTTTCTGCTGTTTTGTTTCTTCATGTTTTCACTTCTTTGACAGCTAGGATTCACCCTCCTTTGCTTTTTTTGTGTGTTTCTTTGTGCTAAAAAATAAGTATAATCATCCATTTGTCTAAATTTGGGCTCTAAAACTTTTCACAGCACAAAATGATGAGCATCACTGGTGTTCTAGCAATTTATTCCATCCATCAAATGATACTATAGTGCATGCTCATATTAGTTTAGCATAGTAGTTTAGCATTGTTTAATGTGTTTTAGCATGAATTAATTATTATCAAAACATCCTGTATGTTCCTTTTATGCTGGTAACATTTTATGAAAATGACATTCGCCAGCTTCTTGTTAGATCATTCCAGTTCCACTTCAGTGTTTACATTCTTGTGTCTGTGGCATTATTTTTAACTGCTGTACATTTGAAGGTGGAATGGGAAAATTTGAACAAGTAGAAGCTGATTTCAGTCTTGGTAGTAAGGAGATTTAACATCAACATACCCTGCCTGGAGTTTCATGCACATAGCTACCGATATGATGGTGCATTTCAGCAAGGATTCTTCCTCCTTTCTGCATCTTTTAACTGATCATATAGTGCCACAAAATTCAAGCTGCCGCTTCAACTTAAAAGCATGAAATGTGAAAGTCACCCTCTACAGCCAGTGTGTGGTTTGTCTGTTCTCAGCTACTGCTCTACATGGGAGCCTCCATTGGAACACGACCCACTCCTATATAAATGTGAAGGGCTTATTCTAAGCTAAAGAAAACACAACGGTTTGTAGTTGCTATATCCATTTCTGTGAATGGATCCCCTCTAATTCTTACACACTGCTACTTTAATGTGGCTAATAAATTAATGCTTTCCTTTATGAAACCTGCCTCTTTTCTTTACATGTCAATGTACTTGCTAAACCCTCGCTAAACCCTCAGCTGGACCCTGCTGGAAAAAACACAGACCAGCATGACTGGACTAAGATGGATTATGATTGTTTATGCCTATCTGGGGTAGGTGCTGGTCAACAAGCTTGGTAATGCTGGTTGGTCATCATGGCAGAACCCGAGGCACAACATATGCTGGTTTTGCTGGTGCTATGTTAGTCTATGCCATTTTTTCAAACTGAGTAACACACTGTTTCATGACCTCTTTTCCTTAAACATAGCACTACAGTTCTGTTCCTCAGAGTTACGGCTTTTCCTGCAATGAAAGGCTCGCTATTTAAAGCCTTGACGATCCGGTCATGTTTTTTGTTGGGGTTTACTTTTGTACATTGCAATGTCTGCAGCTATTTTTGACACTGAATTAAACTTTCTGTTAAGGACTCGAGACTCAACTCACACTTGGACCCCACAAACCCAAGGCTTGATTCGCACCTGAGAGTCTCAAGACTCGAATGAATCCACTTGTGAACATCTCTGTCTGGATGTTCAATCAGTATGAGAAATGCTGTACTGGTATTCCCGTTGCGACTCCTGCAAGAAAACTCTTGCAAGTATCTGCCTTTTATTGTGTGTGCGTGCATTACTCTGTACTCATTAATCTACTGTACTTCACATCTGTTCCTCAGCATTGTGGTCCCTCAGGCAGTGCAGTTGAGTTATACAGTCATAGGAGAATTCCCCTTTAATGGAACATAATCACTGTGGTAATTTATTACCGTTATACACCGAACCCATTCATCTCATCCACGGGGCTGGAAACTGACCCAGGCACCTCGGCAACACATACACATAAACACACACACACGGACATGAAATGCCATTGTGAAGGGCACTGAGAACTTAGCTGCTAATTATTCAACTGAAAAGTGAACGCAAATAAACACATAGAGAATGATTTACCTGTAGTAGCATGTCGGCATGCAACAGCACATTGGGTTGTTCTGAATTCTATGGTACCATTTAATCATATTTCTGATGAGTTCTGTCTGGACATTGACTTAATCTTACCTAGGAATCACATGGAAGGGAATTTGATTTGATTGCTGCATGTCTGTAAATTTGTGATATGTGTGGTGTAAATAGTAGCTGAAGTTGCTTCCTCCTCAGCAACAATAATGTGACACAGTCTAGCCAGTCTGCAAATGCAGTAAATGGAACAATTTCTGTGTCAAGGACTGGCAGTTACTGTTTGATACTTAAAACAAGTGCACTAAATATTGATTACTCATGTAAAATGATTTTTACTCATTATAGAAAAAAATAAAACAGCACTATGCAATATTTTAATGTCAAAACTAAATGAAGACAGGAGGAAGACAAAGGTTACAGGAACAATAAATGATGCTAAATAAATATGATGATACGGGCAATATTTATTGAGCAACACACACTTAAATAGCGTCTCTCAGTACGGCGTCGGGTCGCCATGTTTGTTAACGCAGCATGCCAGACGTCTCAACATGGAATTGTACAGGTTCCTAATGGCGTGCTGTAAAAATCCATCTCATGCAGCTTGAATATTCTCACACAGTTCCTACAGATTTTGTGGTAGGGTGGATGTGGAGTGACACCAGGCCTGGACGTGTGACGCGTGACAACAAACCGTTCATATTAGTGTTGACCACGGTGCCTCCACACACGGATTTGTTGGACTGTCAGGTACAGCGATAAGGCCCGTCTATGCTTATGTCACCTGTGTGGCCCAGCCTGATTTGTGCCCGAGCTTGATTCCCTATATATATATAACAGCTATAAATTGCTATAACAGCTATCAAATCAAAAGGCAAATACTGTAATAAATTCATTTTAAGTAGCTGCCAAGCCAGGCACATGATCAACACATGAACTGCATTATTGTGTTACAGAAACGGTGGAGCCTTTTAGACAGTCAGTCTTCCTCAACTGTGGGGAAATGGTCTAAAGAAAGGCCACCACAATTATACACCACCATTAAGCTGATTAAAGGGAAATCTGACATATGGCAGCCATTTTCAGTTGTGCTTGTTTCATGTATTTATGAATAGAGTACTTGAAATATTAAATGCCATTTACCCTTGTACAGGGCTGTGGGCAGGAGCAGGGCAATATGTCAATGTTGCAGGTGGGAGCGGAACACATTTTGGAGGTACATAGCATGGGTCGGGCAGAATCAGGAATAAATCCAGCAGTAGCCGGATTAAAAAATCTGTGCCCCACAGACAGAAGCACAGCCAGCGGTACAAAATGCCCAAAATCCACATTGTATTGCTTTAAAATTAGAAGTTAAGTGATTTAACAGCTTTTTTGAGTTGACCCAACATTGTTCAGTCTGCAGTGTTTCATTTCTATGTGCTCAATTTAAGCTGAGCTTACTCAAAAACAGCTGTAAATGTACTGCCTTATAAAAGCTGGATTCCACTTTTACCTCTACCCCCTCAATTCACTCTTTGCTAAAGTCCCCTTTGGCGGCTAGAACTCCCCCGTCACATTAGGAGTAAGTCAGAAGTCTGAGACCACCGACCTAGAGACATAGGGAGAGTCCTTACCTGAAGGCGGGAATTAGCAGTGAACAAATTGCAGGTGAAGGTGAAAACTCAGTCAGGTAATTCAGTGCCATACTTATAATCTGCTGCCTTATCTGGAGTCGTGACCCATAAATGTTGAGCTGGTGTCATTAATATCTTTAATAGCTTTCACTGTCTGTCAACAAGGGGAGAAAAACCTTACTGGCGGGGATCCAACTGGATAGGCCAGATAAGGTCTGTGAATATCTGTCGTTTGGTGTCAGAGTGGGTTCAGTGTTCAGAAATTACAGTTTGCAAGTGGTGGTGTGTGTTTGTGAGCAAAGTGAACACATACACACACATATAAGCAACACCTTCTGACACACAAGGGCGTGCGCACAGCAGGAGGAAAAGTTTCCCATTATTCTAAAAGTAATTGGAAACAAAGTGCAGAGGAAGTTATGCGTTCTCCTTTGAAGAACCTTGTGAATTTCCTGTGTGCACGTATGTGTGTGTGTTTGTGCATGTGTATGATATGTGTCTTCATGACTTTCCTCTTAATGGTTCCTCCCCATTTTATCGCTCATTTCCCTTGGGCAAACTCTTTGATAGAGTTGCCAGGTCTTAGCGGGAGATCCCCCTCTTGCTTCTAAAAATGCTCCTCGCAGTTGCTCACAGTAACAAGCTGGGGTGGCTGTGCCAACATCCCCCACCCCTCAAAACACACACACACACATATGCTCAGTCCAGAGAGAGAGAAAGGCACTGCTGTTTCTGTTAAGGCCTTTCACAGTAATGCAAACCAGCTAGGCTGTACATCATACACTCTGATGCTGAAGTTCGTCAGATGATCTTAGTTAACTACTGGTATTTGTGTTCAAACGTGGGCGTGGCATTGCTGTATTTGCTTTTGTGGGAATTTAGAGGTCATAAATTGTTTGCAGGAGGGATTAGCTCATGATAATTGGTTAGTGACTGCAATTCCAGGCATAGTACTTGACTGGACAAGGAGTACATTGTGAACTAACCACTGGTCACGTTCTGTCCTTGTTCTGTATAGTAAAGCAGTAAGGCATTTTTCATCTGTTTTAGTCACATGACCTTTTTGTGTAGCAGAGGATTGAATTTTAATGAAAATAACTTTTTTTTTTAATCAAAATAGAATCACGGTCATACAGCGACCTCACATGAACCAGACGAATAGGCATGCATGGCAGTCATTATTGCTTTTATAATCTCCTCCCTAATTTAACCCCACCTACTAGCTATTTCTTTACCCTGTTAAGCCAGCCACTATATCTTTACATACTGCCATATTGACTCAGCACGCTTGGAGGAGGACACTAATCAATTTTGCTGTATCAGCACACTTTGGCTAGTGATAAAGAAACCAAGGCTAATTGTGCTCTCTTGGAGTCCTTGTTATGGATGGCTGTGGCACTGACAGGGATCAGTTTCATGAACCCCGTATGGTAGCATGAAAAATGTCAAGTTTGACAAGACATTTATTATTAGTAGTAATCACAATGAACAGTCCTTCTACCACTGTAGTTCGTTAACAGGCTATGGTTGGCAAACTCCGTAACAAAAGATTCCTTTAACACAACGATTATTTGCTTATGATAATGATCTACAGTAACAGAATGTATGCACCATATATGTGTAGTTCTGTACAACAGCTTCAAAGGTGGCTTGACCAATGAAACAGTATGCTATATACGTCAATTGATAATTTACAGTTTGTGTAATTGTAGTGCGGTTAAGCGGGGCATGGTCATTTTCAGAAGATATTTGAGAGTCTGGATCACAGTGGTCTCTGTGTAACTGAACAGCAGGAAAGACTTTTTGTGTCCACTACAGCATGATTGTCCTCTTGCTGGTTTTGGGTTGCGCCTGGAGGGTTACTGTAAATGATGTGGTAAAATAATGACAGACTCCCTTAAAGAGGAGAGCTTATGGCAGCTTTGTAGTATTGTGAGTTCAGCAGCAGAACTTCTGAACTGAACCAATTCTGGGTCTGTTTGTGCTCTGAACCAGTTTGGCCACTTCGGAGGCATTAATGCTCCTTGCTTTAATCTCCTAATGACAATGGTGTCAAAATACCTCTTTGGAGCAATACCATAGAACAGTGGTTCTGCCAAGACTGGCCTAATAGATCTACCTTGGTGTGGAGTCAGGCTCCCACCCCAGTATGCCACACCTTTTAAAGCTTGTGAACTTCTTCATAAGTCCTTAATTAGCTGGATTAGATGCATTGATATAAGGTGTGTGTGTGTGTGTTGGGGGGCTGAAATAAACTTGTAGCTGATAGTTCTTTAAAGAACTATATTGATCATCAAATAAAAGTTGCACCCAGAAGGAATCAACCGCCAGGAATGAAGCTTGGTTGGTAGGTTTGACATCATGAGACATGTGAGTGACTCAGAATGGCAGCAGTTCATCTTCAGTGATGAGTCCCTAAACTGACTTGGATTAAGACAGGCCAGTAAACCAACAAAGACTATTCCTGAGACCCATAATTTGCGACTGCACCTTTTTGCATTTTCTCTGTTGAAACACGGTTGACTCAGCTTGAGATGAGTGTAATTACCTGATAAGTTGAATCAGGTGTGCTGGAACAGTGATGGTCAGATGGCTTACAATGTGCTAGTATAAACAACCATGTCCTGAAGATTACTAGAGAAACTCAGCATTAGGCTATTCACTTTATGCTCTCTTATCCTTAAGAATGGCACTTAACCTCTTAGCCTCGGCTGCAGCGAAGTTGTAAACGTGGTCAATATTTGATTTGACCTGATAAGAAAAGCTGTTGAGGTATTTGCCTGTTCCGGAAGGCCTTGATAGCGCTCTGTGTGGTTGGAAAGCATTTCAGCTGTGCTGGTTCTCAGCCACGAACACCTGGTGTTCCATCTTTCTGTTTACATAGCTTCTTCAAAGCGGAGAGATGACGGGAGAGGGATGCTTCTTGAGTTTATTGTGTGTGTGCATATGCAAGAACAGAAACAGCAGCTGTAGGAAAGTTCCCTCAAAAGGAAGCATTGCTGGTTTTCCTTCATAGCAAATACCTGAAATGAAGTAGCGGGAGGGAAGGACAGGAAGACAGAAAAGAGAGAGAGTGAGGGAGAAGTATGAGACTGCAAGCCTAAAACAAGAGTGAATGGGGGAATGTTTTTTCCCCTTTGCCAACATTCCTTGAGCCAACCGCAAGAGTGCTTGTCATGCAAATAAAGCATTTTCCAACTGCCAGTGGAATTTAAGAGAGGGACAGAACGAGGGAGTGAGAGAGCTGAAGAGGTGGGTGTATGCAAGGATGAATCCTTGTTGGGGAAAAAAAGAAAGAACGATGCAAACAAGAAGGAAGGAAACTAGACAGTAGACTCGAAAGTGAAGGTGCCAAAAAGAAAGCTGCTCAGAAACATGGTAAGCAGCAGTGGCTAAAAGAAATGGAACGCACCGAAAGTAGGTTTAACATATTTTTGGACTTGGAATGATGAAGAACAGTGCTTTTCTGTGGTTTGCTTTGCTTTTTAAAATGATTTGACTTGAATAAAACCAGATAACTGTCTTGCAACCACATGAATTGCATTTGTCAAACCGTTGAAACATTTGGAAGCACTTTATTTAAAAACTACTATATAATGACTTCCTAACAAAATGAATAACATGTTCAAAAAGGAATATTTGGGAATTTATGACAGCTTGTGTCGGTATTCGGCAAAATGACATTATATTGACGTAAGCGCCCTTAATAACACTTTGCTGTAGGGTTGTGTACATAAGGCTACATGATACATACGCTTCAGCTTACTGAAAACCAACTGACACAACCCTACATAAATTTTTATTAATGCTTATGCCAACAGGCATCGTGTGTGAAAAAGGCTACTCTGATTTTACCAACTTTGATGAACACTGGCAGCTGTACCTTTATAGCAAATTCCACCTATTAGAATAAGCATTGATGTAGGGCTATGCCAGATGTCAATTTAAACGTACAAGCTTATGTAGGTCTCATGTATCCTAATGAACAGTACCCTATAGTAAAGTGTTCCCAAATAAAGAGACTGCAATTTTTTTCATTTGTTATCTGTTATGAAGCATTATTCTAATGTAATTATAATTTTTAAGACTTTTAAAACCGTGTTAAGAACACCAAATATCAGCTCTGTTGAATTGGCATCAAACAAAAGTGATAATTTACATACTTATTCTTCTGTAAATGTTCCAGTTTCACTTTAGTTTCAGGGCATCAGTTGCAGTACAGCAAATGTCCACTTTAACTAGGCCTTTGCCTAGTTCTTCATAACGGCTAATAAATGTTTGTCACTTTAGTTTTGGGGTCCTTCTGTTAATTTAATGCCATTTACTTCAGAACTATCTTATGTAGTCTTGTGAATATTGAAATACGTTGTTCATAAACACTCAAGTGTTATTTTCCCACATCTGTTATTCAGTCCTTATGCGTGTCAGTCCTCCCTCCGTAAGTAACCTTTAAATAAAGTGTTGCCAAAAAGTTTTTTTTTACTGTATACATGTTTGGTCACCCTGAAAAAAGCAATTCACATTACATTACATACAGAATTATTGCCAAATGTACATCATACGGCATACATAGACAAAAAAGAGCTGATTTTTTTTATTCTATATACAGTAAAATAACTTAAGTGCATTACTTTCAAGTGTCCTGAACTGACTCATAACCCACAAGACATGTCTTCCACATTACTATGTAAACTCTTGTCACTGACTAATAAATATACACATGCATGTATTTCTCTCCATCTCACTCATGCACACACACACACACACACACACACTCGAAATGGTATGATGTCATATTGAATGCAACATAACTCAAAGCTTCTCAAAGAGGATGGTTATTTAAAGAGCGTTGGCTTTGGAAGCAGTGCTAATGGCCTTTTGTCTGAAGTTTCTGGGAAAAGAGAGCAGTCTCTGTTTTCATACCTGCTCTTGTTTGGTTAGCAGTGGCTTTTAATGATGATGTCATGTCATAAACAGCACTTTAATAGCAGTTGTGGTTTTTTGTAAGTAAGTGTATGTGTGCATTTATGTTTGCTTTATCTTCTTGGCAGACTTTGGTCAGTGCTATGTATGTGCTCAGTTAGCAAATCTGTCAATGTTAGCAAACTTGCCAATGAATGATTGACAGTGTATTAAACCCCACATTTCCCCTTTATCATGTTAACCACGTAGAAATAATACATTTGTATAACTGAAACGGCCTCAAGTGGCAGTAGATTGCAATGCTATTCATATGAATATGTATTAACACTGACAACCATGAGTACAGTCATCAGCATTAGTCAGTACAGTATACATGACAATGGCATAACCAAGTTTATACATATTAACCAAACTGCTGACACAGAAGGTAAACCATGAGCCTGGATTAGGCTATAGTAAGTCATCTCCTGTAACTTTGTAAGCAATCAAATACAATTTTTAAACAGCTGCTGACACAAGAAGTGTCTTGCCACAACCCTTTCACTGGGTATTGTTGCAGGAAAACATGGCACATCTGCAATTCCGGGAGTATGTTGACATCACATCCATAGACAGCCAAGTATCAATATAGCAGGCAAGTGGCTTCACATCGGATATGTATGGAATGATGTCATTAGCTACCTAGGTCTCTAATTTGTATATCAATAGCAACCCAAGGTATGCATTTACGAGCTTGAACTCAAACAGCCACTAACACATACATGATGTCACTGTCTTACCTTTGTGCAGCTGTAGCCCATCATGACCTTGTTATCAACCCCACCTATTTTACAGCCTCCAGGCTGAGCACAGCTGATCTGCAGACATGGAGGCAACAAGTTGCTATTATTGTTGTGATACAGCAGGATTTATCATATCTCTCATTCTTGAAGATCACCTTAGACCATGCCCTGTTAGGCCTACGTGGATATATCATATGTGTTAAGGTGCATGCTACGTCACCCCAAACCGAACAGTGTGTGTGTTGTGCTGGGTGTGTCTTGCTTTGATTTGTGCTGATTAGTGTGATATAGAGTGTTGTTTAGGTAAGTCTGCAAGGTGGAGAGACACCTGGAATGCTGGATTGCCAAATGAATGAAGGTGAAGTCACTTATTGTGTAGCAAAATGGCCAAAAGCACCAATGCTTGCTGTTTAGCTCTGTGACATGCATTTGTTCATGGTTTATAGATAGTTGTGTGTCATTCAGTGTCAGAAACCACATAAGCAAGTGTATTTGACATTACATAGCAGCTCAACATGGTTTGAGACAAGTTTATAATGATTCAGGCATGTAAATTACACAATGCTAACCACTGGAAATAAATTACACTCATTGTCAAATGAATAGTTGCACAAATAGTTGCACCCAGAAGGAATCAACTGACAGGAATAAAACTTGGTGGGTAGGTTTGACATTGTGAGACATGCTAATGATTCAAGTTTTACTCTCTGTTGTGCATGTGACGTAAGCATAGACAGCCTTATTCCTGTACCTGACTGGCCCAACGGCAGTGATGCCAAGAGTTCAAGAGTCATCCTATTAGTGCCAGCACCATTGGCAGATGGCTGCATGATGCAGGACTACATGCACACAGATTGTTACAACGACTGTCCGTAACACCACGTCAGCCTCACTAAAGACTGCAATGGTGTTGGGCTCAGACTGCCATGGAGTAACTCAGAATGGCAGCGCTTTATCTTCAGCGACGAGTCCCAAGTCCCACGGTTTGTTGTTACACGTCACACATCCAGAAGGCATGGTGTCACGCTGCATTGGAAGGATTATCAAAGAACACTATATGGAACCTCTACAACTCTATGCCAAGACATCTCAGACATGGCCGACTAATGCCATACTGAGAGACACTACCGCTACACTACACTACTGCCAATATCAGTCTAAATTCTGATTAATTTATTGTTCCTGGTAACCTTTATCTTAATCCCGAACAGCACTGCAATCCAACACTTTCTTCTGGGTTCAACTATTTTTTGACATTGTGTGCATTTGCTAACTACATTGTCAGCTTTGACCATTGTCAGACTAATAGAACCCTAAATGTTGTCTTTAATATCACAGTAGATAAGAGTTGGTCATACGGTGTCAAAAACCGAACGAGCAAGTCTGCTTGAGATTACCTTATAACACCACATGGTTTTACAGAGTCAAGTCTGTAAGGCATGCGGGTAGCCCAGTGTTACTTACTGTACACAAGCTTGCATTACTTCTTAGCTACACCAGCCTCGTAACGTGTCTGATATGCTGGCTCATATCAGCTACATATGGAATAAGGTTAAACTGTATAAACCATTTTCACCACTTTAAGAAGAAGAATCCCATTAATTCCACACACGATTCCTTTCACAAGAACAAAGATGATGAGGTGAAGTGGTCAGAGGGTTGTCAATTGCTTATTTGTAGATGCTTTTAACAGGCTTCACCATGGAGACCATGGAGAAGCTGCCATTCTCAAAGATCCAGAATGATGAGAAAGCCTAGGAGGGAAATGATAATGATGATTACAGTAATGAGTTAGGATGATGGTGATGATGATGGATGATGCAATGTTGCTTAAGATAACAAGAAGATCAGAGGATCAGACTCTGAACTGCCAGCTTAGAAGGGAACAGGCACAGTCTAGCCTCACACAAATGAGGGACGAGGGAAATGATGCTGACAAAGACGATCTTTTGTGATGGTAAGCGCGGCAGGGATACAGTAGCATAAAAAACACAAAGAGAAGGGCTGTTCCCTTAAACTGCAGAGATCTGTTTGGTGGGTAATGCTATGATTATTGTAATTACTCACTTTTATTACTACATAACGTGCATATTAGTTTCATAAGGGTTACCTAATAATTCATATTCGTGACTCAACAACAGAAGAGGAAAGTCACAAATTTAACTAATATCATAGTAATTCTACTGGATCGGACTTTTAACTGGCTCAGATTTGAAAGTAGAATCTACTCAAAGTAGAAGCTTTGAGTGATCCTAGGCCTTATTTATGTTTATCGGCTTAAAATAAAATGACTTCTGTCAGAATTTTTGTCTCGTCACTACCAAAACAGTCAAAACAGTACAGGAACTAATTTTAGATTATTATTATATTGTTAATACTATATTATTATTAATATAATATTAACAATATAATAATAACATAAAGTTAATATTATATTATTATTATTATTATATTATTATTATATTGTTAATATTATTATATTGTTAATATTAGCTCTGGCAAACACAGTTTATTGTACTGTACTGACTAATACTTTGGACAGTTTGTCCAGTTGCTCACCATGTGACCATGAGGGACAGGGATGCAGTCTCACTATATATATTATTAAAAATGGAACTCAAAAAGAGAAAGAAAACTCAAACCAAAAAGTGCAAGTATTATTTTCAGAAGTTGACAGTAAAAAAAGTATGCTATAAATGATGTATATGTGATGTATATACAGTATATAACTTATTACTATACCAAATAACATGGTTCTTATAAATGATGTTTAAGGCCCAAATGTATACTGTGGGACTGCCAAATCACTTTTCCCTATACTGGTAAATTTAGAAAAATAATCATAATTTTTCTTTTACTTGAGTTGAGTTTTGATGCAATATTCAATTTAGATGTGTTATGAGCAATAAAGCACATAAAGAAAAAACTAGATAACCATTTAGCTAGCTAGCTAACAAATCTTAGCAAAATATCCTTTTGTTACTACAATGTATTTTGGTGCATTGGAACAACAAACACAACAGCTCTGGAGCACTTGACTATAGTCCTGCGAGTGCCTAATAGCTAGGCAATACAAGCTAACATTTAAATAATGCTAGTGGGGTAGCTTTGCTGAGCAATGAATGCTTTCAGTAAGATGAATATACCATTGTCTTAAAGTAACTCAAATTTATCATTTAATAGCTTTTCAGTAAACAACATTTTTACTCGAGTCATTTTCAAGTGAATTATCACTGCAGTGTCAGTACTCTGACTTCAGTAGGTATTTTCAGTGCTTCATTTCCTGCTGAAGATTAATTACTGAATAATAAGTGTGCAGATTCGGTAAATCACTCTGGAGATGGACAGAAGGCCAAAACTGACAGAGAACTGTGGAGTGGGAGAATGCAGGGCAGGTCTGTGGAGAAGGTTAAAGGTCACAATGACAGGGAGGTCTGAGCAAATCGCAGAGCTGCGTGAAGTAGTGCTGACGTGTGTCTGTTTGACGGGTTTACTGCTGATGAGGGGTGTGTGTGTGTGTGTAGGCTGTAGACTTTCCTCTCCTCGCCCACACCACTCCTATGGTACATACACAAACATACATACAACACAGAGATGTTAACCACTCGTTCTGACGCAGACACACTCTCTTCCAGGACATGTAGCTGACAGGCTAACAGGAAAAGCTGTCACTGTAGTAAAATGATGTCTGACATACACATATTTACTTACAGTAGTGAACAGAAGTCAGTGACACACCCTTCAGTCAAAATGGCCTTTAAGTACATGTTATTCATTGAGCAGTAGATACTTCTGAGGAGATTAGATATAACATATTACACTTGCATAGGGACAGAGAACAAAGGCAATAACAGAGTTTTCGACTAACAACCATGCAACTCCCACCAGTTAAACATCACTTAAAGTTTTCCACAGGTGTTTCTGTCCATACTTCCACCGTGAGAAGACATCTCAGAGCTATGTATCTGAAAAGACACTATTGAAATGCACATCATACAAAGAAGCTGCTGCTGTTCTCAGAATAATGAACTGACCACCCCAGAGTCCAGACCTCAACATCACTGAATGTGTTTGGGAATTCTTGGATCGTGAGAAATGGAACTGCAACAGCTTCTAAAGCGGAACGTTGGAGCTGTGAAAAACCATTCCTGTATTCTTGATTTTCTCCCAAACGAAAGAAAGCTGTAATAAAGGCCCACTAAACAATGAAAAGTGTGCTATTATATTTATTATATTTCATTTTCTGAGAAATATGTTTTCTGCTTTGTTCTGACACTGACTAATGAATAACTTGTATTTAATGGCCATTTTGACTGGAACATAAATAACAGCCAAGAGCTCTTGCCTTGCCATGTATGGAGCAAGGATGTAATACACACCACACACACACA
>CM067481.1:15949046-16020029 GCA_034552555.1 Semaprochilodus insignis | reverse complement strand
AGCTCTCTCTCTCTCTCTCTATATATATATATATATATATATATATATTCATTGCTTTCTTTTTATTGTTTTTCTTTACCTTTTTTCTCTACACTCGTTCCTTCTTTTCTCCTTTTTGCTTTCTTTCTTCTATCGATTTCTCTATCTCTGTCTCTCATTTTTAACTTTCTCTTTTTTCAATTCTCTATCTCTTTCTGTCTATCCTCTCTCTCTCACACCCACTCTTTCTCTCTCCCTCCTTGTGTGAATTTTGTAGTGCTCCTTCCTCCTCCCTCCCCCTACACGCTGCCCTGTGTGAGTGTGTGTGTGAGTTTCGCTCACTGCGCTACTCACAGTGGCAGTAAGAGGGTGTATGTGTGATAGAGTGTGTGGTGGAGGGACGTATCAGTTTGAGCGTTTGGAGAGAGTGTATTGGTTTGATTCACAGATTTACTCCCTCCTCACACTGTCTGGATACTCGCAAGTGCGTTCCAGATCACAGGTAAGGGCTGGACCTTGATCATTGCACTTCACACCTTATTCTGTCCTTTATTATGCATTTGCAGTGATTCTGTTTTTATTCTTTGCTAGAGTTTGCAGTTTTACATGTAGTGGAAGCTTGAGAAGAATAAAAGCATAAAATGTTAAACTGAGACTTTACCTGCTAAACATTGAACTCAGTTGAAGTAGCAGTAACGGTAGTTTTCACTCTGTCATTATGTCTCAGGTCAGTAATTTCCATTGTTAGACTGACCACTAGGAAAGAAAACCGGCCAAGCTTGCAGTGCCACTATTACTGTATCATATTATCAGGTCAGCAGTGGTCCTGTGGTCAAAAACTGCTCAGTGATGAATGGTGTAGAAGGAGGCTGAAAAACTACCATCTACACACCTATATAATGACATATAAGGAAGGAGGGACTCTTAAGTGGCCAGTGAGTATAAATTGATTACTCAAAGTCCGACACATTTGTGAAGTAATCAGGAAGAGTTCACACTTGTTGACCTGCTGTTTAAGTCTGTTTATATGCAGTTGTGCGAAAGTAATGCTTGTTATTCCTCTGAAGTATCTGCCTCTTTTGAGATGTAAACGCTGCTCTAGGAGCGGACCTGTTCTGGCTCAGTGTTAAGGCAAACTCCAGTGATTGTGGAGTGTGTAGGCTGGAATGGTGTAATCAGACTCGGCCTGAGTTCTCCACGCTGTGCACAAAACTGGACTGGCAGAGGTGTGGCTGATGTCGATTTCTGCTTTGACATTGTAACGTTGAATAAACAATTTACACGAATGTGATATAAACTTGTTCTCACTGTCCCATCTTAAAAAATGAAGCAAGCTACCATTTACTCTCCAAATATAGATCAACTGCACGAAAGCTTTTCTCCTTTTAGAGAAATGCAGCTAGCTACAGTACATTAGCTGAAGCAGTGAAGCCACTGGTTGATGATGTCTATTAATTATACTTAAAATGGCACTTTATACTGAAGATATCTGAAGTTGTGTGTCACACTGTATGCCCATATTACAGTACAAACTCCTGATCTAAGCTGGATTTCTCTGTGGCACAAAGGAATGATGTTACAAACCCCATCCCATGGTACACAAAAAGGTTCCAAACCCAATTCATTTCGTCACTGGATCCTCTGAATTACAACGTTGCTCAGGTAATAGTGAGCTACCACCCATGCGCAATGATGTCAACGTTGAAATGACATTAAATGAAATTAAGTCTACCATTAAACTTCAACTCTGTTATACACTCACTGGCCACATCATTAGGTTCACCTCTTTATATCTACACTTATTGTCCATTTTGTCAGCTTCACTTAGCATGTGGGTGCACTTTGTTGTTATGCAGTTCCAGACTGTAGTCCTTCTGCATCTCTGCATACTTTGTTATCCCCACTTTCACCCTGTTCTTCAATGGTCAGGACCCCCACAGGGTCACCACAGAGTAGGTATTATTTGGGTAATGGATTGTTTTCAGCACTGCAGTGACACTGACCTGGTGGTGGTGTGTTAGCGTGTGTTGTGCTGCTGTGAGTGGAACAGGCACAGCGGTTCTGCTGGAGTGTTTAAACACTGTGTCCACTCACTGTGCACTCTATTAAACACTCATACATTGCTGGTCCACCTTGTAGATGTAAAGTCAGAGACGATAGCTCATCTGCTGCTGCACAATTTGTGTGGGCCATCCTCTAGTCCTTCATCAGTGGTCACAGGATGCTGCCCACAGGACGCTGTTGGCTAGATAGTTTTGGTTGGTGGACTATTCTCAGTCCAGCAGTGACACTGAGGTGTTTAAAACTCCAGCAGCTCTGCTGTGTCTGATACACTCACACAAGCACAACACACACTAACACATCACCACCACATCAATGTCACTGCAGTGCTGAGAATGATCCACCACCCACAAAATAGCTTCTCTGTGGGGGTCCTGACCTTTAAATAACAGGGTGATAACAAAGTATGCAGAGAAACAGAAGGACTGTAGTATGTAACTGTAGAGTGTTCCTTTATGGTAAGTAGAGCTGATAAAATAGACAATGAGTATAGATACAAGGTAGGTGTACCTAATGAAGTGGCTAGTGTGTGTATATTGACACTAGCTACTCCAAATTGAGGCTACTGCTGCCAAAGCAACTTAGTTACCACACTTTCCAAAGTTTGCTGGTTTGTTTGAGGTATTTTTGTTTACCTGCCCGTTTTACGACGATAATTAAGTGAGCAGCAGAATTAGCATGCAGAGTTAGCATGTAGCAAAATTCACATTACAACTCCTCAAATCTGAAAAGTGGTGGGGCAACAAACAAACAAACAAACAAACAAACAAACCAATAAAAGTGTGCTACAGGAACCCTGAGTGAGTGACAAAAGGCAGATAGGCCACTGATTGACTAACCAAAACTAACTTTCACCACTACATGTAGCATGTGTCATGGTTATAGTATAATAATTCTCCAGTAAACCTCTAAACCATTTCAAGCACACTGCACACTGAGTTCAGCTCAGATGTGACGTCAGAAGAATATCAACTCAAGGCAGCAGTGAGAAATATAGAAACTGGCTTCCATTTAGTACATAGTGTGATACCAAGTGTGTTAGCTTGTTTCGCAGTGACAGTATCTTTACTGAGTAATAATAAAAAAAAAAAAGTTTTTGTTGTTTGGGAAATGTCCCACCCCCGACCTGAAATGAAGATTTTAATTGGTTCTGCCACTGAGTTTGACTGTATGTTTGTGCCAGTTCAGCCATCCATGCAGTTTAGGGAAAGTGGAGGGGATTTTTGTGAGATATTACCCCAGTAGCCCCCTGTGCTAGTGAGGCGCTCATCAATTTCCAAAGTTGAGTTTTGTACTTTTGTATGTAAGTTGTTCATTTGTTACTTTGCAATTGGTCTCAATGGGAAATTCAAAAGAGTCTTAAGGGATAACTCCAAAATCCTCTTTATCTTTTTCTGGTTTTGCAAGCACTCCATAATCCAGCTGCTGCTGGGCAAGTCTTTTAGTGTTTCTATATAAGGCATACCCTCCCCCCCAACTTTTCTGTCAACTGTTCTCTTTTCTATCTTCCCTTTCTCTCTCCACTGTCTCCTGTTCTTATCTTCTCTCCCTGACCCCTCCCCTTTCACCCCTGACCTGTGACTGTAAATGTGGAGCAGAGTGTAAATGGCTTTTCCTCTGATTGTGCTGTTTGAGTTTTCACCATCTATGATTAACTTCACTGAATGTGAGGACTAGACGAGGGCGCCAATCAGCTCTGAGTAAATAAACTAAACCTACAATCCCCCCCCCACACACACCGTGAGCAGTCCTGAGGGGGAGATTACTTTGTCTTTGTCCCTGAGTTACTCTTTTTCATTACCTCCCTGACTGTACTGTTTTCTGTCCCATCTTTCTTTTCAGACATACATCTGACCTTCTTCGGCCTGCAGTCCTCCACTCTTTCTCTCTCTCTTCTCTGTATCTCTTCGTCTCTCTTACTCTTTCCGCCCTCTCTCACACTCTGTCCTTCTTTCTTTCTCTCTTTCTCCTTTCAGTCTTTCTCATCTGCCTTTCTCTCTGCTGCCTCTCTCTCTCTCTCTCTCTCTCTCTCTCTCTCTCTCTCTGTCTGGCAGGGTCCAGTCTCTATTTCCTGTGTTTCTAGGACTGTCTGATCTGATGTCAGGCATATCTTCACATACACAGTGTAAGGGGCTGAAAAATTTGTCCTGAGCAACCTTGCTCTCTTGCTCAGGAATGACAAATTGTATTATCTCAGCTTCATGGCCCAAAGTCTCAGAAGGACGGACATAATAAACAGGCAGGCAGAACTCTCCTTCCTGTCTCTACACATCAGGCATCACACTTTATCCCACACCGTGCCAGATCAGCTGCATGTGGAACAGATTACTGCACAAGATCAATACACATCTACACACATTCTGGCACTCATACATACATCCTGGTGCTATCCCAACACTAGCACTGCTGCACCTTCAGTGCACTCATATACAGTCCATTACTTAAAGAAACAGTTTGGCAAAAACTCAAAGAGTTTTTTTTTATGCACTTTCCCACTCAAACCAAAAATAGCAGATCAGAGAGAACATGGCTAGAGTGGTGGATGGGTTTTAAGGTGGCATGCATACTTTGAACTTTGAATACTTTAATTTAATATTTCATTCACATGGAAAAATAATAAACCTCAGTATTAGTATAACCATCCACAGATGTATCTACACACCTAACTAAAAGCCCCAGGGGACCCTAAATCTGTCCTTTCTTTCTAATTAAGTTAGTGCGTTAATTTAATTTAGTTAACTTTGACCATCCAGACCACAATATACATGCACAAACTATGTCTTATGAATATCTTCCCAAAGTCTGACAAATGTCTGCTGTATTTTCACCAGATTTCTCTCCTCTCTATGTAAACTGGGTAATCCTATCTTGAGTAAAGCTTCTGTAAGCATTTCCTAACCAAGCACAAGGCTGATGTCTCTTGCCTGCCCACACAAAACAGTTTCAGAGTGAAATAAACTTAGCAAACTAAAGCTAACCAGCATAAACAAAGGCCAGCAAGCTAGACCACCATGTTTGTCACCAGTTCATTTGTTTATGCATACACTAACATTGTTCATTCATCTGTTCCTTCATTCATGCGTTGCTTCATCTGCTGTCCGTCTGTTCACTCATCCATCTGTTCGTCTGCATGTCTGTTCATCCATGATTTTTTTCATCTGTTTGGCCCACCATTGTCTCTTGGAGGCAATGGTGTTCATGTGTTTGGTGGTGTATACACCACTGTCCAGGACTGGAAGGCAACATTTATCCAATCCTCAAATGTCCAATTACGATATGAGGCAACATTGACGATAAACCTTGGTCAACATTGGTGCCTTAAGCATGTGTCTGCTTCACAAGCCCAGATGTAACAGTGTTCTGTGTTCATTATAGAGGTTAACTAGCTCACTGTGGTGCGATGATTGCTCTGTACCACTCCCCAGGGTTGTCGTTCCCCTCTGGCATCAATGGTCCATGGGGCACCAGTGTTATGCCATTGGGAGGCACTCAATTCTCTGTACACCTTCACTATAGCTGTTCTAGAATCAGACAAATCGCGTACTTTGACCATGAAGATGATTTTGCACTCTGATACAACTGACTGGTGTACTCGCTTACGTATGTGTGCAGCAAACCCTGTCACATGATAGCTATGACATCCTGGGCCAAGTTCATGCCAAACCAGGCATAGCCAAATAATCTGATATGACTGTTTATTATATATTATATATGCATATTAATATTTAAATTTGTTCTTTGAGGCTTGAGTGATCACAAGTAGGGCTAAAGCTAGATTGTGGTCAAGTATGTCTAGGTGTGAAGACCACACATCATTTGGTGAAATTATTTGATTGCATTTAAACACAACAGCATTAGTGACTTATCATTTCCCTCAATTTGGAAAGCTTGCCACATGCAGCCAGTGTGGTACAGGATTTGTTACTGGTTCTGATCTTTAGCTGTGCTCCCACAAAATAAATGCCTGGTTATCACAATGACGTGCTCATCACCATGCTTGGCATGCTGCCTTTGCTGTAGTGTGATTCTTGCTTAGGTCTGTGGAAACGACACTGTTCTTGAATCAAATCCTGATTTGAGTAGACATCACAATTTCAATATGGCTGCTGCTACTGCTTTTAGCTATGCAGCAGAGGCCTAACTTTGTGCACTTCTCTACATGTTAGCTACATTAGCCTTGAAGCCTCTGGAAGTTTGTGCAAAGGGGAAAATGTGTGTAAATTATTTTTCCCCAAACTGATCCTTTCAGGGTGTGTGTTTGGCACGTCTGTCCAGCTTCTCATGTGTATGAGTGTATTTTTATGCTAAATGTCCCCTGTCAAAACTCTCTCTGGCTCATCAATGCATCCTTTCTGGGCTCTGACTGTGGAGAGCCTCGCCACGCTCTGGGCCGAGCGCTCCCGAGGCGTTTGATATTGCGCCGCAGGATGGATATGAACCGAAGTTTGCATTTATGGTTTGTAATTACGAGTGCAGTCCGAACGGCTGCGTGCTGCTCTCTCATTCTGCTCCAGGCTGGCTGTTCTTAGTGCCTGTGGTCTGCGCCCAGGGGCCACAGAATCAGAGCCTGCTGGGTTATGTGCAGAGCTTTTGGCGTCGTCCAACGTCGTCGATTTGCGCTGAACTGGCTTGACACGTTCAAAAGAGATGCATTACCCACAAGCAGACTGGACAGTTGTGGCCTTGCGTATGTTTTCATGGGGCCCCCTAGGCCAAAAAACTTTCACTAGCCTGTCACTGTAATCCAGACGCCCCCCACACACAATGATATAAATTCGTTATGCTACCCTTAGAGAGGCATTTCTGTGAGCGCTGAGAATGGAGCATGCTTTGACATTGTTCTGTACTGTACATATGTTAAAGCAAGCATTTTGAGTATTGGTTGGTGATGGGGCGGTGGGTGGAGGTATGAGGATGAAATACATTCCGTGCATAAACTCACGCAAACACGTGGGAACGCACAAACATACACACTGCAGGACCCACGCGCTCGCCTTGTTCTTATTTGCTGCTGTTGATGGAAAGTTTAAATAGAAGGCTGTATTACACTGGAGCCATTACAGCCAAACCACAAGAGTCTCTCTCTCTCTCTTTCTCTCTTTCTCTCTCTCTCTCTCATTCCCATGCACAAGAATATTCTCTCTTTGCTTTGGCCAAATTCTCAGCTTGGCTTCTGCATACACATCTTCCCAGTTTTTAATAGGTTTAATGAGTAATTACACATAATTACTGCTGGTTAAGGTGTGATTAATGCAGGAGTTTAATACGACGCATTGCATGTGACAGGCACGTGACCGCAAGTGAATTGAGTTTTCTTATAGATGCACTATGACTAAGACTGAGATTGTTAAAATTGAAAGAAGTAGCATTAATGAGTCAATTACTGTGCTGCTCTAAATCACCCTGTAAAGCTTAAAATAATCATGAGAGGACACAGGCGTGTAGTTAGACCACAAACGTGTCTCTTAACATGTCACCGTCACATGCACAGGCTCTGAAAGAAGGTCCGGCTTGATGTTTATGTCTCCATGTCTATGTTTCTATACCAGGTTTCATTGAGTTCTCTATAAACACAGTTTAGATTCATTCACTTGGGGAAGGAGTCCAAAGCACAACTAACAAAACAAAATGTTTTTGCACACATTGAGTGCAGTTACAGATTTCCACCAGAGATCCCCAATTCGTGCAGCTATAAATGGCTATTTGGATGAGATATGAGGTAGGGTGATGTCATTTTACAAGCATTTCTAGTTTTAGTCCTGTCTGAATGAAATTTTATTTAATTTCCAGCATCAGAGAAAGTTTCACTGCCTTTGCCTGAGAAACTATAATGAGCCTAAATAACCACGTGTCTGTGTCGTAGAAGGAGCCTGAAGAAGCTGAAATGCTCTATCCTACCTGAAGTGTACAAAGTGTTCTTTTCTTTGTGCAAATCGAGCAGCCACTCAGTTTACAGATGCCCTTTGGTACAATTACATTAACCCACATCCCCATTTAAAACTAATCCTGCTTTAAAAGGCCATCCCTCAGATGTATATGCATAAGGAAGAGAAGCACATTTCATGTTTGCACCAGTTTGTGCCTAACACGTAGTGCGAAAGCCTTAGTACATTGAACCCTATATGTCCAAACGTATCCAGACACGCCTTCTAATTACAGAACTCAACCATCTTAAGCTGCTTCCATAGAAAAGCATACTAATAGAAAGGGGTGCTCTGAAGCAGTTATAGGTTAACCTAAGGAGTAGGCAAAGAAGGGACAAACTAGCTGTTAATGTCCTCGACTTTAGAAGAAACATTGGGCGTATAGTTTAGGTCTACAATTCCATCATATAGCCATGCACAATTTGTTAATCACTCAATTTAGTTCCCCGTTTATCACTGGTGAGCCTCTGACCATACGGATGCTGTTGACCATGTGGACCATTCTCAGTACAGAAGCCACACTGACACGGTAGTCGTATGATAGTAGATACAGCAGTATTACTGGAGCAGTGTCACCACCACCCAAAAACATCCAGCCAAAAGCAGCTCTGTGGTCAGAAAGTGACCACTAATTAAAGAGCTATAGATGGTGAGTAACACAAATTGTGGATGACAGCAGATGGGCTAGTGGATGGTGAAGGTAAGAGTATATTGTAGCTGAAATTATTGTCAAAAATGACAGAGTGCAACTTTAACTCCAGATTAATGAAGTGCAGTTGCAGTGGAAAACTACCAGCTCCAGTTCAGCACTGCACAGAGAAGCTTAACCGTGTTTGTTTTGTTGTTTACAGTAAATGCACAATTTGTTAAGTCTTGTTACTCTAACAAGATGTTTTCTTCCTGATTGGAGTCTGGATATCATCTCACCTCACACACAGAAACTTTCAGCCTGCAGTCATGCTGCATTTGTTCCTTTTGTGGACAATGCTAAATTATTCAAAGCAGCAGATTATCTGCAGAAAAGTTACTAATTCACTTGAGTTTGTAAGCCTCCTAGGTTAGATTAGATTTACTGCCATATTACAGTTTATGCAGAGGAGAAACCTACTGAAGTGTTATGTTGTGCATGAAAATAATACAGTATCATTATAGCATTGCAATACCATATTATATACGTTATAAGCTCATCAGACAAAATGAGTCACCTGTGACTGAAATGTGCCTAATAGTGTATAATACCTTCACAAGCACGAATAACAGCTGCAGTTCGATGGACTGGACAAGTTTTTAGATGTGGGTGAGGTCAATGTTCAGCCATCAAAGAATTGCACAGTTGGGCCAGATTTGGTGGATGCCTTGCCTGGCACAATTCTGAGGAGACTTTCCTGTAGACTGGGATTTTAGCCACTGCTGGTAGACCTGTATGACCACACACTTCCACACACCGTTAAATTCAGCTACTTCCTGTCTTTGGCACGCTCAAATGCATTCGCTCATTTTGGCAAATCATTAACATCTGCTTTACGGCCCATTTTTTCACACATCGAACGAGACATTTACTGCACTGTGCCACCTCTTCTCAATCTATGAATCCTGCCGCATACCCCACAGTTATTTATAGCCTGATCAACCCCGTGCAGCACCATCTTCAGGACATGAAATTACTACCTAGGCCATGAGTATCCAAACATCCAGACACTACTGACACAGGCATTCAATTGTGTACACACAGATTGTATAATCCCTGTAGAAGAGCATTGCAAATGGAATGAAACACACTGGAGCTGCTGCACATCCCCTGCCCAGTGGCAAGTGTCAGCTGGAGGGGTATAAAATTGTCCTTACCAATTACCAGTATGTTTAATGTGAGTTGGAATGTTGTTTTGACCTAAAGCTAATAATCCAAATTCTTACTAATGCACTTGTGGCTGAATGGACCACTCTAGGAACCACTGACCTAAGCAATTGCCTATACCAACTATAAGTGGCACCGGCACTGATTCTCATCACCACTGCAGGCGTCAGTTCTTTGTTTCCTTTCTAGGCGTATTTTGTCTCTAGAAGAGCTTTAATAAAGTGGAAGCATAAGCGAAAGGATGAGGGGTCAGTGATGATGATAAATGAGCTGAGACTTCCACGCGGGACAGCTCCAGCAGGATGAAAAACTGAATGAGGAATGAAGAAGAGCCTTGATGCCTGTCCTGCTGCTCAGCACTGATGGAACCGTGTTAAACCATGTAAATGCTCTCGCCTTTGTTCTCTCCTTCTGGCCCAATCAGTGCGGGAGTCTGAAACCACACAGACATGCTGCTTTACTCAAGCAATCACAACCCTCGCCGTCAGATCACACACTCTTACTGTAACTCTTGCCTTGAATGAATCATGACTCTGTTTTGCATTAGAGCGAGTATGTTGGGAAGAGTGAGGGAGAAGGATGGCTCCACAACACACAGGAAATCTGGGTAAACTATGTGAAATATTCCAGCTGTTGCATGATGACGATCTTACCCTTTAACTTAGCCTTTCTTAATGATCTGGAGGAATATAGAACTCCCTTTGTCTTTCTTTCTCTTTCTCTTTCTCTTTCCTCTTTATCTCTCTTTATTAGAATGTTCATATTTAGTTACAGTATTGCCAAAACTGGATTAACAATAATGAGCAAGAATGAATAATTAGGCAATTTAGACCAGGCACAGTGTGAAATACAGTGTGTCCTGGAGACCCTAATTAACCTCTCAGCCCTCTTAATTTATCAAAATCATAATTCTGGGAGTCCCAGAAAATAAACCTAAGCGCTGTTCAAGCTGGATTAGGTTTACCGGAGGAGCAGTGTAATATGTGTGTAATTTGACGATTCATACAGGATAAAGTATATCTGCAATTTACTTAAATTTCCCCAAATAGCCCAGATCGAAATATTTCCACGTGGAGGTTAACCTCAGCATTGTGGTATGGGCACCTCTTTCAAGAGAGGATTTGAGTTAATTTTGATTCTTGTAATACAGACATCACCAAAGATGATGTGGATTTCAGTTGTCTTGACCATAAACTTGAACTTGATTAAAACAATCAAACTAGAGGTGCAGCACTGATCCGCCTCAGGGTGGCATTGTAGCAAACTGGGTACCCAGTTGGTTCTTCATAGCCTAGTAACTGTAACTATAACTGGGATGCCCAATTTGTAAACCCGAAAGCCCGTCCAATTTCCTAAGAGCGGCTCAAAAACACAAAAACATACAAATAAAAGTAGGCATCAAATTCTGTCTTGTATTTTATATCATTACACTATGTTTTGATAGTAAAATAAGGAGAGGAGGTAGGGTTACGCTACTGTCTAGCAGGCTGAAGTCCTCAGGTGCCACTTTAAGACTTCGCTACTACAATATGCAAGTTTTGGGCAGTGTGCAAAATACCCCCAGATATTTGGGAGTCCCACGTTGGCTGGTGACTCCAGCCTTGGCTGGCTGTTAACTCATTCACCATAGCCTAATACTTCAATAGCAACAAAATTCTTTTGTGTCTTCGGTTTATACAGTGATGTTTTTCAGAGGAACCCCTTACTGACTGAACACCATGATAATTCTGATTTTGAGACATTCAGGTGGTCTAAGCGGTTGATTAGGAGGTCCCGGACCACGCTAGACTCCCTGCGTTTCATACATTGAGTCAGACCTTCTTTTTGAGCCTGAGTGTGTGATGTTAATATAAAAAGACATATGATGTGGTCTGACAAACTCTTGCGAAATCCAGTCCGACATCTCTTAATAGCTTTTATCATGATTTCAGGCTTCACAGGGTGACTTACAAGAGTGCACACTCTGCAGACTCAGTAATGCTTCTTCCTTCAGTTTAAGCAAAAGATGCAGTTTTCACTCTCGCTTTCTCTCGGTCTTTTTCTTAATCAAACTCACGTTACCTGTCTAGAACCTCTCTGTAATGCAGGTCAGGGATTGTGATAGTCTGCTTTTCAGCAGAAGACTTGTACAGAACAGCACCACTCCCCCCCACCCCCATCCAACCCCTCAGCTTTTCTAGCCATCACTGTCATCAACGTATAATTATATCAGCTGTTGTACGGACACTTGTCTTCAGACTTTAATGTAAGAGGACGCTGGGCTATTTTGGGAGTGGTGTTGTATGTGGAATGAACATTTGGATGTGTGGAGGCTCGTGCTGAAGGCTGTCCTGCAGCGGCGGGGCTTTGCTGAGTCACTGCTGATACACTCCCACCTGGCCTTCTGCTGATCTGATCTGAACTTTCCGTCTGTCTGCGTGTTAATGGCTTGCGGGGAACCTTCCGTCTGTCTGCACTAGAAAACACAAAAGAGGAACAGGCCCTGAACAGCCTGTGGATTTGTGTCTGTTTTTAACCCTTTGAAGTCTAGACTTCTAGTGACCTTTTGCTCCTTCATAAGGAACTCTTCTATCTCCAGTAACTTTATAGAGACTTTCTCAACTTCAATGCTAGTTAACATAGTCAGATATTATTGGCTTTTATTGGTCAATTCATTATGGAATGCTTATACATATCATACAGTGTAATAAAAAACAAACAATAATGACGGATACAAAATGGAAATGTTGTGATGAGCTGACAGTGATGAATGTATCTGCTTGTAATGAAATACATAATTACATTATGAATTATACTGTCAGTTTACAATCTTGCTGCTTTTAATCCATTTGTTTTTAATGTCAAATAATGACAAAAGTATGGCAAAAATATTTTAGCTATTCAAGACTCTATGTACCTAAGTCAAGACTTCATAACATGTGCATAAGCCTGTTAATAACATATTTATAAAGCAATAGCATATTTATAAAGCAATACTTAGGTAATCCCAAAGTGACATTAGATGTTCTATGAAATAAACAACATTGTATTGACTTAACAGACCTTAAACTGAAGAATAATGCTGCTTTGAAGCATCTTTCCTGAGTAATAGAATTCATCAATTATACTCCTTATTCTATTTCAGTTAAAGCTGCAATATGTAAATGATGCAACCTATCAATTTCACACTCCGAGGGGGCAACATATGATCAGAAAGTTTGGTGTCCACCTTTATTGTAGAAAATAAGGAAATGCCCAGACCCTCCCACTCAGTGTTAGCCAAGAGTGTCTCCAGTGGTGAAAAGCAACACCAATGTTAACTCTTGTTTTGCTTTTATGTTTTTTGTTTGAGTGGGTTGTGGTGATGGTAATGGTTACTTGTCAAGACCTACAGCCATCATTGCATTTACTTTTCCAGTCACTGGCTACCCATCCTTAAACAATCTAACCGGGAGCAGGACCTTCAACATGATTGACTCCTACAGGTTAGAATATGCTCTCAGAGCAGCGCTACTTCTTCCTCCTCTCATGTTGGGCTGATTAAACTCAAGGTTGGTATTACAAGACAGGACGGGCCAGGGCTTAGCATGCTAACTTCAGTAGATATCTCTGTAACATGACACATAGACATCATTGACATACAATCAAAATGGTTATTTCTTCGCATTGTTGGTATTTTGGTGAATTTTGGAATGTTATAAACTAAAACTCTTCTTCAGTTGTACCTTTGAAGAAGAAATATACAGTTTCACTTCCTGGGGCTGCCATGATATTTTAATTTAATCATTTTACATTTTACCTTTACTTGTTTCAATAAGCTATGAGTGAGCAATAGTTCATATAAAGCACACCATGGTTTTGTTTTCACTGTGGGTAACTTTGACTTGTTAATGCAGTCATGACCAGCATGGTTGCTGGAAGAAGTGGTGAGGTGTCAGGAGAGAATGTGTGTGTGTGTGTGTGTGTGTGTGTGTTAATGGCCTGTGGGTAAGTGCCCGAGGTGTTGAATTGGCAGGCTGGTGTAAAACAGAAGTGCCAAACCAAACGGAATGTCCAAAATCTTTACAAGGTCCTGGAATATCTAAAGCATTTCAGTCCTTGACGAAACAGCAACAACACATTTTAGCTTTGATGCTGGAGATACTCGTCATCCAGAAGGCCTAATCCAGGCGTTCTAGCCTAACTTACTGAACTACAGATCAGCACACACCATCAGGAATTATTCTTAAAACGAAGTGCTCTGCACATATGGTACAACTTGATAGGACGACTAGACAAAGAGCACAATGATAGATGCATGCAGGGTGGGATGGGATGGAACAGACCCAGCAGGCTCCGGAATGTTGGGATTCTTTATAGAACTCCCAGCAATGTTACGGAATGTTCAGAGCTTTAAGGACCAGCAGAAAGGAACAGCTGTACTGCTGTAGCTGAAGCCTCCAACACCACTAAGATATCCTTAGATGACATAACTAGAAGTGTGTGCATGTGTGTGGTCGTGTATTTAGCTCTTTGTGGGAACCAGATGTCCCCAGCATGTTGGAAAAGTTGAATAATTTGACCTTCAGGGGGCATTTGGCTTTTTTCACAAAAAATGCAGGTTTATTTCGAAACAAAGAGCAGCAAATAGCTGAGTTTCATCACTGAGGAATTTCAGAGAACTTTGTTTTGGTGCTTATGGTGAATGTTTAGTCTTTTGTTCAAAGGCTTTTTCTTCAGCGTTGAGTCTGGATGTCAACTCATCGTCACAGAAACGTCTTTGCATGCACTGCTGCATGAAAGCACTTAATATGGTAGATGGGAGTAATTTGAATTCTCATTTCTAGCTACCTATGGAAAAGTTGTTGATTAGTGTAACCTGATTTTCTAAGAACTTTAATATGTTTTTTGGTAATCTGAGATGCTCCACCCACAGAGCACGAACTGATTTTTATTGTATGCTAATTTGGCTGTTGTAAGTTTTTTCAGTTACATTCTCACTCGGTTCTGTTGTATTTTTAGTAGTAGGCAAATGAGATGTGCTACCATTTTTGGTGACTTTGTGTGGTAAAGCATGTCCCTCTACCCGGCAATATGCCTTAGCAGGGGGCACCCTTTATGGGTAGTGTCGGGCAAGTGGTCTAGAGACCTGGAAAAAGTTGGGTCTGCACAAGAGTTCTTCTTCTCTCCTTCACCTTTATTTACATACTAACAATTTACAGCTATTTACATAATTACATGTGCGCACTTATGCGAAAAATAAAACAAAAATATTAATCTCTGCTGGCTAGAGAAAAACGATCTATGACTGCGAAGTCATGCAGATCATACACACTGTTCATCTTCAGTCACTACTGAGCTGAAAGAACCCCTGTACCCCCAGTAACGCTGCTTATAAGTGGGTTGCTCCTCCCCCAGGCTAAACCATTACGGGCCTTAGGTAATACAGAAGTTCATTCAACATTCAAATACCTTCACATATAACAGTAATTAGAATTGTGTGCTCTAATTACTGTTAACAATCACCATGATGACGTCATTGACAATTATTTATAATTACAGTGTACACTTAAAATTTATTTACTCTTTTTACATGTTCTGCTTTTACCTCCTCTTCTACAGAGGATGGACTCACCCAGGTAAGTAAAGCTAAGGTGAACCCCTCACTTCTCTTTTAGTCCTTACAAGACAAGGATGTTCAGTCCACAGGTACCTATATAGGTAACAATCAATAGTTACCTTGTGATGTGTAGGGGACCTTACATCATCACACTTTGTTTCATGCGGGTCTGTTTTTGAAATGTGGCCGTCCCTACACATCACACAGTATGTGATTTCCTGCTTTAAGTACATTTTGGAATAAGCAGTCTAGCTACGACCCTACAACTGACTGCACTGTGCCTTGTTTGTCATGTAGCACTTGCATGGAAGAGTTACATGGTTCCCTTAAGAATCTTTCAGTGGTTTAACCCTCCTTCACTGTAGTCATAAAATACATTGTCTGCCTGTTTTGAAGGAGCTTCCTCAGTTAAACTATGTATTTTTTCCACAATAATGTTTAAAGAATATATTTTGATAGAAATGTGTAGGATGTACAAAACCAGAAACAATCTGGATTTTCATCTTCATATATAAAAAGGCAAGTCAACATTTCTAAAGGTGTTTTGATTGTGTTTTATTGTGGTGAATTTATTTTATTATTTATTATTTATCCAGAAAGTTTCAGTTGTTCTGGCTTTTTTATCCTTGCAGGATTTTATCCCCTTCGTATGGTGGCTCATTGTTTTTTAACCATAAAAATAATCTGCTATCGTAATAATGAAGCTTTCATTCCCCGTTATTTCCCACTTAGTATGCATTTCAGGGCTAGATCTTACTGTTTGACTCAATTGGTTACTCCATTGCATATCAATATCTGATTGGTCACTGCTCAGCTCATTTGTCCAGAATGAGAGAGTAGATTGATAATATGTGTCAGATGTTATACCCAGTCAGTACTAGAACTGGGAACCATTACCATCTTTGGTTGCTGACTCAGCTTACCAACAGGCAACCAACCACTCCAATACAATTAACCCTGGGATGCTATGAGCGGAGATTTGAAAATGGTTCAGTGAGTACATTAAAATCATTATTTATAACATATAACATAATAATATTATTGTTTTTTTAACTGAGCAAATGATTTCCTACTGTCCAGATAAATGGCCTTTGTAAATCCAGTTTTCTCAGGTGCTCACTACTGTAGAGAGATGGAAGTCAGTGGAACTACCTCACATAATACAGCTGAATATAATACAAGGTGTGTGTGGGTGTTTGTGTGTGACGAACTGGCTTCCCGGTAGCCTTGTATTAACCTTGGGTACGCCGCAGACAGGTATACTAGCTCACCCTGACAAGCACGCCTGCAGGGGATGTGGTGCATAAGTGCAAAAGGTATCTGAGGTCGTGCTTATGAGCACTGCAGTGGGTATGTGTATGTCTGAGCATGAGTAAAGGACTTTCCCTCTATACTTTATGATTCCCAGACTTACCTATGCGTCACACCAATGTGCGGTGTCTCCCAGGTATGTGTGTGTGAGAGAGAGACACCTGGACATTTTTCACTGCCATCTGCACACACACATAAATCTGATCATTCCTGTCAGTGTCTGAGTGCTGTACAAATACAAGTCATGACTAAGCACTAACTGCCAAAGACTCTCCACCACGAGGCCTACACATTATAGGAAAACACTTAAAGGCCGATAGACTGAAGCATCAAGATGAAATAAGGCAAAACATATGTCCCCCAAGGCAGCAACCACATCCATTAGTCATCTGTATGTGAGGACTGTCTGCCAGCACAGCTGGTGGCAGATTAATAAAGCTTGATAAAGCTCAGCATAAATGGCTTTGATTAATTGTCTTTTAATCACACATTAGTTATTGCTCTAATGAGGTCTCACTCAGTCAGGCTGCTGCTTGTGTGGGATGATGTGGGAAGCAGAGGATTAGAACTGTGGGCTTTGTGCGGGTGGTCTGATGTAGAGTTATGGCTGTGTCTTCTGGATTCTTCTGAGAAGTAAGGGTGCAGATCAATGCTGAAATATCAATTCTCCCAATCTCACATGATAATACAGATATTAGGTTATTTTTTATTATTAAATAATAATAATAATAATAATAATAATAATGTGCTATTAAAATGATTATGAGAAAAATATATAATATGGCAAATAAATACTACTGTATATACACTGTAATAAATATTTTTCGCTGTAATATTTAATTACTTATTTTATCAGCGCTCTTACTACTTCCACCATTTATCAACCCATCAATGACTTTGTTTCCTTCTTAACAGTTGAACAGTTAAACAACTGAAATTGCTGGAAAGTGTCCTTTAAAGTCAGCTCCTTGTGACCAGCCTTTGTAAGGTACTGAAGATTTATGGACATGCTGGTAGAATAGCTTCTTTAATTTAGACGCCTCATATACACCTACTTTCAAGCAGTGGTGGACAGTAACAAAGTAAATGTAATTGTACTGTACTACTCAGTCAGGCTGTTGCTAAGCCATTACTGTACTAAGTAGTTTTTTCTGCATCTTTCCTAAAGTATTTCCAGTTTGTGTGTCTAATATTTTACTTTTTACTCCATTATATTATAGCCAAATCTGTTCCTTTTGGCTTATGTGTGTAAAAACGTAACATATCAAAACAAAAGAAATGCTTGTTTTGGTCTGTTGGAAAGAGTTTGGTTCTGCCCAGTGGAAACTGTTCTCCTTCAGTGTTTTGTGCTTGCAATCGTTTGAATAGACATCAGTGTCAGACTAATTAACTTCTATTAAAAGATTGGTGAACTGAGAGTGACACTAGAGTCTCTTCACCTGAAATGAGTTAAGAGTCTTGTTGTAGGAATGATAATAGGACATTAGAGCCATAATAAATCATGCTACTCTTACTTTCCGTACCGAAGTACATTTGAAGGCAAACAAATGTATAGTTTTACTTCAGTGAAGGTATATTCTGAGTATTTTACCTTGGTTATCTCTACTTTAACTCAACTACATGGTTTGTGTACTTCGTCCACCACTGCTTTTGAAACAGTTAACATGTTCATCTTTGGCCTAAGACAGCTCAGCAACAGAAGAAGGTGATGGACGTACATACTTAAAATGGACTGAATTTACTTGAATTAAGTGAGCACAGTATGTTGGCTTTTTCCATATTTCTCCAAAGTATATAAACTGAAATTCTATGCATCATTTTGTAAGTGTAGCTTTCCTCACTCCTTCTGTTGCTGTGCTCCATTAGGCTGCAGATGAACATGTTTGATTGCTGAATGATTTCCAGGAAAAACAAGCCGATCTTGATGCTGCTTAACAGAGCTTATGGAATACCAGAGCTGCGACCCATCCGCCTAAAACCGGCAGATTTGCTTACGAAGGTTCAGCCTCACCATGACAAACAAATAATCCATTGAACAGAAGCTTGTGGGAATAAATATTTGGTCAGGCAGATCTGTAGCAGAGTGCTGTGGATAAGAAAAATCACAGATTTACCTCAGTAAGATGCTTTCTATGTGACATGCTTTGATGTAATGGGTTGCTGCACTGAACCTGACCCTCTCTCTTTCTCTCTCTCTCTTTCTCAGGTGGTTCTGCGAGGGGCGAGAGCTGCACCACTGTCCTGATATTCAGATTTGGCGGGATGGTGACTTGCACACGCTGGTGATTGCTGAGGCTTTTGAGGACGACACCGGCAGGTACACCTGCGTGGCCTCCAACGCTCTAGGAGCAGACAACACCTCTGCAGAGGTTTACATAGAGGGTGAGGATCCTCGGTATAAGTACCGTGCAAAAGTCTTTGTGTTAGAGTAAATTGTATTTAAAGTTAAAGGTATTAAAAGAAATTAAATACTTGATATTTAGAAACCAACGGGGATACACATCTATTGCATTGACTGAGGTACTGAAACATGTTCCTTCTGTGTAGTCGGGCCAGGTATAAACATGTGTATTACTTAAATTGCTAGACACTGTATTAAATTAAAGTAAGATACCTGGGTAACACTTTTCAATAAGGTTACATTTATTAATGGTACTTAAACAGATTTACAAGCATTACTAAATAGTTAAGTACTATAGCAATTAATTCTTAATTAAAATTTGAAATAATGTTTATCTTTATTTCTATCATTAGTTAAGCATTAATTGCTACATAACTATTTAGCAATGCTTATTACTGTCTTAAGTACTGTTATTAGATGTACCCTTATTGTAAAGTGTTACCAAACCCTGTTTTCTTTACAGTGTAGAGCCGAGAGCTCATAGCATGTTCATGATTATATGACCAATACATAAAATGATGACTTAATTTGATCATATAATGAAGGGCTACTGACTAAAGAGACTAAAGTTCTGTTTACTACTCATTGCTAACACAGGGATATACACCATATGTTATGTGGACACTCCTAATTACCGAGTTCAAGTGTTTCATTCACACTAATTGCTCTCAGGTGTATAAGATTAAGGATATGGTCATGCATCTCCATAGACAAACACTGTCAGTAAAAGGGTTTGGACTGTAGAGCTCAGAGGCTTTGAATGTAGCATTGTCATTGGACTCCACCATTCCAGCAAGTCAGTTTATGAAATTTCTATGGTATTATTTTGAAATGAAAGCATTCAGGAGCAACAACGGTGCCCAGCAATACACCATGCACACCCACCGAGGTGGCAAAGTGCTAAAATTGCTTATGCTCTGTTGCATCACTGCCTCTGGAAGCAGCATCAGCACAAGAACTGTGCATTCTGAGCTTCATGAAATGGGTTTCTATGATCAAGCAGCTGCTCACTATCCAAAAATCACTATGTGCAATGCCAAGTGTCTGGTAGGGCAGTGGAAACATTCTCTAGAGTGATGAATCATGCTTCGCCTTCTGGCTGTCGTCTGATGGATGAAAGTGGGATGCCTGGAGTGCATAGTGCCAACAGTAAAGTTTGGTGGAGGAGGGATAATGGTCCGGGGCTGTTTTTTGATCCAGTGAAGGGTAACAATATTGCTACATCATAAAGATACATTTCAGACAATTATATGCTTCCTTTACTTTGTGGCAACAGTTTGGGGAAAACTCTTTTCTGTTCCAGCATGACTATGCACAAAGCAAGGTAATTACAGAGGTGGTTTGATGAGTCTGGTGTAGAGGAGCTCCAGGGGCCTGCATTAAGCCCTGACCTGAGGCCCTACTGAGTACCTTTGGGATGAATTGAAACATTGGCCTTCAAATCCATCTTCAGTGCCTGACCTCACAACTGCTCTTTTGACTGAATGGGCACAAAGACACAAGAACAAAGAATGAACAAGGCAAACAAACAAGATGTAAAGATTGGCAGAGCCAAAATAAGGGGGAGCCAGTTTGGGACAGGGCCAGAATGAAGATACCAGACCATGATAGAAATGTTGAAATGAACATGTCACAAGACTTATAGCCTGGGTGTGTAGTCTTATTCCCTAAGGGCTAATGTGGCTGCAGACTTTCACTCCAAACAAGCACAAGCACACCTGATGCTACAAGTTTAATCAAGTAGTCTGTGATCAGGTGCTAGTGGTCCACCTTATAGATGAAAAGTGAGAGATAATAGCTCATCTGCTGCTGCACAGTTTGTGTTGGTCATTCTCTAGTTCTTTTGTCAGTGGTCACAGGACGCTGTTGGAAGTTCTCAGTCCAGTGGCGGTTAGGGTTAGGGTTAGGAGCATTAAAGAACAGGGTGAAAGGAGCTGCAGAGAAACATATGAACTACAGTCTGTAATTGTAAAACTACAAAGTGCACCTTTATGGTAAGTAGAACTGATAAAATGAACAATTGTGTATAGCATACAAGGGGCTGTACCTAGTGAAGTGGCCACTCAGTGTATATATCATTAATGTTTTCATTTAATAATCTTACGGTCTTCTGTACTCTATCATGCTGTTGCTCTTTGTGCTGTGTTTTGTGTAAATATGTGTAGTTAATATAATTACTTGTTTATTTACTTAAATTGCTCCTTCAGGATCAGGAAAGTACATTTCTTGCGCTCTCTCTCTCTCTCTCTCTCTCTCTCTGTCTCTATCTATCTCTCTATTTATTTATCTATCTCTCTGTCTCTCTATCTCTGCAGGAGCCTCCTCTTCAGACTCAGACGGAGAAGGATCTGCATCCAAATCTAAGTCAGGAGCCATGCCACAGTAAGTTTTTTATGAGTTACAGTTCCAGCCTGCCTCTATTATGCTGTCCTGCCTTACCCAACGCTAATATGTCTGATCCAGTCGTTTAAGGAGATCTGAAGAGCTCATTTAGATGGAGCTGGTGTAGCCGATTATACAAACCCAATTCCAAACAAAACTGGGGTAGTAGGCACAATGCAGATACAACAGAACACAGTGATTTGTCTTTTACAAGGTCTTTTACAGCACAAAGAAGAAATCTTTAATACTTATATCAAATATATTATAAACAATATTTTAAACACTGTGTCCACTCACTCTATTAGACACAAATACCCTGCTGGTCCTCCTTTTAAGCTTAGAGACAATATCTCACCTGTTTACCTGTCTCACCTGCTGCTGCACAGTTTGTGTGGGTCATCCTCTAGTCGATCTTCTAGATAGTTGTGGTTGGTGGACTATTCTCAGTGCAGCAGTGACACTGAGGTGTTTAAACACTCCAGCAGCACTGCTCTATCTGATCCACTCACACCAGCACAACACACTAACACACCACCACCCTGTCAGTGTCATTGCAGTACTGAGAATGATCCACCACCTATATAATACCTGCTCTGTGGTGGTCCTGTGGGGGTCCTGACCATTGAAAAACAGGGTGAAAAGGGACTAACAAAATATGCAGTGAATGTAGATACAATGAGGTGTACTGAATGTAGTGGTGGTGGGTGTATATAAATGCCTTTGTACTGTTTTAAATGGAACACAAGTATTTGCATTCTTCCTACTGCTCCGGTTTTTACACTGCAGAAGGGTAGATCTCCAGGACCAGATTTTGTGAACAGGCTTACTGCTCCCATCCTTACTGCTTTGACATACAAGCTTGCAATAGTACTCCGACAAGCCTGGGAAACACCGAGATACGTAATAAATAATGGAAGTTCTCTCTGGACTAAGTTCTCACATACAGAATTAATAGCTTTACCATATCTCTGCCCAACATGTCTGTCTCTACCTGCCTGCCTCTTTCTGCTGATGCTGCGTTGGCTCTCTAACTTCCTTTCCCCAAACCATTTCTTTGTCCTTCTTCCTTTTCTCATACACCCATTTCTCATTACCTCCCTCCTTGCGCTAATCAGTTCACATTATTGCTGGCTCTGCAGTCGTTTATAAGGTGCCAATTCAGACAGTGTGGCAAACACATTAGTCTAGCTTTCTTATCACCTGAGGGAGGAGTAGGACTAACCCACTGTGTGTGTCACCATACACAGCAAGTATAAAAGATAAAGTGTTGAACACTGTGTAGTTATCGTCCTTAACATCTGTTCAGTGATAATTTGTCTTATTAAAGCAGCAGTTTTGCCAAAAAACTAACTTATACATTTTCCCCAATTACCCCAATCAGTCAGCCAGGACCAGGGCTCTTATAAATCAACCATGGTTGTGCACAGTTTCATATGTAAACCTCACATACAGTCATTCTTGCATATAGAACTTGATTTATGTGAGGGTTGTTTTGTGCAGGATGTTTGTATGTTTAGAATTACTCCTGACCAATCCAGATGTGTATGCAGAAATTCTAGTGGAAGAAAATTGTAAACTGACAGATGTGCAAACCAAAACCATTAACTATCAGCTATTTCAGCACAACTGACAGAATGATTGGTGACTATTGTGCTCATGCAAGTAAAATAATACTTGTGGTGAACAAAAGCAACATTTCCATTCATCCATTTGAAAAAAACGAAATCCACTTTTTAACTTATCAGACATTCAGTGTAAGAAAGACCGTAATTACTCATAATAATATAAACTAAAATTAATTCTGACATTCAAAATTCATCTTTAGTGCCAATTATTTTTGAATTGTCAAAAATGACTGTTAAATTGCATTATAATTAAAGTATTTTGCACATGTTTTTGAATATAAAACATTATGTATATATAAAATGATCTAAATGAATGTTTACACGTTTAATGGACAGCTGTACTTTTTTACATGTAAGAACCATATTTTTACATGCTGCTCTTACATTCACCTTTACATATGCTTCAAAGGCAGACATTGTTTACCATATCTGGCTGTGGGGATTAAATGAGCTTGGCCATGGACGAGCACATCAGTGTAGGATTCGTCATTATTCATTGCATATACAGTCTTATATATGCATATTTGATAAATGCCAGTTTTCAGGTGTGTACTGATGATTCTTCAGAAATCACACTGTTATTTAACGTCTATTCCGAGGTGGATGACTGGATTAGTTAATTAGCACGTCTGGTGAATTAACAAATTATTGATCGCTAAATTCAGTTTCATGGGTTAAAACATGCTGAAAGATGATTTTTATCCACAATTCCAATGTCCCAATGGGTCAAATTCACACAAAACAATGCACTGCAACTCGTTAAACTGACTACAAAGTTCCACTTCAGCCTGTGGGTATGATGTGATGTCTTACACTGGTCTTCAGAAAACACTGGTCTTCTGAAACCTACACAGTTCACCACACATGCGCTCATCCGGACAGCCACTCTGCCCTGCTGCTGTCCAACAATAGCAAATCCTCAGAACCACACCGACTCTTTAACTGGGTCACATGTAACGAGTCGTATAGCCTCCGTGTGGCTCGATAGCCAGCTGTTAAGTATTAATAGGCCACGACTGACCTCAAGCATTCTGCAGTCTCTGTCTTCGAAAACTCTGTTGACCACACCAAAGTTGCTTTGTTGCTCTGCTGCTTGTGCAGTAAGTGAAGCGTGCCAGCACTGCCCATGCAGAGACTATTTTTTGTTCAGTGCAAAGAAGACAGATGTCCATGAGGGAAGTTAAAATGACTGTAGCTGCAGAAACTGGACTGTGCATGCTGTGTTATCTTAGTCATGTCCATGACTTTGGTGGAGTACATGTTCCACCAGACCTAGGAATCAAAATTTAAAAAATCTTTTGGTTTAGTCCAAATAGAACCAGTTTTAGTTTCAAATAAAAAAAAAAACATACAAAAACAAGCAAACAAAATTTATTAATTAAATAACTTATACTATATATAGGCATAATGTATGATAGAGTAATATAAATTAATCGTCAAAAGAAAAGTTGCACCCAGAAGGAATCAACCACCAGGAATGAAACTTGATGGGTAGGTCTGACATCATGAGACATGCAAATGATTCAGGTTTTATGCTCGACTGCACATGTGACATAAGCAATGATGGACCTTATCACTGTACCTGACTCAGCCATCAGCCACAGTTGTGGACATTCAGCGAGCAGTGAGGCCCTCCATGAGTCATCCTGTTAGTGCCAGCACCATTGGCAGATGGCTGCACAACGCAGGACTACATGCAGACCATTACGACGACTGTCCTTAACACCACATCAACACTGACAAAGACTGCAAAGATGTTGTGCCAGACAATCACAGAGTGACTTGGCAACGGTTCATCTACAGTGATAAGTCCCATTTTGTCTTGGTGGAGACGACGAACGAATCTGTGTGTGGAGACACCGTGGTCAGTACCAAGATGAACAGTTTATTGTCATGCATCACATGTCCAGAACGTCTGGTGTCACTCCACCTCCACCCCTACCGCAAAATCTGCAGGAACTGTGAGAGAATATTCAAGTTGCATGGGATGGATTATCACAGGATACCATTAGGAACCTCTACAACTCTACAACATGTTGAGAAATCTGGCATTCTGTATGTGTACCTTAATAAATATTGCCCATATCAGTCTAAATTTTTCATGAACCTATGATTTCACTTGCACTCTGATTTATATGTAGGGGGTTTTGGTTGATTCATTCTGTTTATCAGCTTCTTTCACTCAGATCCTGCCCAGTACAGCCTGCTCAGGGCGGGGGGTGACATGAGGTTTCATGGTTATTTTAGCATTTGTGTTTAACAAACATGTCAGACAACTGGCCCAATGTGCACCGGGGTTTGTGGCGTGTCATTATGGCACACAGCCTGTTACACACACACATACACACACACGTGCGCGCACACACACATGCACTTTGAGGGCACTTTCCAGTTTAAAAAATTAGGTGGGTGTTGGTGAGGATGGGGGTCAGTTCAGGTTCTGGACGTCCAGCCAGCACCCAAATTGCTGCAGTCAATGATTCTCCTGCATTGTGTTTTTTCCTTCTGAATAGCATTGCTATCCTGACACTTCCATCTGGGTGCAACTATTTTTTGATGAGTGTAAATAAGGACATGTCCACATATACAAACACATGCTAAAGAAATGAATAATAATGAATAGTTTCACTGACCTATAAATATAAGGTAACAATCATTCCTCAAAATGGGAAAGGTTAGGGAATACACTAGTGAAATGAGACAAAACTTTGTTGGCCTTCATAAATCAGGCAATGGCTACAAATAGCTTCACACATGAAAATGACCATATTGACTTTAGGGACAATAATTAAGAAGGTTTAAAACTAACAGAGCTATAGTGAACCAGTTTGGAAGAGGACACAAATGTATTTTGCTTAGGATGATTTTACTTCTAAGAGTTTTTGTGGCTGCCTCAGATTTTTGCATAGTTCTGTATATTAAACATAGCTAATTAAAAAGCTCAACTGCCAGATTCAGACCAATCTATCATGGTTCACTGTTGTATGCACTGTTATACATCACTAAAGGATATACAGCGTTTGTTGATACATTTACTAGTCGATGCAGTCTCTAATGTGCAGTAGATTTTGTGCGGAGTGTTTCAGTGAGTTGGAATGTTTCCTCAGGGTTCAGAAGAAAACAGCCTCGGTGTCCCTGACCATTCGCTCTTCATCACCCAAAAGCCCTGACAAACCAGCCCACCGCTCGACACTGCTCCAGCCCCTGTCTGCTACCCCACAGAGAGTAAGATACATAAACACACAGACTCATGGGTCTGGAAGGCTCATCAAGAATGGCAACAGCAGATGTTAGGACATACATAGAGAAATCCGACACACTTTTTGGCAACACTGATATAACCATTGAACAAACATTCTCTTTCTGTTAGGTTCAGAGTCCAGTGTCCTCACAGTATGCTGGTGATGGGCTTCTAACAGCACCGCCTACCTTTACCAAGGTAACACACACACACACACACTGATGTCAGGATGTGGGGGCAGACAGTACATGTGACTTGTGTATTATGTTTTGTATATATGTATATATCTAGATGTAATAAGAATTCTCTATGCCATGAGACTAACTGTAATGTTGACTTCAGTAACTGAAAGTTGTACAGTACTGTGCTAAAGTCAGTGACCACTTTTTATTCATTACATTCCCAGTCAAAACAACTATAAAGTACAAGTTAAAATTTTTCAGCTCTGTCTGAGAATCCACTTCCATAAGGAAGGGGAAATTTGGGTGAAAAACAGGATTTTCCAAGAAAAAAAAACTATTAAAGGATACAGAGAGAAGACTCCCAAAACCAAAGATCTGATAGACTACCAAAACCGTCCCTTCAGATAAGTACTACTTAAATATAAACTGTTTGTGATTACTTGAATCATGAGAAGCAGAAAATGTGCCCAACTTGTAAGACTGAAGTGGAAGCATAACCCTGCAGATATATTTATTGCAGTGATATTTAGTTGTTGAAGCTGTGTAGTTTAATTTTCTGTTAAATATAGATTTTATAATTGTTTTTCTTGATTCTGATAATTGAATAACTTGTATTTAATGGCCATTCTACACTAGAAATTAAATAACTGAGTGGTGGTCTCTGACTTTGCACAGCATGATAGCTTATGTAAAAAATGTTGCTGGTATTGTAAGTCAATCCTTTTTTCTCTAGTCTACCTACAAAGTAGATACACTCTCTCTCTCTCTTTCTTTCTCTCTCTCTCTCTCTCTCCTTCCGTCCCTTAATCTTTCCTGCACTGGGATTTTAATTGGCCAAATGAGACCATGAGGTCTGGAGAAATCAACAGACACACATACAGATATCTAGACACAGAAATAGACATATTTCTGACTGTCTTTATTTACACATACCTGGCTGTTCCACCTATAGCACTTCAGCCCATTCACGCTAAAGTTATAAATAGTGTGTCAGCCAATCAGAACACAGCTCACATATACTGTACACACTCTGACACAGTAACACAAACAGCCTGTTTATTTCTATGGGCCCTTTAAGCCAGGTAAGTTTGCACATAGCTTTTTATCTGTATCAGATAAAGATCTGATGTGAGCTTTTAAACATTGGTAATATAAGCCATTAAAAATGCAATGTTTAACAGTCATGTTTAAACATGATGATACTAACGGTGAACTGTGAACTCCACCATGGGCAGTTGTTGGCTAGAGGTTAGGGAACCAGCCTTGTGACCGGTGTGTTGCTGGTTCAATTCCCTGAACTGACAGTAACGACTGAGGTGCCCTTGAGCAAGGCACCTAACACCCCAACCGCTCCCCGGGGCCGTGGATAGGGCTGCCCACCGCTCCGGGCAAGTGTGCTCACGGCCCCCTAGTGTGTGTATTCACTAGTGCGTGTGTATGTGGGTGTTTCACTTCACAGATGGGTTAAATGTGGAATACAAATTCCTCTGTGTTAAAATCACAAATGGCACAAAAACTCTCTAATCAGAGAATGATTGGCCTCACCGATTAAAAAGAAAAATTCTGTCAAATATCTCTGTGTTGTTGAGATGTCTGAAGAGTTTAATACCACTAAAAGCTACATCACTGGAAGTTATTACAAACAAGTTATTAAAAACAACTCACAACTGGTCAGTTTAGGCAGTAAATAAAATGACCATATTTGTGTTGTAGATATCATGATCAGTGAGAAATGCTCCTGCTGAATATGTAAGTTTCCTAACAGTGAACCATTTTACATCAGACCACTCCGAATAATGCTATTTACATCTCAACGACTGTATTATGGAGACAGAGAGAGAGAGGGGGGGCAGAGATGGGGAAGAGGTGCTGAAAACAAATGCAAAGACCGTGGCCTCTCGTTGTCATCACTGTTTTCTTTTCCAGTCTTGTTTTGTTCACATGTCTTTCCTCTTTACCTGTTTTCCTGCCCTATTGACCTCTCTCTTACTCCCTCCCTCTCTCTCACTTATTCTCTTTCACTCTCTCTCTGTATAGTTGTTGCAGGATGCGCAGGCGTCTGAGGGTCAGGTGGTGGTTCTGGAGAGCAGGGTAAGAGGTAGCCCCCCAGTGCAAGTCCAGTGGTTTCGTCAGGGTCAGGAAATCCAAGACTCCCCTGACTTTCGCATCCTACAGAAAAGTAAGACCATGGCAGCTATTCACTGACAGCGTACTACATGAACATGACATTTCACTGCATTACACTGTGTGAGATTCATTGCCCTGTTAAAGGAGCAGTTTGCAAGATTAGACAACCTGTCAAATTCATATTCCAAACAATAGGGGGCAACACATCACCAGGAAATACAAAATCCCTTTACCTGCCTCTTCACTTCTTGCCAGCAAACTTCATCCCTTCACTCACCAAGACCATTTCAAGTGGTGGAAAACAACTTCAGCAGTTGTTAGCTCTTGTTTAACTTCCACTTATAATCACTTCTTTTGTTTGCTGCTGAAAGTGGTTTCTTGCCAACAGTCAAGCAGCAGTGATCGTGATAATGTTCGCCTGCCAAGAGCTTTAGCCATTATTGCATTGACACAGACTGAAATGATCTAACCTGGATCAACACCTGCCTCTTCATCTCCCTCTGCATTACAGTTTTAACATGTTATCAGTCATGCAGAGGGAGATAAAGAGGCAGGATGCAAGTGCAAGTCTGTGGTTTTATTGAAAACACTGAAGAAAGCAATAAACAAAGGTGACAAAACAAAGAAACCCTAATGACTTAAAAACTAGCAGCAAAGAAACGGGGCCTGAAAAGACAAAACACCAAACAAACACAAGGCACACAACCAGGGTACATATACCCAGGGAACTAACAAGAGGCTACAAACTACACACAGGTGACAAAAAGGTAGGACAGGGGAGGAGACACAGACCTAAAAACAACAAAAGCATATGACAAGGAAAACAAAGGCACATGGTGGGGAAAACAAAGGCACATGGCAGAGGCATGAGCAAAAACAAAGACAGGAATAGACATAGACAAGGGCAGGGCAAGGCAGGTTGTGACAAGAATACACCCTCAGGGCAGTGCTACATATTCAACCTCTCATGACTGGACTGATCTGACTCAATGCTACAGTAACTAACTATCGCCTAAAAGTGGTACAAAGTAGTATTATGCTAGCTGGTTAGCATCCTAACTTCAGTAGATATCTCTGCAACACAATACATATTTGACACTGTCAAAACTGTTATTTCTCCCTCACTTTGGTGAGACAATCTTACCACTGCTGTAACTCATTGTCACACTGTCTGTATGTGACGTGTCAGTGAGTAGATAATCCCATTTGTAATTGCATCACACAAGCTTCAGCTCCCTCTAGCTCCTCCCACTCATGACCTCCCACTCACACCTGTGTCTTGTTTCTGGACTCATAAACTCTCACATAAACACCTCACGGTATGTCTGTGCACTTTGTGAAGTCTTGCCACATGTCTGTGCTGTTCTAAGCTGGTTCTATAGTCCTTCTTGGCTTTCTGGGTTTAACTCATTCTCTGTGTTCTTGGTGTGACATCTGACGTACCTGATGATGAGTCATGAAAGTGTAAAGGCTTTCCATATTACCAAACAAATCCTTTCAGATACACAGAAGACTAATGACATACCAGTTTGCTTCACTGATAAAATGTAGAAGAAGACTTTACAGTCCATACGTGGAATCAGTTATCAACAATCCTGTTAGCAAATTATGGAGGTGTGCTCAAGTACAATAAACAGACAAGGCCTCAAGATATCAACACTCATTCATTTTCTCTCTCTCTCTCTCTCTCTCTCTGTCTCAGAGCCGAGATCTGCAGCAGAACCTGGTGAGTGCGCTTCCTGTCCTGACATGCAAAAACACTCTACATCACACACACATGCTACCCACATTTATCAGCTCATTCATTGACGCACCTTCAGTACGGCTGTTAACACACCTGCTCTCTGCACCGCAACATGTGTGCTATACCTGTGTATGATGTAATACAGACAGCATTGATGTCACCACAAAGGATCTAGTTTATGACTCAGAGTTCCCAAGTTTAAGGAGGTTTTGGTGTTTTGCTTCTGAGAATCTGAAGCAGTGCAAAAACGGTCTTTCCTAGACTTTCATAAGGTACAGGACAAACTAGCTAAACTGATTGTAGTGACTCCTGTATAGGGCTAATACAGTGAATCCTGTATTCACAAAGAGTTAACTATTATTTTCATCTCTTGTTATTCACCTGGGACTACTTTATTGATCTGCGGTCAGCTGTATGTGATGGGTTGTGATGTATTTTCACTCCTCTCTCTTAGGTGTACAAACAGACATAGTCAGTATGGCTATATTACTAGCTAACAAGCTAATAAGTAAAGTAATAAGTTTCTTAGGAATATCTTTAAATGCAAATTCTTAAAAATCACACATTTTCTTAAAGACAATGTTGAGCAGTTATTATGCTTATAGTTGATCAGGAACATTACAGGCCCAAAATTAGATGGAAATCTGTACTCTATGTAACATACTAAGGTGTGTTAATGTAAGTATTTCTATCAGTTCATGTATTGTAAATTGATCACCTAACAAAAAGGGCAGCAGGTGTTTTTAAATTGTGAATAAAGAAAAAAAACTGTCAGAAAAATTTGTCAGAGATTTGTTTCTAAACGCATTACATGTGTTAGAAAATAATTGGTGAAAACCTGTGAAAAGACTGTAAACTATGTGGTACTGAATTGTGCAGTAAGACCGTTAAACTGTTTTTAATGTTTTTTGGTTATCAGGATTTGTTGGACGGGTCTGAAATCCAGGCTTGATGACGCACTGAAGCCATACATGACCCTGTCCCCTAACACTTATGACATAATAAAAGCTGCAGCACATTAATGAAACGCTCCAACAGACAGGAAATTCACTAACTAATGCTAGGCTAATGCTGCTATCAGCTACGTGGTACTCTACATAGCCAAGCCTACCCGACTCAAAGACCACACAAGGTCAGTGCATTGCGTCTCTGGGAGATACGTTAACTGGAACAGCCGCTTAACGAACAGGGATAACAGACTACTGCTTCTCCGTTAACTTATGCTAAGTACACCTTAAACAGGAAAAAATAAAAGGAAAGGATGACCATTCTGTTTTATACTGCTAGACGGAGTGACCATTTATTAGGTTATGGTGGTATATGACATATAATAGTATTTGAACCTTTCCCGTGACTGGATGTGGTTTCAGTACTTTCAGCTGACACAAACCCAGTGTTTCAGAGCCAGAGAATGCTGTTCGTAATTTCATGATATCTTTACTCAAATTTGGCAGGGGGCAGCATGGTAGCAAAGTGGGTAGCGCTGTCGCCTCACAGCTAGAAGGGCCCGAGTTTGATTCTTGGCTGGGGAGTCCAAACACATGCAGTCAGGTGAACTGGGGGTGCTAAATTGCCCCTAGGTGTGAGCGAATATATATGTTTGTGTGTCTGCCCTGTGATGGACTGGCGGCCTGTCCAGGGTGTTTCTTGCCTTTCTGCACGGAGTGCTGGGATAGGCTTCAGCACCACCCTGCGGCTTAGAAGATGAATGAAGGAATTAAATTTGGCAGGGTGGTTAATAACACATTTTTCTGTTGTGTGACAAACCCGGAACACATATTTATTATTGCTTTACCCAGACTATAACCTCTGTTCTCCAGTAGATTGGAAATCAAGCCTGATATTCTTAATTAATATAGTCAAATAAAATTATTTTCCCCTGTAAATCTTATCAGATTAACTAGGGCACTGTTGGCTCTCTTTGGGTGAAATGTTGGGACTCTATGTTGAGCTACCTCTATATGGGGTACATGAGGGGTGAAAGGGGGAGGAGTGAGATCCCCCTGATGTGAAAACAATCCACACCTCTCCACAAAGATGGCCATGCTGAGATTATCACATAAAAACTGCCATTAAAGTGTCACTTAAATGCAGTAAAAACACTTTCATAAATGGTGACGGGCCCAGCATTACAGAAAATCCTGAGTTTAACTGATATGACAGTAACGATATAGAATCACACACTGCAATAAAAAAAGTTTAAAAAGTTAAAAAGTAGAGACTCAAAGGTTATGTTGAAATATGTTGAAAGTTTCCTTAACACTAGATATGAACCCTGAGTCACTGTTTTGATTCCTCAGAACAATAACAAATCAGAAATGCTAGGCTTTCACTGTATGTGTGTGTGTGTGTGTGTGTGTGTGTGTGTGTGTGTGTGTGTGGTGACATTCCCTGAGTCACACATCGTTTGACCTGTGTATGTGCGTATGTGTGTATGTCTGGTGTCCACTGTGTCAAAAAGCCCTCCTCCTGTCACAGGCATTAGCTTGTACTTTGCTTGTGAGTCACTTGTTTCTCTCACTCAGTTGTCTGGCTCTGCCACGCCCGTCTGTAGGTGCCCTTCATTCTAAATAAATCCACTAAAGCGTCTGCCTCTTACTCTTACCTGCTGTCAAAACACATCCGGTTAGCGCTTCTGTAGTCTCAGACACTCCACCCAACGAGGCACACAGACTGTCCAGACCTAGCGGCAGGATCAAGCATAAGAAATTACTGAGAGGCCATGACTATCCTCCCTATCTTCACCCTGGGAACAGCTGCCGATATTAACAAGCCAGCCTGCTTAGCATTAGCACATATTTGTTCCACTTAGCTCTTGACTTGTCTCGTATGGATCCTAATCTACATAAACACACATGTAAAAAATAATTAGACAACATGATGAGTTATTACCTGCGACCAATGGTGGGCTAGGCTTTGCAACAAAATGTTTATTGTGCATATTATTGTATGGTCACAACTGCTGGAATTTTGTGAGTATACAATCTGATTGGCTGTGTGCACCAGCATATGTACACACTTTAGCACACCTTTTGAATCATTTTTTAATCAGTTTTATTTAAATCATTTCATACAGCTTTAATATAGCTTATATGATATAAAGGTCTACCACTTTGGCAATGACCTGCACATTCATGTCACGCTAAACAATAGTTTGTTGTTGGTCATTCTGTATGTCAGTAAAATGGCTTTGTCCTATAAAAGGAGGCAGGTCTTGGCCATGTTTAGAGATGAAACACTCCAGACTCGCTGACACAAACCAGAGATATGGATTGCGAGTCTAACTCCCTAGTTAGATGCAATCACCAAGCCAGTTAGTTCATCGTACATACTCATTAGCTCTTGAGGCCACACTGAAAAGAATGATCTAAAGAGGTTTGATGTCCATATTTTATGCTGTCCACATATGATGACAGACAGAACAAAACCTCTCCAAAATCTCCAAAAGAAGCATTTCTTAGGAAAAAGAAAAACTTTTATTGTATGTTAATGTCAAAGTCATTTAAGAACATTTCTATTGGTCCTTTTGTGATGAAATGCTGACATGGTGTAAGTGGCTTCTAGGATTTCAAATTAAGTGAAAGGCGAAAGAGAAATGATCAAAATGGAGAAACGGGGTGTTTTTGGCTACAACAGTGGCAGTTTGCTAAGTGTGGCACAGTTCATGCAACAGTTTACTTTTTTAGTGGATTTACATTGTTGATCATGGCATTGCTAAATAGCATAGGTGTGGTTATGCAAATTTATCTCAGCATTCCTTTATCGGATTTATTCTTTATCGGACATTCAAATAAGGCATATGTTAGTTTGGAAAGAATATATATATATAATAAATCATATTTATACATACAATCAGAACAGTGGATGTCAGGAAGCCAGCAGTGATGGCATAGGCCAGCTGTAGCAGGTTCAATTACATACGCTCTTAACATGAAATTGAATCATTAAATTGACCGAACAGTTCAGTACGGATCAGCGCTCATGCTAGCTGCAATAAATGACTGTCAATGACTTTTTGTTACATCGATAACCACATAAATTACTTCTTTGTTTAGATATTTGAACATTAGCAGTATAAAAAATAGTACTGTCTCAATTCACATTCAGTTCAATAAGGCTTTGTTGAGTAAAGCATCATGAACTTCAGAGCCTGAAGCTGCATCACTTTAGATTACACATCAGATTCATCTCTCTGTATCAAGTGACCTTTCTGCTCGTCCCTCCAGAGGAGATCTGCACACTGGTGATAGCAGAAGCTTTCCCAGAAGATGGAGGCCTATTCCGCTGCACTGCTGCTAACCAGTACGGCTCTGTCAGCTGCACCGCTCAGCTCACCGTCACGCCAGGTGCGTTGAAATGCACAATACGAACAACTTATCACCACTATACGACCACAGCACAACCAAGTGGAGCATTGAATAGAACACAGTCATTATCACCACAGCTGTCACAATACACTTTTTTCTGTTTCTGAAACTGATATTGACACCTTGAGTACTGTAATATACGACTAACATCATCACATCTCAATGTTGATTTATACAGCATAAGATCTGATTAATCCTTCTTTTCCCTCACATCCAGGATTTTCTGCTGATATTAGGCCAAAGCTGATACCTGTTATTCCATTGGTACCATCTCTGAATATTACACATGGTGTATTATACTGTTCATTAACTGTTAAACACTCAGTGTAAATAAAAGTCAGTGTTTCTTTTGCTTTACACATCAAAACATGAGGTCATGATTTTCAGGACCCGAATATTTACATAAACCATATTACTCGAGCCTAATAAAGTAGATGAGATGTTAAAGATTCAGCTGCTAGTTGTTGAACTGTTATGACTTGCTTATACAGTATGATGATTAATGTCCTTGGCGCCACTGCTAAATAGGCATCACGTCATTTGTTTATAGTGAACGAAGCAAAACTTTTGTCTTTCTTAAGAAAGTGAGACAGCCACCTCAGTAGCATCGCTCATTTCCTTCAAGTGTGATGAAATATGGTGTTTTATGAAAATGAGGGTGTTGCCGAGACATATCTGCTTTGCCCCGCTCTTTAGTCATACCTTTTCGTTAAGTTCGTTAAGGTTATGGAAAGGGCTCCTTGGAGCAATCCTACAATAGAACCACCTTTGGTTCCTTAAACAATCATATGATGGTTCTTTGAAAAATATTTTTTTTTTTACACATGCAAGTGTTAAAAGATTTTTAAGGAGTCATATCGTAAGGTAAAGTTATGTTATATGCCAACTGAAGGTATTTCCATACATCAAAGCCAAGAACCTTTTAGGGCTCTTTCATTTTTAAGAAGGTATTCTCTAAGTGATATTCAAATCCCAGCAAATGAGAGTACTGCAAGCTGAACCCAGATAGGCAGTGTAATCCAGGGAAAAAGAAAGTGTTTGTTTCTGCTGATGAATCAGTGCACTACCAGTGCAATCATGGCAGAGCTCCGACCCAAATAAACAGGGATTACATGCATTCATACAGGCTTAGATAGGCTCCAAACAAACAGGTTCTGCATACGTTCCCTCAAGGTTAGAAGCAGACTGAGATAACCCAGATAAGCAGACTGAAGAAGTCTCTGTAATGCTCTGTAACAGTTGGACTACAGTTAGTCTACACTTTGGGGTAAACAGTTTTATCACCAAAGATGCAATAAAGGTTTTTGTGATCTGGGATCCACTGGTGTTCGGGGTAGTCCTGTGTTCTCACACGCCAAAGCAGTGTTAATGCTATCTTTAAAGACAACAATTTTTTTTCTCTTTTCTCATTTGGAAATGTGCTTTTACACATTAACTTATATATTTTTATAAATAACAATTAATTCTTTCGACCAATCTCAACCAATCATTTGGCAAGTTGCCAGGTTTACAAACATATTAAGGCATATTGTGAAGTTTTTAGAGGTAACCTGTATAGTTACAGTTGCTAGACTATAAAGGACCTACTGGGTGAATGAATTTGCTACAGCGCCACCCTGAGACAGATTAGTGCTGCATTAATAGTTAGTCTTGAAAACCAAAGACAGAAGCTTGCTTAATGCGTGTGAAGCAGCTATACAATGAAAGCATAATGTCGTTAGAGGCAGGTCTGGACTGTAGGTAGGTCAGTCTAGGTCAGTCAAAATTAGCATGAATGTCCCTTAAAAAATTGTATCGATGGCAGCAAAAGTTGCACCCAGAAGGAATCAACTGACTGGAATGAAACTTGGAGGGTAGGTCTGACATCGTGAAACACTCAAATGATTCAAGTTTCACGCTCAGCCGTGCATGTCTTGTAAGCAAGGACAGGCCTGATGCTGTACTTGACTGACCCAACAGCCTCGACTGCGGACATTCAGCAAGCAGTGATGCTCTTCATGAGTCATCCTGTTAGTGCCAGCACCATTGTTAGTTGGTTGCAGACTGTTATGACAACTGCCCTTAAAACACCACGTCAACATCACTAAACACTGCAATGGTGTTGTGACGGACTGTCATGGAGTGACTCAGCAGGCAGCAGGTCATCTTCAGTGATGAGTACCTCTTTTGTCTTGGTGGAGATGACCAACGAATCTGTGTGAGGAGGCACCGTGGTCAGCACGAAGATGAACAGTTTGTTGTCATGCGTCATATGTCCAGAAGGCCTGGTGTCACACCACCTCCACCCCTACCACATAATCTGCAGGAACAGCATAAGAATATTCAAGCAGCATAGGATGGATTATCGCAGGACACTTTAGGAACCTCTACAACTCAACAACAAGTCGAGGCGTCTGGTATGTTGCTTTAGAAAACATGGCAGCCCAATGTCATACTGAGAGACACTACTTCTGTATGGGTAGCTCAGTAAAAATTGCCCATATCGGTCTAAATTCTCCATCATTTGTTGTTCCTGGTAACTTTTACCTTCCTTCTGAATAGCTTTGCAATCCGACAATTCCATCTGGGTGCAACTACTTTACAGATGATAAGTGTTGATAATCATTCCACATTAATGATGCCATGAAAGACGTGCACTTTGCCCACTCCGTAAACACTAACACACCCCAAAAACATGACAGAATCAGGCTTTTGAACTTAACTGGTGCTAGTAGCAAACTGGATGATCATTTGCTTCTTGGGCTGGAAAACACAATATTTCCATTAACAAACTGAAAGTTTGACTTGTCAGAACACAATAAACATTTCCATTGTGCATAAATCTGTTTCAGAAGGGCTTGAGCCAAGAAAAAGCAATAGCCTTAACTTGCCTTTGTCGATGCAGCAACACATGTTGTTGTTGATATCTCAATATTTTACACAGACCGTGAAGCGCTGGCAGTCATACTGTACACTCAATAATAACTTCTCACCAAAATAAAAACATGATAAAATATCTTTTCTACTTTACAGCATCCTTTTGTTATTACTGGCAATATTTCCAGCTTCTAAGGGTAAATCCAGTCCACATATACAAAAGCCTTATGCGCAGCATCACTTCCTGATCACTTCCATTAGTGTTCGTAGGAATTAGACATGGCAGGATTGGATGTGAAGTCAATTTTACGTACATAGTAAAGATATTCTAATCACTGTTTTTGAATTTTCATCATTTAGTGGCTGAGGAGTCATCTAGCAATGGTGTATCCGGAGACGACAGTGTGTTTGAGGATAGCCAGCCATTTCCACCTCCTCCTCCACCCACCGAGATCAGCCTGCTGGAAGTCCCACCTAAAACCCCGCCCAGCGCTGAGGCCTTCCAGATCAACGAGCTAGACATCTGGCCCAGTGTCACAGCAACTCCTGTCCAGGTGGCCACAGATACCGAGCACCAGTCAAATGGAACACTTCCCAGCAACCATGCCCCAAATAGGCTGACCAAGGAAAGCCCCCTTTCAGCAACAAATGTGAAAGAAACAGCACCCCTTACAAGAGAAGCTGCTCCACCTTTATCTCCATCTCCAGTCAAAGATGGCCCACCTATTCCCACCAAGCCCAAACCCAAACTGTAAGTAAAACACTTGTTCTCCTGCACACGTATCTCAAACTGCACTGGCTCTTGAATGACTTTTGCCAAACGCACCAATAAAAACATGGAGAAATCATTACTGAGAGGCTTCAAGGCATTTCCAAAACCGTTAAAGGGGGCTTATTATGCTAGTCTGGTTTTTCCCTTTCCTTCAGTGTGTTATGGAGCTTTTTGTGCATGTAGATGGTCTGCAAAGTTATAAAGCCCAAAGTAGACACCAGAGGGAGAAACTACTTTTCTCAGCTGCCTGAAATGCCTTGGTGGATTTCCAGCCCTTTTCTCTGTTCCAAGGTGATGTCATTGCACAACACAATCCTGATTGCCCATAACACAATTCTTAAACCTTGACCTCACCCAACCCACAGAGGACTAAAAAAGTAAAAACTAACCGCTCTGAAACGTCCTGTTCCAGCCTAATACTTACGAAGGTGGATCAGGTCTAACATCTTGTTCTACCTGACTTTCAGGATCAGACTCTGGTTCAAACTGATACTTCAGAACCAACACCATTGTAAGAACAGCCACAGCATTGTTTGCACAGAACTTATTGCAGGATGTTGATCAGAGTGGGTGAGCTGACCAATCAAAGCACACTGGGCTCATCGGGAGGTGGGGCTTAAAAACACAGAAGCTCTATCAGAGTGTTTCAGACAGAGGATGAATACAGATGTACAGTATGTATGGTGTTTTTTGGAAAATTGAAGTATGTAAATCTATTCTAGTAGACATCAAAATACAATTCTGAACATTAAAAATGACATTTAACCTTTAATTACTCTGGTTGAATTTACCATATTGTACAAATATGATGAACAACATATAATGTGTCTGTGCAAAAGTTATGGCACATTTTATATTTTAAGCTTAGAGAAATAAATTAGCAGAAAAATGCCATATTTAAGTTATGTGTTAATATTTAAGGATGTGTTCACTTTAATCATCAAAACAGGTCATTTGAGCAGATATTGAGTAATCTGCTAACGACTGTAACCATGTAATTAGTTATTTAATAATATAATGTCATTTAAACAGTTCTAGCAAAATTAAACAAATAACTCCAGAACTCTAGAACGTTAATTCTGTTGTCCCAATTACATCTATAGAGATAGAGCTCACTTTTCAATGACGGAACCAAACCTTTTGAAAAGACCAAGAAATCTGGACTAGAAGCAGTGAAACACTTCCTAAGTCTAAGCCATGAAGTGGGCTCCACCTTTTTGGGTCTTGATCTCGACTTGATCTCTGTAGACTTGTACTTAACTTGATCTTGACTAGTCATAGACTCCACAAAGGTGGCCTTGACTACAGCCCTAGCAGAGATACTCCAGGACCAGCACTGGGAACTGTTGATCTAACCAAAGCTCTTTTGTGAAACTGGTCTTAGATCAGCATGGAGGCTCATGAAAGTTTTGGTGTGCAGCTGTGAGGCTGTGAAAGAGACAGATAAAAGGGAAAACCCCACATACAGATGAAAAGCATTTTGGTCCCTGTAGGATCTTGACAGAGTGATTTTATTGCAATGTGCTAGAGATGGTCGGGGAGAGTGTGTGAGACGTGTGTGTCTGTCAGTGAACAGCTGTGCGGCAGTTCCGCAGTTCCTTCCTGCCCTATACTGCTTGCCAATTTGCCACTGTATCAAATATGTTTCGTACAATGAAGCTATTCAGATGTGAATTAAAGTACGAAGGTCAGGGACAGCATCAGATGTGTATGTAGTGTCTGCAGCTGATGTGTGCAATTTGCAGAAGACCTCTGATTAATGTGCTGCTGAAATGTGACTCTCTCTTCGTCTCTGCTAGCGGTTCAAAATGATTTCCCTCAGTTGTGGGTTAAACTCAGGGTTAAGTGCCTAGCTCGAGGGTGTAAATGTAGTCCTTCTGTGTTGCTTTTGTAGTTTTGTAACCAGAAAATAATCAGATTATGTACCTTAAATTAAATGTTTAAATGTTTGAATACATTTTGAAATTACAGTGGGTAAAGGTATTAGGACATTTGCGTACTTAAACATATATTTAATCAAATATATTACGAAACAAAACATCAAACAAAGTATATGGAAACATTTGACAAAAACATACATAGAAACATGGCAAAGAATTAAAACATGTATATGGCTTTTTCAAGAGCTTTTTAAAAAGATGTACCTGCATAGCAACATATAGGGTTCCTCTATATCATGGAACCTTTATTGATACTATACAGAGCCATTTTTACACTGAAAGTACGGTGCTTTGACCTTCAAATAAAAGAAAACTTAAAGAAAGTAATAATATATTTAATATTGTTTCTGTTGGGCCATTCATCATGAAATTTTCACACAGTGTAAACAGCAGCTGCTGTGATACATAAAAGTAAAAATCAACAAAAATGGAGAGACATGTTTTTTTTTGGACAGCGATGATATATGTGCAACCACATGAATCACACGCTTTTTTAATGTACCATGCACGTTAAGTAGTTATGACAGTTAGGAATCGAAGTGTGGACCTATTTGCAGGTAAAAGGGTAAATGTCCTCCTTCAGTGTTTTAGAGGAAGCTTCCGTGCCAGCTTAACTGCACTCTTCTTCTATCGTTCCTGTCTTTAACATTAAGTAAACTGAGCTTCCCACATGTTTTTTTGCGCATTTAAATGTTACACAATGCAGACGCCAGTTGCTGTACACAAAAGAGCAGGTGTTAAAGGAAAGAGGTTAGAGTAGACAATGGTATGAAGTGAAGTAAGGGTGGGTTATGTTGGACTAGTATCGGTGCAGTAGCTGAATTTGATACAGCCCTGCTGCAGGTTGGTGTGGGCCATGTTGCAGTGTGTGGAGCATTGGCGGGGGTGTGAGGGTGGTTTTGTGTGTGGCATGAGAATAAGGGAACGGAGATATTGCATTGTGTGGGCTTTGTGTGTGTTCTGAAAAGGCTCTGTGGGTTCTTTGTGTTTCTGGTCTATATCCAGTGTATATCGTTTCAGGTGCATTTACATTCTTGAGCGTTTCGGAGACTTGGACGGGAAGTGTGAGAGAATGTCTGTCTGTGTATGATTATCTATGTCTTGATTTGCGCTTGAACGGTATCTTGGTGATGTAGCATGACTGTTGTTTGGCCTGCAGAGCAGTGAGTGAGAATGCATTTGGTCATTATGCTTACAAGATCTCCCTTCAATATCTCCCTCAATTCTGCACCTCCAGACTGTACGATATAGTCAAGCTTCGCTCAAATGAAAGGTAAGACATTCAGCTCCTCCTGGATAAAAAGCATGGACTGATGTGGCCTGACTAGAGGTGGGCAATATGGCAAATATACAGTACACTACAGACATTTTTCTGGGGTTTGGTAACCCCTCTTTTCTGTTGCTTGAAAATAGGCGTGTTGAACCAGGAGACTTCAGACTAACCATTCCCAGAACCATCCCAAAACTAATGTCAGCCATTCAGAAATGAGGACATTAAAATTTTAAACAGCTTTGTTCACATTACACTTTACCACTGTATTACAGATTCTCCAAAACTACAAATATCAAATAGCAGTACATGCTTAGCAAACATGCATATGTATAGACGCATAGCGCATATAAACACATGCATGGTACATAATATTCACATAAAATACATTTGTGTGCAGTATCTATGCGTATCAAAAGCTTTGCAACTAAATATGTATTGTTTAAAAACATTACTTCTCTGTACATTCACGTTATGTTCAGGTTTTCTTACAGTAAATGTATTCTTCATTATTATCACTAATCATATATGATCAGAAAGAGGTAGTAAATAGCAATAAACGATTGTTAATGTTTGATTTATCATCTTTTTATCATTTTATCATCATTTATGACTGCCTCCAAGAAAGGAGGATCCTACGAAAGTTAGCATTGGCTAAAAATTTGATGAAAGAATGGCACTGAAAAGTAGTAGGAAACTTATTTACTTATAATATATTGCTAGATTTAAGTACGCATGAGCAGCTGTCATGTTCATCATTTTATGGACGTGTTTTATAGACATTAAATGCCTTAGTCTGGGGTCCTGGTCTAATGTATCTCACTTACATGCCTATTGGATCTACTTGTATGACAACTGAAGTCAATTTTGCTTTCTGATTGGTAACTTTAATTATGCACTGATTGGAGTTTAATCAGTCAGCAAGCAGTGTCATACTATCAGGACTTTCCAACCAATTTTATTTTTCACCACACATGAATCGTACTGTCTTCTTTGTCTGTGCTGTTTGAGCATGCATCTTTTATGGACAACTCAAGCCTACACACACAAAACTTCAAATGGATAGAATGTACAACTTGCCTTGTGCATCCCCCACACAGCATCAACTTTCCAAACTGCTATGGCTAAATCTGATTCTGGATGTATGGTTGTGCTTCACAAACATGCTTGTTATGACATATAGTAAACATTCTTGGTTAAACTAAAATTTTTATTGATTTTGTACTCAAGAAATAAGTGCAAATATGTTGCCACATCCTCTACAGGGAATGGCTGAGCCAACATATTGGGTGAAAAATTAAACTTTTGCATCAGTTTTTAACTGATGAATAAGTTAAATTCATGTGCTGTTCTCTGACAAGAGACAAAACATGCAATGCTGTATGAAATATATAGAATACAGAACACTTACGAAAAACATGGAAGAGAAGAAGAACAACACTGCTGAGGTGGGCTTGGCCGAGGGAGGGAGCGACAAGGGCCACACTTTCTTAAAGCCAAGCAAAACTGAGGCAACGACAAATTATTTTATGTCTTATTTTTGTTTTCACAAAAGCACGTTTTCACATAAGCATCGTATGTATCGGTTGGTGATTGTACTGCACCAATCAAAAGTATGCCCCATGGTGCGGAGTGCGTGTGTGATGGGCATGTGTTAGGTGATGTGAAAGCCTCATTGTTTTTCACTGAGGCAAAGAGCCAGTTTTAGTTCAGAACGGCTCGCTGTTTTGGCAAAGCCGTGTCCTTGCTCGAGCTTCTGCGAATGGCGGAATCGCTGTAAAAAAGCTGCTTCCTCGACAGATTTTCCACAATAATGTCACGGCTGGGCTGCCAGACACAACGGGACGTCCCATTGCGAGACAGCATAGAGCCACAGCCCCCACTCGCCCTCCTCCCCCCCAGAAAAACAACCCAATCTGACCCCCTCTAGCCTCTAGCTATCCTAGTTCGCTCTCTGCCTTGTAATTACATTGTAAAAACAGGAATCCCATAATGACATAATTACCATGGGGGTCATTGCTGCATGACGTGTGGAGGCTTATCAGGCACTGCTCTATGTGTCCTCCTGAGCAAACCTCTGACCAAAACTATACTTGAACCCTGACCTCTACTCTGCAAAATCTTTCCATATTCCAGCTTATTTCCCTTGGATATTGCCTGGAACGAGATCTTTATCGCTCAGGTTGTCGAGCTTAGAGGGGACGCTGACGTCGTCGTAGCTGCCGCATGATGTTTGTCTTTTAAAGGCCTCCTGATGTACCAGGCCTCCTTCTGTTCTGTTCCATTAGAGTGTTATATTAATTGACTTTGCGATTAAATCGTTAAGCTGGATAGCGTAATGCCATCGGAGGAAGAACGGAAAGTATGAGGCGTTTTTCGCCGCTCTGCACGCAACCTGGGCCTGTAAAAACCAACCGCAGTGGCAGCAGCAGACAGCAGGCCGCTAATCTGAGGGACCACAAGCCTCGCTTGTTTGTTTGTGTGTTCCTCTCTTGGTGTTCCATTTCCAGCCTGCCCAAATCCACTGTCTCCATTTGATACAAGGCTTTATTTACATCCTCTAAACTATCCTCTCAGTAATGATGCGCAATCATGAATAGAATGGATGCAGTACCACACTGTTTATGTGCCATGGTGATTAAATCTAGGTTTATTTATGTTGAAAAAATAATTTGTACATGAACAAAATAGATCACAGTGCCACGACTGTTGTGGATAGTAAGACAAAATTGTGTTGCTGTGTTAATGTGGAAATGATGTACACATTAGAACTGAGTACAGTTAGTGCGTTGTTTACTTCAGTGATGAGCATTAATCTTTATGTTTGCTAATAATCAATGAAACCTAGTAATGAGAAGCTTACATCAGCTTTAGTTTTCCATCGCTGTTAGCCACATTTTAGCACAAAACATCACATGCTTGGGCTTTCTCATGTAAAATGACTGTGTGCAAGCTGTTGGTTGGCACGGGAACATTAAGGTTTTTGCACTGAGGAGGGTGATAAACATGCTTTCTGATCCCCATTGAGTTTCAGGATATTTGGCAAAGTGAGGTGACAACAGAAGAGCCAATGGATGATAACCACGGCCTAATGTCCTTCAACACAGGAAGGTGGGGGGAGGCAGGCAGGGGCAACATCCGACTTTTATTACAGGTTGGCTATTGGGGTCCTGAAATGTCTACAGGGGATGCAGTACCTATGATGTTACAGTGTTGCTGCAAATGAGAGAAGAATTTTGCCGTGCAGCATCTAATCACAATGTTGAAATGTGGACGTTTTTCTTAACGTTCCACTCAAATTGTGAAGCTTCATGCTGAAGAAGATTCAGTATTTGACACCGGCCAACAGACAACATTTAAACAACATCCAGTCCCTTTCTAGGAGGATGTGCGCCTACCATGAGAGTCTACGTGTCAGAGCCAGCTAGTAGGGGGGCACTATAATACGAACATTGAGCATGAGTTAATTACATTGGTTGCAATTACAACACAAAAACTACTAAAACTACTAAAAACTACTAGAACCACTAAAACTAGGTTTGCTGTCACCTGTGTTGCATCAGGACTCAAAAGTAGCCTTTTATTTAAATTTACACTGGAATGCTACACCTGCTGAAAGTGCCCACAAAGCGGTCAGACTTTTCTGAGAGAAGTGATTTATGTCGCAGCAATGAAAATTCTGTTTCTATGTGCTTTATACAGCTGTGCTTCCTGGAGCCAGTGCTTTGGCTGAGCTTGTATTGAGCGTTGATACATGTAAATGGCCTTTTAGTGTGTATCACATTGCGGTTAGGCGGTGACATGTAAATCAGTGCAGTCGACATGCTATCAGTGCAGTGTTACGAGTACAGACTATGACTATACTGTAGGGCTGTGAGATTTTAGGATATAGTGAGATTTGGCAATATATATATATATTTCTCATTCTATAAGAGGTATAAAATGAGACATTACCGTATATCAATATAGTGATGTTGTGCTAAAACCCATGACCAGTTTCTTTTGTAAATCATTATTTACCACCAGCACTGTGATGTTTTATCTGAGCAGTTTTCATCAACGCTAACACACGGAGGTAATAAGAGGAGATGGTGGAGTGGGGGTGGGCCTTATATAAAGAACAGTGCAGTGATCTACCAAAACTGTATAATGTGTATCAGTGTAAAAAATTCGAGATATGATTTTTGGTCAGTATCGCCCAGCCTTACTATATTGTGGACACTGAGTCTCGGACACTCACACATTAATGGTTCCACAAAGAGTTTTTTTGAAGAGTGCTGTAGAATCGTTTAAAGATTTAAAGGAACTTCACATAATATGAAGGCTCTTTACCAATAAAAAAAAATCTTATTAGAACCCTTACAAGGCATGGAGGTTCTTTAAACTTCTTCACCCTCATACATACAAAAATGCTTGTCTAAAGAATCATTGGAAGGTTCTTTAATTAACAAAAAGTGGTTCTTTATGGCACCGGGCAAAGAAAAACATGTATGTAAAGATCAGTGGTTTTGGTTGTCAGTACAGGTTCTGATGAGGAACAGGCTAAAACGGCATTCTCAGGCATGTTCTCAGTAAATGTGCAAGTATTCCTTGCACTGTAGACAGTGCATATTGTAAACATATACTGTGAATGGTTTTTGCATTAACTAAACCTAACTGCATTCATATTATGTAAAACATGAAAAGGTCTGTGAACATATTCAGGGGGTGTGAATGCTAAATGTTTTGCAAGGGGTGCTTCAGCACCCCCTAGCATCTCTCTAGTACAATGCCTGAGGCCAAGGGAGATAATTTAGTGGGCACCTGGTATAAGGACTGTATATACAGTAACATCACCTATAATAAATCAGAGGCTAGAGTTAAGTTTGCTTTTACACAGCTTCAGTTGCTTAGCACTTTTGAACCCTTATTCAGCATAGGAATCTTCTCTGAGAGAGACAGAGGGACTGTGTGACTGCGTAGTTATGGAAGAGCTGAGCTGATAGGATAATATTGGGTTTATTGTGTTAAGAGTTTTAGTTTATTATTGTGAGGAGCGAGGTACGTGTGTGTGTGTATTCCTGATTTATGAGCTAAGTGAACTGAAAACACGGCAAGCTTTTACAGGAACATGCTTCATAGTGTGCAAACCCTATACTGCATTAATAACACCTGGAACTTGTAAAGGTGTGTTTGAGAAAGAGAGAGGGAGTATGTAGAGAGAGAGAGCAAGAGCGAGAGAGAGAGAGAGAGAGAGAGAGAGAAAAGAGGGTGTGTGTTTGCAGATGTGTGACTTCAGGCTATACATACTCTTTCATTTGTTAGATCTGTAAAAACGTGTGTGTGTGTGATGGATGAAGTGTAATCTGCAGTTGGTGTCTGATATCTGCATTCGTGTGTTGATAAATGGGTGCACTAACCTACGGAGACATTTCATAGGGCTCTGGTAAATTAGAATCTGATTATAACATATCTCCTCTGTATGTGTGTGTGTGTGTGTGTGTGTGTGTAACAGAAGAAGACACAGAGTCTGCATGCAAGCACTAATGCTCAAAGCTAGAGGGCCTTGTCAGCTACATTTAGCCAGGCCGCTAACGCTGTCAATGGAAATTCTGCAGAATCAGACCTACAAAAAGCCAAGAAAATTACAGCGCCACAAGATTTAAATGGTGCCATTTTGAGTTTGATTATGGCCTACTTTGATGAGGGGTTTCGGTAGTTTTGGTATTCTGCTGGAAGGTATGACAGAAATTCATCTAAAGAACAGTGCCAGTTACGCTCCTCATGGCTAATACTTTCACATGGTTGGGGGTGGGGGCGGTGTTGGGGGTGCATTAGAAGGAATAACATCAACAAGGCAAGCATCTCTGGAGTCTCTTAATAAGCTCACAGGGCAGTTTCCATAGGGCAAAGTACCAGGGAACACAGAGTAAAGTATTAACAATGTTTGCATGATGCTAAATGTGACTGTTATACTGTAGTAAACATGAAACAGGCCTTGAAGGGAAAATCTAAGAACTGTGTGGGCATGGCTAATAAGCAGCTTTATTGACAGCTCTCTGTCCAGCCCTCCGTGCTTGCGCTGCCATTTATTCAGAAGCAAAATTGCTATCCAGCTTTTATGTGATGCAAACTGGTCAGGAAAAGTCTTTGGCCAACAGATGTGCAGATGGATGGACGGACAGACAAGCAAACAGACGGTTTGTTGCAGTATACAAAGGAATAAAAGAACAGCTCTATTTCTTTATCATTTCAAAACTTTTTCTCGTTCCCACAGACCTTGACACATTGAATAACATGTCTAAAAATGCCTTCTGCTTAATGTAATTTCAGTCCACAATGTGTAAGTCATTACACCTGTTATTAATATGACAAGTCAATTTGTCACTTGTCAGTTTGTGACAACAAAACTGATGTTGACCAGACATTACTAATCCCAGGACAGCCGTGATATTAAGCAGGTAGTATCATGGTAGTGCGTGTGGTGCTTAACTGATTAACATTCACAGAACCTCTGGTGGTAATATGCCAGTAAGTCATCTTAGCAGTTCTAATTCTGCAGATGCAACTGGCAGTTAAAATCTTTAAAATCTTAATTTAATTACTTATTAAGCTGATCTTTGAAACTTGTAAACTCCAGTTTTCAGAATTATTAATTTATTAATCTCACGTAGGTCAATGCTGTTTATCATATCACCTTTCTTTTTGAAAAAACGGTCCACAAATCTTCCTGTATTTTGAGCAATCCCTGTGGTGGCCGGGTTGCCATGTTCAGCACAAATCTCTAGTCTTTATCATTTTCTTCTGCAACAGTATTTTCTGTGGACCTGGCAAGCCTAACAGTGGGTGTGCGTGCTATAACAAACACCCATCTTAACCAATGAAAAGCAAAAGTGTGCAGTTCTACATATTCATATATCCACGTCTTCTGTATGTGAGCACGTGTTCTACTCTGATCATAACTTGTCTGTTTGACATGGAGAACTCTAGTGCATGAATCTTGTCTATGGACGGAATTGACATTCCGTAACATATTTGGACATAATTTTAAATTGCCAACTGCCCTTTACACTGTAACATAATTTTATCGATAACAATTTTAAGCCAAAGGGTGTGGAAAGTGTGTATGGAGTTGTTTTACAAGGTAATTGGTTTTGTCATTTTTAAACCCTGGTCACTACTGTGCTAAGAGTGGCTTTCCACCAAAGCCAAGAGCGGTTCTGTGGTCAGAAACTAACCACTGATGAAAAGCTAGAGGCTGGCTAGCACAAACTGTGCATCATCAGATCTTTAACTGCACACCAGCAAGTTTGAGCTACAAATATATGTGTTTCTAATGAAGTACCTTATCAGTTTAATAGGACCGAGAACAGGACTGAGTGGAAAATAGACCAGAGTGTAGACCAGAGAACTGTGCCTGGATTCAATCAAAATCCTTTAAAGGTTATTGTTCTGAATCAGCATTGCTGTGTTTAAACCATTTGTGGTCATATTAGTTCAAATATTGAGTTTGCAGAGGTTTCTCTCTAATTAGGGAAATACTAAAGTACAGGGTGTGTAGGATTACAGTGACGCAAAGAAATGAGTCAGAGGTTGGTTTCTGAACTGTATTTCACTCTGTAAAGTGAAAGGTGCTTCATCCTGTCAAGGCCATTGCACAGATGGACTACAAGCGTTCACTTCCTGAGATCAGGGGTGGACACGGTGTTTGAACACACTGCAGGCCCAGGGCTGGGAGTGAGGTCAAGACCAGACAAGGAGGATCTGGGAGTACTCTCCACACCCTGACACAGACACTCGTCTCACACATAAATGCTTACACACAGTTTTAGGCAATATTTGAGTCAGTCTTTAATTTTCTTACATGGTTTGTTTGCATTGGATTGTGCATTATGTTGGTTCAGAATTAGCAAGATGGAGAGGAAAAAGGGTGGATAAAAGGAGAGAAGGCTGGAAGGGGAGGGAAGAGTAGTTTGCTACTTTTACATTATAGAGTTGCTGTGGCACAAATCCAAAATTTTTCCTAAGGAAATCAGATTTTTCCAAAGCTGCCATGCCAAAACAAAAATGCATTACAGTTTATTGTGCAGTATTAGGCTGTATGTCAGAGGCACTTCAATACAAGCTACTTGGCAGACAAAGACATAAATACAAGTAATAACTCTAGCATGTTACTGAATGTACAAGCTCTGACGTATTACAGGTGTGATGAATTTACAAGCTGCCAAAGACCACCTGGACACAAATCATTAATAATTATGATTTAGTAATGCAAGAGTTGTCTCATCCTGTGACCATATGAAATACCACAGAAGAAAAGAATGAGAGAAACAGTGAAAGTCAGCAGAAGATCAGATCAGAACAAATAATTGGAGTTGAGCTGTAAGGCTTGTAATGTTCATGTAGTCTTTCATGCTGCTTATAGAGCTCAGTGTTGTGGACAGTGTGGGCTGCAGGAAGACTCTTGCTGGCCACACTGCTCTCATGCTGCTCAGATTAGAGGAGAGCGGCCACCGCAGAAACCCTTCGCTGTCCACTGTGGGGCTGTCACCACGGAGACCAGTGTCAACTGCTGCAAACTGTGGGCCACTTGCAATCCCTCACTCTGCACCACATGGTAGTGATCAGTTCAGTGGTGACATTTCTTAAGGTTACTGATTTTCAAACTTTGGGACACAAACAACGGTATCCAACTTCACCATGTGGCCATGAGGGACAGGGACGCAGTCTCACTTTCTGCTGTAAAATGCAGGGGCGTGGCTAAAATCAGCATATGGATTAAAACTGTGTTTCGCCAGTGACATGAAAATACGGGACAGAGTCATTTGAATATGAAATGAATGTTTTAGTGTTTAAAATTTAAAGTCATGCTTTCAACTTGACTTTAAAAGCAATCCAAAGGATTTTTAAAAAATGATTATTATTCGTTAAGAATAGAAAACATCCTATAAAGGATGACTTAGGGCCACAGATTGATCTTTTTAATTTGGTAGAATGGTTTATAAATACAGTTTTATATATATAAACCTTTGACAGAACATTACCGAATAAACCTACAGTGAGAACAGCAGTGGCAGTAAACTAGTCAGATTTATTATCCTAAAAGGTTGTGAAAAGTTGTTACTGGGGACAATTAAAACCTAATGGAACCTTTATTCCTGTAACTGAAAAAGTGTAAGATTGAACTCCTGCAGTTCGCACCTCAGTGTTAAATCTATTTGCATGCAGACTTTAGGTAGGATGAACTTTATCCGGGTTCAAAAATACACATTCCATGCTTGGTATTATTTCACTACATGAGCAATTTGTAAAATTATGCAATCTGTCATTCAAATTCATATTCCAAACAAACAGGAACAGCAACATGTCACCAGAAAGTTATAATAAAAATATAGATATCTGGTTAATTGTGAAATGTTTTAAGATTAATATGTTACAAATTGCACCTATAAAGTTTGTAGAAAGACCTTGTATACCTCCTCAGCATCTAACATTACTCTTAACAAGTTCCAGCATTGACTCATCTGAAGGGGCAGCCCCAACTCAAAGCTCCTTTTAGGGAATATCCTTTGTGCTACTAAACTTTTTAGTCCTTTAGCAGAGGTCATTCTCGGGAAACCTGTCAGAATAGACTAACAGACAGAGCAAGAGAGGTGAGTCAGAATTTCGCAAAGGCTGTGGTGTCTATGCTAGATTTGCTTGATTTGATTGCCCTTGCTAAAGCTATGACTTAGGATTGGTCATTATGGGTCTGGTGTGCGTGTGTGGTCTGATAGTGGTCATGTTTGTGCTACAGGAATTGTCAGTGTCTCAGTAGCAATCTTTTGGCCAGACATGGCAGGGTGGTGATCAGTTTTAAGGCTGAAACAATCACATGTAGTCTGTTGAGCTGAAGGAGTTACAGTTTAAGGCTCTCCTTACAGAAAAGTTTATTTTAGAAGGTAGAGAGAGGATCACTTTGAGCACTCTCTCTGACTCTTATACGGTTGTCTGACTTTACATTTAAAAGTAACAGCAGTCGTAACATCTCACAAAGATTTCTGTAAAAAGTTTAGTGAACATTTAGTCTTCTCCACCCTGAAACTTTTAGGCAGCTATTTAGATGTTCTGAGTCATTTCTGGTTGTTTTAATATCAAAAACTGAGACAAAATGTAAATAATTTTTTTCATTCTGCAGAACAAGACTGTTAATAATAAACTTTCATCAAATTCAGAACTGAGTAAATCTCTTTATCTATCTATAAAAGCACAGTTGTTATTGCTAGCGTCAATGGCAGCTTCTCAGGCTTAACATTCCAATCATTTTAGGAAAATTTGGGAATTATACAGGCACATATTTATGTAGCGTCGCAGAATGCATTACTTCTGGTATACAGAAAACGTAGCGTTTACTGTTAAAACCATATGAAAGTTAACAGCATGGAAACTATACATCCATGGTTGATGTAAAGCTATAGCGCTCTGGCCAGGCCTGGACACATACCTCCCATGTGACTCAGCACCATTTACCGCAGCAGTGGAGTTGGTTTTACGAGGTGTAGCTTGTAAAGCGGTTAATGGTGTATTAACAATCACTTTCTTGTAGAGGCGTTGCGTGTGGTTGAAGGGCAGGAATGAGCCGAGGAGAGAATAGGTGTGTTGAAGAGGCATGTATGGAGGAGGACTACACAGGCAACACGCTGTTGCTTACACAGCTACACAACAGTGCTTTACTGAAGTGTGCACAAAATACAATAAATCAGTGTTACAGCAGCACATAAAGGGCCAAAACAGTCTTACATTCTGACATACGACTGTGAATGAGCTCACATTGTAATCTCTGCTGTTTATGCGGAGTTGGATTTAGAAGTTACTGTATCGTTGTCTGGGATAAGTACTGAGGTTTTTGTCTGATCACAGATGTTGGAACTGATTAAAAGGGAAATTCCACGAATTTACAAATTTCTACTCGATTCAATGGTTAAGATGTAACCAAAATCATTCGGAGTAGTTTTCAGTGGTGCTGATAGAAACCAAGTGGTGTGATGTCTACAACACAAATATAGCCATTTCATTTACTACCCAAAACAACCACTGAACCTACACACGTCTTCTTCTATAATGTTGACATTATAGTGGTACAACTCAAACAATAGCTTTTCTTTGAGGACCAACATGAACTGTATGTGCCACTTTGCTAAAATCATAAAACAATGTCTCAGACACCAGGCAGTGCATTCATAACCATTTACTCTAATAACATTCTGTGAAGGAACTTAAGCGTCTTGGCTGATTGACTGTGTTTTTTGTTTTCTTGTTTTGGCCTCTCGTCCTTCACCTTGACTGTGCGCACAGTGTGGAACTGCAAATCTTGTGAAGAGCTACCTACAGCTTGAGAAGCCTGCTAGAAGATAACACTGTTTACATGAGTTATGCAATCGCAAGTGTTCTGAACGAAATTGGCTGAAGCTGTTTATGCGACTGAGGTCTAGGAACAAACAAAGTGTACTGAGGGGAATAAAGGGACCGGAGAGTATGGAAGAGGTACTGGAAAGAAAGAGAGAGAGATAGCGATAGAGTGGGGGAGCGGTAAATCACTAAAGGGCGGGCAGTCCTTAAAAGGACAGAGGGAAATGCAGGATTGGCTAGAGAGGTGGAGGACAAGCGCCGGATTGGCTGGAAGAGTCCAGAGTGACCTGCAGCAAGTCTCCAAATATGGAAGTGTCCAGAAAAAGGCCTTCAGTGAGAGAGAGAGAGAGAGAGAGAGAGAGAGAGAGACTTCAATTTCAGAAAGAGTGAACTAAACCTATATTAATTTATCTATATTTATTATTATCTATATTACTTGTATATTTAAGCACCATTCATATCTATATTGATATTTACTATTTCAGTTTATTATTAGCTCTTGGAGAATAAGAAAAAGGGATAGTCTTAGAAAGACACAGAGAAAGGAAGAGCGAGAGAGAGAGAGAGAGAGAAGGAGAGAAAGCATTCAAGGCTGAAAGAGAGAGGCACAGAAGCTGTGTCTAAAAGACCTGGCAATTCTGTAACTAAATGCAGTTTATTCCAGTAAAGATGCTCTGAACTAAACTGATACTGAAAGAGAAAATAAATGTAGGGAGAGGGAGAGAGAGAGAGAGAGGAAAGAGAGAGAGGAAAAAGGAGAAAGAAAGAGAGAGAGGAGAGAGAGAGAGGAAAGAGAGAGGAAACAGAGAGGAAAAAGTAGAGAGAAAGAGAGCGAGAAGAGAGAGGAGAGAGAGAAGAGGGAAAAGAGAAAGAGAGAGAGGAGAGAAGAGAGAAGAGAGAAAGAAAGAGGAGAGGAGAGAGAGAGAAAAGAGAGAGTTGTGAACATATGTAAGATATCTCTTTATTAATGATTAATATAGGTGTTCCAGTAAACAGGCAACCAGTACAACACAAGACATTTGAATACATTTGAAATCTGAATAAAATCAATGTAAAGAAAGTCATTTACAACAAACATCAAGTAAACATACAGGACTGTGCAGACATACATAGCTGCGTGGCTGTGTGAATGTATGTAAATGAATCATACTGTTGTAGAGAGAGCTGAGTGAAATGTGATATTTGAAATGAGATAGTGGAGGGCAGGGCTCGGACAGGATGGAAACACAAAGACTTAACTGCTCCTCTGTTTGAGATTCTTGAGAGCCTTTCACTCTGGAGAGACGCCTGGTATGCAAGACTGAGGTTACGCGTACACACAGGGGAGTCGTACACACACAGCTCAGGGAATTACATTGTTTCCGGATGAAGTCAATCAGCGACTCATTGAGGTCAGTTGGCAGGTTAGGTTCCTGTTTTCAATAAGCTCTGTACTGTTAATGAGCACGCTCATGAGTATGAGTATTTGATGTAGTAATGGGTTAGAGAGCTGTGTGTGGCAACAAATTAGCTACTTGTCGTTAAGCAACAGCACACTTTCAGATCCAGAATAGCTCTGTGAGTATCAGAACAGAAGGTATTACACAGCGCTGTAGATAGTGCAGATTATTCCATTATGTTCTCGTAAGTTTAAAGCTCTGTTTAAGCTGGATTAGGTTCATGTGTGGAAGTTCTGTAATAGGATTTGACTGACCGTCTCATATGGGACGTGTAATTTCCTCAAATTGCCTGGATTGAAATGTCACAGTTTGAATGTCCACATCAGCTTTAAGTGAGCAGGCACCATACTCAATAACAATAACCACACAGACATTTTAACAGTTTGTCGAATTAGCATGTGGTTGGACTATTATTAGTGAAGGAGCTCAAGTATAAAAGGCCATTCAGTCTGTAGTTATTACTGTCAGGCCATAAACATCTAGGCACATATACTGCAGATTCATACTGGAGTACAATCACAGACTTTGTCAGTAATCACTTAAATTGCAGTACAGCCATATAAACCACACCAGCTGCAGTATGGCTTAAGATTCCTGAAGGCAGCTTGGGTTGAGGACCATCACTGTTATGATTGACACTAACACACATATAGGAGTTCTCTGACTGATGCAGTCTGGCTGCGATGACACAGCAGTGACTGTTGGCCTGCTGGGAGGAGGGCCTCTTTCTCCCAGCCTTTCAGGGGTGATATGTCTACACACTCACACATACTCTCTCTCTCTCTCTCTCTCTCTCTCTCTCTCTCTCTCTCTCTCTCTCTCTCTTTCTCTCTCTCTCCCTCTCTCTCTCTCTCTCTCTCACACACACACATAAAGAGAGAGGGCTATGGAAGAATTGAGAGATCCTACTAAAAATAAACATACAGAAATTATAACTACATTCCTGTCAGCCTCACAATAGATAGATGAAACATACACACACCAATTTATTCTGTGAAGTGTGGAGCCATTACTTAGACCTCCATTCATTTCCATGGAGACTATGATGTACAAAGTTGCATAATTCTGTTCATCACAACCTCTGAAACAATAATATGTCGATAAAATAAGCTTACCTTTGAAAATTCCATGTGTGGAGAGATTTACTTGTTGCTTGCTTCCTCTATGGATGAGAACAGTAAAGGGGTATCTATCGAAAGACTCAGTGACTCTTGTGGATTTCTTAGCCTAACATACCTCGGCCAATTGGTAGAGACAAGTCAAGTTTATTTATATAGCGCCTTTTAACAGATGTTGTCACAAAGAAGCTTTACAGAGAATCCAGGTCCAAGCCCCTAGTGAGTAAGCCAAGGGCGACAGTGGCAAGGAAAAACTCCCTCAGAGCAAAAGGAAGAAACCTCGAGAGGAACCAAGACTCAAACCCATCGTCCTCTGGTCAACACTGGATAGCAAAACAAGAACAAAAGCAATATGAAAAGATAAGATTTTACAATTATGTGCAATACTGAATATAGAATAACCGATAACTGTTAGAGTCCTATGAGAGTAGCAATGAGAAACAGACATGAAAGTCTGAATGTAAACCAGTCACTGTTACCAGTGAAACCAGTGACCACTGTAAGCAGTTTATTACAAACCTATATTATCCAATAATGCTGCTAAATGGTGACCTATGATAATGATCTGTTAGGAAGAATAAGAGAAGTGTTTTGTGTTTTGTGAGGCAGAGGAAGACATGTCTGATTAGTTTAGAAAGAAAACGGCAAAAAAGTTATACGTTATTCAGAGGCTCAAAATGTGCCCCAACAAAAAGTTGAGCAGAACATTAAAGGGTTAACCTTACGCTGACCTTAAAATGTAATGATTTACTTTGTTGGGACCAGCTTGTGGGGACCACAACATGAGTATATGAAGAGGTTTTGGCCCCCATGATGTGGCATAAACCTGAGCCACACATATACACACGTGCAACAACCACAGTCTGGTGGAACATGGATTAGGAAGATAAAGGCAGGTCAGAGACTTAAATATAGGTTAACCTGAAAAACTACTAGTGGGCTACCAGGTGATTTGTGCATGATTAAACAATAAAACCCCCATTTGTTTGCTCGTACAAAGTACTTACCTCGTCCTGGAAGCAGTTATTCATTACTCATTACTTTAGTTCTTAAACCCATATGTGTCTGCAGGGCAACAACAAAAATAGAATCATATTCAATAAATTGAATTACTAAAATATGGAAACGTTATTTGAGTAATCAGAACCTTCAACACTTTTATTAACCTCAGGCACTTATGTGGGGTAACAAACGTTTCAAGCCAAATAGCGCACAACTCTTGACTCCAGAGAATTTAATAACCAGCTATCAGTTGCGTTTGTTACCAAGAATAAACAAAAGTGTGTATGCTAGTTAGCTATCTATCTAGAGCTGTAGGAAAAAAATTAGAATTCAGCAGCCATTACAGTCAATGTAGATCAGTTTAACACAGGCTCCAGTAACATATAACAGTATAACAGTAAACCTTCAGCACTCCCTCGTTCGCTGGTAGGACTTCACCCAAAAGTTGTTTTCAATTTTGATGGTTAGAAAGACACTGCTTCAGCTCTCCTGCAGGGCTGTTCAGGGCCTGATCAGGATTGCTTCTAAGTTTTTTCTCATACTCAGTTATGAAAATGACACACGTCTTATTTCATTGGCCCCGTTTACTCTTGCCATTAACATGCCTCTTGGGTGATCCGATCTTAAGTGGACAGTGCAAAGTGCAGGTGTGAACAGGGTACAGGGCAACTTGAAGACACATTGTGATCTGATCTCTCAAACCACCTTCGTAGGTGGTCAGGGATGCATATGAAAGCATAGCATTTACAGTCTCAACACTAAACCGCATTTTAAGCGTCCACTTTAATCAGCTGTGCCATCACAAACGCAGCAAGAGTGATGTTGTAAATGTGGGTGGTACTTTCCTCCAGTCATGAAATCCGATCACTGCGGAGGCTTTCGAGACTCATGGATATTCCTGGTGTTAATAGCTATTGCACACATATTACTCAGGATAGCCAAACAGTAAGCATATACCCTTTGAATAATGTCCCGCTGACTGATAAATGACAGATACATTTCACCATATTTTTTCTCCTCTCCATCTATACTAGGTGGTCTTACTCTTTAATCTTATTTCCTTCAACCCATCACAAGGTTGGTATCTCTTGCCCCACCCAGACAAAACAGTTTCAGAGTCAGAGAAATCATGGATAGACCACCTCTCTGTAGCTGCTTGTCATTCAGACACCACCACTGTATGTTTGTTCATTCCTTTATGCTACACATTGCGTCTGTCCATCCCTCTGCACATCTGTCGTCTGTCCCCTCATATGTTGCTTCATCTGTCCATCACGTTACTGTAAAAAGTACCTTGTACTGCAAAGAAATGATAAGAGTGATGGTCTGTACAAAAGAAGCTTTAAAGTTTTTCATTTGAGAAAGTATAAGAAAAAAAAGAAAAGGTTTAAAGAACAGTTTAATTGTATGGAATCTTTAAATTGTGTCATGGTCACTTAAGAGTTTAGAAATGTTACAAACATTTACAAAACTGGTTCTTTAAAGAACCATCCCTTGAAAAGTTCTTGAGGGAGTGAAGAGTGCTTTGCGACACCATTTAGTGCACGACACTCTTATTCACGCTCAGCAGATTTCTCTGTGTTTGTTTGGTGTGAGAGGCAGATCTTTTACTTCTCACTTGATGCTGTTGTGAAGAGGGAAAGAGATGCTGAAAAGAGCATTTCCTGAAAAGTGAGTCAAGCATTTCAAGGGTTTCTTCCTCGAAATCTTGAGCTGCTATGTTTAAACATGGTAGCAATGTGCCCCTAAACAGCACTTTAGCACCTGAATAATGAGTGTCATTAGCACTATCACTTAACATGGCGACAAACTGTGGAAAGGGCCTGGGTCACCCCGGTCAGAAGGAAGTTTTAAAGTCTGCTTTTAATATCTCAGATATGTATTTATTCAGCGTATCAACATTTTCCATTATAAGTCACAAAAACATGTTAAATGCTAAAACGACTGAATAAAGCATATTTTTTAAGCAGTGAGGCTTTTATTATGAAGCTCCACCTTTTGGCTCAAGGGTCTTTTATCCTGACAGAAGCTAGGCTAACTCACTGAGTGACTCACGCGCTGCGGCGCGAGCGAGCGCGCTCTGCTATAAATGCCGGAGAGCCGGTTCATTCACCGTTACAATCTCACTCGGAGAGTTCTGAGTAGACCGTTACCGCTACCGCTGAGGAACTAACTCAGTTTCCCCGAGAGAGAGGAAAGCGAAGTGAAGGTACAAACTTAAACTTCTTAACTTTCTCACAGAGTAAATAAGTTTACAGTGGGGACTGCAGGAACATTAGGGCGCCTTCAGTTTGGAGCGTGTGGATACTCGGTGTTTTGTCAGTCATTAAAATGTGACATTTTTAGCGGTTATTTCTGTGTTTATGCTGACAGCAGCGAAGACTTCCAGCTGTTAGCAGATGAGAAGTGGAGTGTTTTTCATTTGTTGGAGAGTAAAAGTAAAAATGACTGATGCTGGAAAGTTGAGTGACAGATGAAGAAGAGAGAGGAGACGGTCCCTAGTGATCAGCTGGTCTGTTTGTGGGAGAAATGTCGGAGATGGATAAATGAATATCCCTGTTGGTTAAAGTGCAGGTTCGCCAGTTTAAGCCTGTCTATGTACGGTACCTGTAGGTGGCTGCTCTGCAGCTGTTCTGCTGTTGAACAGTCCAGGGCTGCTCTCAGTGCTGGTCTGGCTGTGAAGCAGTTGGTACAGTAATTGATGGTTTGGTTAGTGGTGTCTTAGTTCATAAAAGGCCATTGTATTAACAGCTTTAATGCCAGTGGAGGTCGTCTGCGGTTTTGGCTCTTTCTCTGGATGAGTTTAGCCTTGTTCTGGTCTGTGTTTCTTTTCTTCTCTCTCTCTCTCTCTCTCTCTCTCTCTGTCTGTCTGTCTGTCTCTCTGCTGAGACAGCGTATGTCTAGATCGTAGGAATGTGAGCTGAAGACATTCCTCTCTGTAACGACTGGGAAGACATCACCATCAAATGGGATTACCAGCAGAAGAGAGAGCGAGAGAGGGAGAGTTAGTAAGCAAGCAATCAAATGTGTAGTCACAGTGAGACAGTCTCTGTAGCGTTTAAAAGGAGGGTGAAAAGAAAACAGTCTGGATCTATTTTATGTGGTGTGTGAGCAATTAAAGTGAAAGAGAGAGAGGGGGGGACTAAGAGTGCAAGGGGGAGGGGGCAGGTCAGGATAAGGAGAAAGAAAGAGAAAGGTGGACTTGGTGCAAGCTGAGACGTTTGGACGAGTGAGTGAAGGAGTGAATGAGTGCACAAGCAGAAAGAAAAGAGAGAGTGCACGGGTTTAAGGGCGGAGTGACGGAACGTTAAACCGCTCTCCTCTTACAGCGGTGATTGAGGAGGCCATTCAGTCCACTCAGAGTTGAATGAGGAGAGGGAGAGAGGGGAGGAGAGGAGGGCAGGAGAGAGCGAGAGAGAAAGAGAAGATATAGAGAAGACAAAGAGAAGAGAGGAGGTGAGTGACTCAGAGGAATACTGAGTGAGAGAGTGAGTAAGGGTGTGTAAAATCTGGAGAGAGAGAGAGAGAGAGTGAAAGAGAAAGTATTTTTTAATGACATCTTTATGGAAAGTTGGAGCATTTCTGTTTCTCTGGTAGGGAAGTGGAGCAGATCACAGCGCCAGCGTGTACAGTGGGCCAGGCGTTTGGGTTTGGATGGAAGCCTGAGAGGCAGATCAGATTTAGGTCAGTCTGAGACCACTAGGGCCAGGCAGGAACACCCTGAGCTGGAGCCTTTAGTGGACAATAGAGATGCGCAAAAACCGATAGTTAACTCCTAATTTGTTGCCAGGACTGATAACTGAGTTTTCCTTCCTTTTGTATTCTAAATTAACTTTATATATGAAAATGCAGTTTGAGTAAAACTTGGATCACTGGTTACTTATATATAGTCATGATTAAACATTTGTGTTTTGAGTTGTCGTTAATGTGATTACAGGGGACCTATTATATTAGTTTTGGCGTCGGTTTTGGTGTATCAGTTAGAGCCAGAGTGAGACCCTGAAAGTCAAGTAGAGCGACTTGGTGTAACTGATCCACCTTCATAAGCTAGACTGGAGCAGGTCATTTCAGAGTGGTAAGTTTTTACTATTTAGCACTCTGTGTGTTGTGTGAGGGCGTGCCAAGCTGGCCAGTAGGCGGGCAATAAGGACTGTGATACAAGATGATGTCACTTTGTAACAGAGAAAGGGGCTGGAATTCTAACAAGGCATTTCAAGCAGCTGAGAAAAGTGCTTTCTGTGAGAGGGAGTTTCTCTCTCTGGCGTGTACTTTGGGATTTATAACCATAGACCATCTACACAAAAGCTCCATAACGTTATACAGGAAAGAGAAAAAAATGAAAAACCATGATGTCTTCTTTAATTACAGTGGATGCATAATTGTGTGTAAAATATAGAAATGTCATAAAAATACTCCCAATTCTGTATTCTCACAATATTTAAAACAAAATTTTAGGGAAGAAAAACAATGACTGTAGTCATGACAGTAGAGGAAAGAGACAAACAAGACAGCAGAAGTGCTATAGTGAGTTGTTGATTGGTGTTGATGGTCTGCAAACTTTGGATGTTCAAACAGTTCAACTGCAATAGATAATAATAGAAGGTCCACACTTCATGATTTATTTATTATTTGCATCACAATATCATGATATCACATCACAGTGTATAATGCACCCCTAAAGAACCGGATCTGTGTGAGGAATCAGGAATTGTGATGCCTTTTGTGTTTTAATGAGTGACAAAATAGTAGATCAGGGTTTACAGCACTGTGTATGTGTGTCTCAGGGCTGACCTTGTTCTGAGTGACAGCCCTGCTATTACACTCAGTCATAATAGAAGGATCAGATGCAGACTGCTTTTGTTCAGGATTTCACTTGGGGGTGTCCATGCAGGCTTATGTATGTATGTGTGATGAGATTGGAATGGAGAGAAAGCCCAGAGTGGCTCAACGGGCTTGCCAAAGTATTCTGGAAGTTCACTTTTATTGCAATTTAAGAACTGTGGGTGGAGGGAGAGCGTAGAACCGGCCTTCCAGACAATTTAAAAACGGTCCAAGAACTAAAGGATTTTCACTGGAGCATCTTGTAATCATATTCCTTACTAAAGGATGTTCAGTGGACCATCTCAGTATTTCCTTTGCAGGTTGGATTAGAATTATGGTTGGATGTGTGTTTGAGGAAAGCTGGCATGTTTTTGCCTGATGCGCCATGTAATGAAAGCTGAATGAAAAGACAATATTAGTCATGTTAAGTGAGTCCTACTTATACTTTATACTTTGTAGTCCAGGGCACAGAACATGGCGATATGGGGTAATGAAGCCAGTTGCCTAGATTTCTGAGATGAGATGCAAGTCTAGAAGGAACAAATTATTTTTGAGACATGGTTCTTGCAGCAGACCCAGTCAGTCAGATGTGTTTCATTTGATTGCTGGTGTAGGCTTTAGACCACATAAGAAGTACTGTGGAAAGGTTTTATCATGTAACATCACTAATGTTGTGTAATAATTACTAGTACTTGGTCCGTTCTGGATCTAGAGAAGGCAACTTGAAACGAATTTCTGGCAGAGTAGTGATCCGTCAATCTGGTATGCTGCACCTGGGTGTAGGGCTGATGCTTACCTGTTTAAAAGGTTCAGGTACTGGTCAGTAGGGGGGTACAATGTGTGTAAGCTTTGTATTAAGATGAAGACTTTTAAAAGTCTTCTAGTTACCTTAAAAATAAGAATCAGAAATTTGGAAATGTACATAAAACTTGATCTGTGCATCCCTTTCATCCAGATGTATGCCACATCTGATACCGTTTGTTGACTGTTCCCAGTGTGGTACATTTAGCATGTATTGTATATTTATATTTGTGTACTTGGCTGCTATGAAACGCAAGTAGCTTTTGGGATGTTTTTGTTGACACCAGCAGAAGAGCATAGTCTTTGTGAAGTTCCTGACTGTCATTTTGATTGTACATTGCAGTAATAAAAGTCTCTGCTTGTATTTCTATAGTTAAGGTGGTTGCTGGCTATGTGTTTGTGTGGTTATGGAGAGCACAAACTAGAAAGACTGTATAGAGGTGACTGGTCTTGGGTGTGGTTTTTGAGGCAGGTCACGAATGTTGTGTTTGAGATGTGATATGGTCTATCTGATATGACTTTTACTAAGAGCTTGCTCACAGATAAAAATGCCAGGTTGTTTGAACTGGAGGTCTGATTTGCGGATTTGAAGGCCTGGTTTATTATGTGCCACATCAATAACCTGTTCTAAAGAAATGTAGACAGGTGCTTAGTAATCGGCTCCAGAGGTAATAATTCATTCACCGTCACTTTGACGAAGGCGATGATGATCATAGCGGTAATGATGTAACTGTGATAGTGGGTGTGGCTGTGTTTAGCGGAGCTCAGTGGAGCATGAACCAGGTGTGTACAACTACGTAAACCTTAAACACTGTTTAGCCTGGGCTTGTGTGTCTGCATGACACACATTTTGATTCAAACACATTGACGTGGCTGTTGGTACAGTTGCACAGTTGTCACATGGTCTCGACTTGATTGTTTGGAAATGAGTAGTTAATTCTTGTCAGTATCTAATTTATTAATGGAGATGCTGGTAATTGTTTTTTGCTTCTCTCTCTCTCTCTCTCTCTCTCTCTCTCTCTCTCTCTCTCTGTGTGTGTGTGTAACACACCTGTTTTACAGCACTCCCTTCAAACTTCATCATCACCAGCAGATGCACAGACACACACACACACAAACTCACACACACACTTTAGAAACTGTTTACAGAGGGACTCCTGTAATCATCAGCTGTTTACACTCAATGACTTCCTGTCCTCCAGCGGCTATTTCCTGTGTTATCACTGATCGGACTCCACACACTGAGACAGTTGTTTTGGAGCTTGTGTTTGTGATCTCACATGCGCCTGCACACGCCTGTTTCTTTCTCAGTGGGATCCTGTATTGAATTCCTATATGCCTGGAGTAATGCAGCAAGATGATTTTAAGGGTGTTTGACTGCTGCGGTTGAACATGTGGGGGTGCACTGTGGAATCCTATAATAATATAGGCCTGTTACAGTTATTGTTTTCTTGTGTGATCACAATTATTTTAGCTTAGCATTTTCTAAATGTTGATATGTTGGCATGGGCAGAAAAATACTCAAAATCCTCCCATTCTTTTTCATCCCTTATTAAACGCCTCCAGAGTAGTACTGCTAAAGGAAAGAAGCTGCCTTAATGCTGACTGTGGTACTCTCTGACTGGTATCAGTATTGATGCATGGCATTAATATGCATATCAGGTCGATACTAATTAACCAGTCCTGGGCCTGTGCCATTTTTAAAGACCATGTTGTTTATAACAGTGACTGTGACCTACATGTCTACTAATTGCAGTTTGACAGCCATGCAAAAATGCCCTTACAATGTATTACTGACTTATTAAGCATTTCATATATGCACTGTCATAGGAAGACAGTATGTCAGCCTTTCCTGTACTGCCTTTCTCTTTCTAGTTCATCTTGTCTGGCAAAGAAGATAAGCGTAACTAATAGAGCAGTTTTTTAAGCTCTCCATGACGGTGATGTTTGAATGAACAGTGAGAGAGAAGAAAGGATTCAACAGTTAATAAGAGGGGCTATGGATGAGTGATTGTAGAATGTAGAGGAAGAGACCAAGAAAGTAAGGAAGTGAACGTGTGGAATGACGGAGTGGTTCTTTAGGCCACTTGGCCCAAAGTGTGACTTGACAACATTGCTCCATCGGCATGGCAACAGGAGGCCTGCTCCGACTCCTTTCCTGGCCTCGGTAAGCCGCAGACCGTTAGAGTGAGTGAGAGGAGAAAGAGAAGGAGGAGACAGACAGAGGCCTTGAGTGTATTGACTGTATTATAAACAACTGCTGTAATCATTTGAGCAGCTTAGCAACGTCTGGGGACTTTTCCCCGAGCAACGCTTTGTGAGTGCTTGTGTGTGTTTGAGGCTACACCTAATTTTGGGTGAAGTAAAGGTTTAGAAAGTGTTCTCAGATTATCACTTTGGAGAGAACAGATATATCTGTAAGATAACGGATAATGCAGTTCTTTCTAAAATGGCCTATAAATTTTAAGAAGAAGAACCATAATATGGACTGAACAGCCTTTCTTAAGTGTGAACTTGGTTGTAAACTAGTTTCCAAATGTTTAATGCAGCAAGATGTAAAAAGAAAAATATTTAGAAATCTAAAAGAGACCGTTTTTCACTAAATAATGGTCTACAATAATTCTTCTGCACTGTTTTCGTATTATAAATTCTTCATTTTTCTGTTATCCACTGTGCTGTCCCACCACTTTGTTTCATTATCGCTAGTTTTCAATTTGCTTATGAGTCTTAGTAGTAATGCTTATACTCATGAGACAAGGCAGGTGTGATAACATGGCAAGAATCAAATTAACACACACATTACAATCACCAGAATGGTGCTGGTGTTGCCTAATGTTGTCTCCAAAAATAAATTACTGTGCAAATCGCAAATATTCAGTTCATCTTCCTGCTTTAGTTAAACTCAGCTAAATATGAGATATAACAGCTTCTAGAGATATTACTGATGGCCATGTGTTCGTGTAGACATGTTTGTAGAGAAGCAACTAATTCTGGACTTGGTCCCACGGCCTTCCTTCAAAACTTTATGCCATTTGATGCTCAGCGTCAATTTCTGAAGATGTGTAAAACTGACACAGCAAACAGATGCGTGAGGCAGCCATCATGCATACATGGACGCATAGTTAACAGGAAGTATATCTCTAGCAGTAGGCTGCTGTACATGTTGATGATGAGAAAATAGCTGTGCTCACCTTTTGAGCTTCTGTCAGAACACTGATAGTGTGAGCTTTTCTTTGTCGTGATGGTAGCTAAAATCTGTTGATGTGAAGTTGCCCATAAGACTTCTCAATTAAATGTCTTACAACCTTGTATGGCAGATGAGATCATTTGCCAGCTGGCTTTGCTCCATGAATCACATTTACTTGAGGATTTCTGCTGCGAGAAACAACAAAAACAGCAATGAAGAAAAGGGTGAGTGCTATATTTAGAAAGTAAGTCTGCTTGATGTTCTACTGTGATAGCTCCAGCATACTGAAAACGATGGAGAGTGTTATTAAAAGCCCAGGAACACAGGAGAGGATATTTTTAGGAGCGCCTTGTAATTCCAGACATGCAGCTCCACTTTTGGACAGGAGCAGGGGTGAAAGGAGGGGGATAAAGGGAGGAGGGAGAGGACAAGAGATGGAGAGATGCTCTCTTTTTCTGGCCTAAACAGGAGATGGCAGACAAACAAAGAGAGAGAGGATGAAACTTTACCTTCATTTAGTTCAGCTTTTGCAGTTGCAGACCAGCTAAAATCAAGGAGCTGATACAAGTGTGGAAATCTTACAGAGCAAGAGATGAGTGCCTCACTGCACCTCCCTAAAGTGAGCGTGTGTGTGTGTGTGTGTGTGTGTGTGTGTGTGTGTGTGTGTGTGTGTGTGTGTGTGTGTGTGTGTGTGTGGTGATGTGCGCTGTTGCGTTCAGAACACATCCAAAAAAGGAAGGAAAGCAAAGCTCCTCAGAGAGCAGAGTCCGAGTACGTTTCAGCCGCTGCCAAACTATTCCTGTAAAAGCCCACTTTCAATGGATCCATGCGGCGAACACGGCAGGAACAGGCAGGGAAAGAAAAAGACTAGTAGAGGAAGAAAAACCTCTGAGTTCATTCGGAGTAAGGCTTTGGTAAGCTTGTGACTGTTTTACCTGTTAGTGACCTTAATGCTGATCTGGGATCAACTCCTCAACTGTCTGTGCAAGATCAACTGACTGCCAAACTCGTGATGGACTGAAATAACAAATCTGAAACCAAATATTCAGGACACACTGCAGTGTACATAACAGTTTACATAATAAACTGTACAATAAACATGCTAAAATTATTACAGCAGGGTGGCTAGAGGTTTTTTTTTTTTGTTTTTTTTTTAAATTTCTATTTCAAAAACTGAATCTACAGATGGGGTCTGCATGCTCGCTCAGACTTTCTGCTTCAGTTGTTTTGCTGTATTCTGCTTATCAAGTTTTTAAGTCTTAAACCTGTAGTGGAGGTTATTGGGTGTTGGACCTCCTCTTGATAATCATCACGAACAGTGATTATTAATCCTTGTTTAATATTCCATGTAGTGAAAATGGTGAAATGAAGTAGTTACATATGACCAACATTTTCACTATTGTGTTGATCTGCTCTTGCTCTGTTTGAATACCACTGCACTGACCATGAGCTCAGGAAGGGGGGGCAGTATTTTTAGTCACTGTTTCTCATTTTAATTGCTATTAAAATAATATTTGTAAAGTAGTAGGTTTTTTATTGCAGGCCAGTTTAATATTTGTGTTTATTTTTTCATTTGGCTAAAAAGTAAACATATAGCCCCATGTCTTTTACATTGCATGTTCTTTCCCAGTTTCTATATTTAACATTTTTAATTTATTTGTATATTAAAACAATTTTCATCTTGTAGTTATATATACTTGGGTAGTTATTTACTTACTGGCCAAATCCAGTTTCATCTTTCAACTTTTTACTGACGCTCTGTGTACTTTTGTGTACTTATAGAAACTTAGTTTTGCAGCAAGTACTCTTTAAGTAACATGACATCTGAAAACATGACACGCGGCTAATACATGCAGATTAAACACATTTTAGAGTTGTAGGAATTAAAAATATATGCTTGTTAGGGTTTCAGTCAAAAACTCTGACTAATTGCTTCTGGTATGGAAAAGATTTTTTGTACTGTTTATTAGTGTCATCCTAAAGCAATTTACTTGTTTTGTTTTTGTTTGTTTGTTTATTCATTTATGCAAATATCTGGATTATGTGGCTGTTTAAGAAGAGTTGCCATGTCTCTCTCTCTCTCTCTCTCGCTCGCTCGCTCGCTCTCAGTTTCTCTATTAATTTCTTTCTCCACATTATCTGGTCTGTCGGACCCATTTTCGAGGCCGAGGGTTGGGAGGGGAGGGCTTTCCCCTTGCTCAAAAGTAAAAAGTGAACTGGGACAAGAGTGACTAAGTTCTCTGCATCTGGAAACAATTAGGCTAAAATGTGTTCAGAGCCTACTGACGGAGCAAGAGAACAGCTTTCAAACCACACATAAACCAGTATGAAAGAGAGAGGAAACTCACATGCAGGACCTCTTTCAGTCATGTGTCCAGTGTTTTCTTTTGTTTTTGGGGTCACGTCACTCAAGTTCTTCTGAGAGTTATAGCCAAGTAGGTTTGCAGTGACAAGCACGTTCCTGAACACTTTTTAGTTTACCCTTTTATTATTCATTTTAAGCATTCCTTCCGGTTTGGACCACCTTTAGCTACCCACTAAATATATTCTTCCCAGAGTTGAGTTTTGGCTATGAGTCTTTCCAGGGGCATGATCACTGAAAAGAAAGCTGTAGAATGCTGAAGAACGTAGCTTGTACACACTGATTATTTCTATTCATAGATGATACTTCCCCTGCATTTTCTCTTCTCTCCGGTCAGTGTTGTGGCTTTGGGACCTCTCTGTGACCACAGAGCAGAAGTGAGTTAAGAGAATAGTAAGTTATGTTAGAATAAGTATTCAGAATTAAGGCTATAGAATATGAGCCCTAGGCAGTTCTGAATTTACGATGGACCTAATGGTTCCCTGCTGACCCCTGCCCTTCTATATTACCCCTTACAGGATAAGACCTGAATTTTATTAGACAGCCTTTAAATCTTGACCTTCTCAGTTTCTGCCCCCTAACATGTGTAAAAGATATCCCCGATTTGTAAACGTGAAAGCAAGAGAGTTGGATCTGTTGACCTGTTGGTGTGCTATGGTAACGGTCTACCGGTCTTATAGATTTACTCAGCAGTAGGTGCACATAGAAATGAGTTGTGTGTACTGTGTGTTGTGAGTGGGATGTCTGTCCTTCCCTTGGATGTAATGCATTAGTTTATGCCATGTATTAAGCACGGGTGTAGGATAACAAAGACTTCCCAGAGAGTATACTGAGGTTGCGCACCTGGCTCAAATGTGTTATCTGAAGTGTGATAAAGAAAAGATCATGGTTCTGGCTTGTACATGATTCCCATTTCTTTGTTAGCAAATCCCTACTTTGTATGCAGATCTGGTAGGCACCAATCAATGGACCTCTTAAGGGAAGAGGTGCTGAAAGTCGAGCAATTGCTTCTTTATTTGTGACTTAGTTAATGATGGGATTTCTCTTAGAAACTCTTAGAAATTGGAGTTACTGCCAGCAGTAATAAAAGCATGAGATATTAACTTCTCATTTAAAGAAAGATGAAGTTAGTAAATGAATTTAAGTAGAACCTATTACCATTGTGCCTGTGTTGTAGTTTTGTGGAAACACAAAAATAATGTTTTGTCATTTATTGATATTGAAAGTAAATGGGGAAATGTATGTAGACTCTAAACTAAAGAGACAGAAGGTAAATTCCATGTAAATGTAATTAGTTTAATAACTTGCTATGTAAATAACACACAGCATACATGAAATGTGTAATGGAAAATTACATCAAAACAAAAGCAGCAACTCTTGGCGTATGTAGGTTAAAGAGTTTCATGCCTGATTTGATATCATTTCCTATTTTATGAGCTACACTTCCTACCTAAGGAACTGAACACACACGCACGTCCCAGTTACACAAGGCATCAACTCCCAGAACACAAACATGCACCACCCACAACTGCACTCTCATTTAACCGTCCAGCTACACAAATACATACACATGTACTAGGGGTGTCAAGATCCACAAAAACTCATTATTTAGTTTGATTTGATATGTGTAATTAAAGCATTCAACATTACAAAAGTATGATGTTGTGTAATTTTGTGCTCTCCACAAACCAATATGCACTTAAAGTGTGCTTCTCCTGCTTGCTCTTAATTTTATGGTAAAGAGGAAGCTAAATTTTCAGAGGAAAGAGTGCATGCCCTCATGTTCACGCAGTATTGTCAGTATTAGACTCAATACTTTATTTGCTCCAGTCTGTTTATATTATATATCCATTTTCCAATATGTTAAACTAAATAAAGATTGTGAACTTATGACCAGTATCCTGACAGATCATCCGTTCTGAGAAGGAGGTCCATCTAAAGAGCCCTTTACACAGGCAGACTGATGTCATTGCAGAACCGCATTGTGTGGCCCACCAACATACGAGTCATGTCTTCACAATGTCACAATGACGTTGGACTAACATTTATAGTCATTTTCTCCAATCATTGTGGTTTTCAGTCATTTACATCAAACAGTAGGCTATTTCCGGCATGCAAGGTTACATTTAAGCAACGTTTTGTGGTAGAGCTGAAATACATCAGTAGTTACATTACGCCATGCTTGATCACAGTGTGTGCTCCTGAAATGTTGTTGTGGGGTTACTTTAACATTATAGGGTACATCAGGTCATGATTCACTGTGCAGTAGTGGTGTTAAGAAGAGGATGTGGATGGCTGTGCAGATTACTGTCTAGTGGAGGAACATCAGGATGTGAGAGGAGAGACATGTCATTGTGGTCTCATCTCCAGCAGCAGGGAGACACTCAGCATGAGTCTTCACGTTTCGTTGGAACTGAATTGTTAATATAGTCCAAAGAAATGGGTCACTTGGGAATTTCAGCAGTGAAATCATGAGATGCTTTAGTCATGTCCCAGAACACCATGTGATCAAATACTTGTTTATGCATTTATGATGAAGGCTTTTCCATTCAGTAGTTGATCCTTTGCAAATGGATGATCCTCATGCTTTTGTGCCATATGCTTTAAAGATTTATTTATTTACTTACTACTTTTCTGAGAGTCCACTTCTGATGTATGTGTGGGTTTATGCACCAAAAACAGTGCAGATTCATTATTACATGACTAATTTCTAAGCTTTGTCTATCACTTATAGTTCAACATTTATTGTGCAGACAGTATTGGGCAACACATTTAGGCCCATAAAGTTCGTTTTGCATGTAAACTCACTATATTATTAGAACATTAGGCTAATTAGCATAAATACTGTAAAAACAATAACATTAAATCCCCTTTTTCAAAACAATACTTTACTAAGAAAATTTGGTTCCACTAGTTTGAATGTTTGACTAGAGATGCTAATTTGCGGTTTTGTCCTTATATTTTTGCCGCAGAAACGCGGAACAGCTGAAGCAGCTTCATGATCAGGTCCTACTAGAGCAGCAAGAAGCGGCTAGGTGGCAGCAACAACAGCAACAGCTTGAGCAGGAAGCACCGCCCCCTTCCCAGGAGGAGCCTCAACTGCAGCCCCAAGAAGGCCCGCCCCCATCTCCGCCTCTTCCCCCTCCCCCCTCTTTCCAGGAGCTGGAGCGCAGCACCATGCAGACAAGCACGTTCAACTATGCCCGGCCCAAGCAGTTTATCGCTGCCCAAAGTCCCAGCAGCAGCGGGCCAGTGGGCTATTCGACGCAGT
>CM067481.1:15937547-15948797 GCA_034552555.1 Semaprochilodus insignis | reverse complement strand
TCCCCCTCCACCACCCCCACCTCCCGTCAGCAGCAGCCCTACCCGCTCTGATAGCTCTTCTCCCTTTACGTCCGTACCCCCATCACCTGCAGGTTTTTTGGTCTCAGTGTTGCCGGCCACGCCCTCGACCCCACCAGTCAATGCCCTGGGACTTCCCAAAGGCAACGGCACAGTGTGAGTACCCACTTTGTGCTTTCTCCTTTTCATGCGCTCTAACAGCTTTATTTAATAAGCTCATTAAAGAAGCACTTAAATGCATAGATAATATAATGATACACAAAAGCCACAATTTGAGTAGAGATACTGGGTCCATGATTCAGCATTCTCACAATATTTTGAGTAACATTTATTTGAATGACCATGTTCTTGCACATGTATTCATGTTTTGCAAATCTGATATTTTTGTGATGTAGTTGATTTGTTTAGAGCTGTGTGGACACACAGAGCGGATCTTTTTATAATCAGATCTGGTCCTATCTGGTCTGGTCCTGTAGTTGCAGTCATCCAGCTTTACCGTGGCATCACTATCTACCTTCTTCTGCACATTGTGTGTAATTACACATTTCCACCAGATCCAAATCCCAAAATCTTCAATAGTGTAACTTTTTTATCTTGTCATACGGTGTTATTATCTGTAAAGCAATGTCGGGTGAGAGGCAGAAACTGTAGCCTCTTCAGGTTAAAGTTTTTTGTGGTATTTTCTAATAAGTGTTACCTGTGCAGCTGCAGCACAATATGCACCGTATTGACCTTTCTTATTTAACGCTGATCAGTTTAATATGAGAAATATATATTAGTGAAATTTCAGTTGCAGTTATAATAAACATCCTCTTGTTTTGCGTAGTTAAGCCACACTTGCAGGCCTTCCATCTACGGTTTACAGTGCCACATACTGTGTTCTAAGCTTAGCTATGTGTTCATTCTGCACTGCATGCACGGCTTTTCTGTTTGTTGTACAAACTGCAGTACAGCAGTGCATAGAGTGCAGAGTAGGATTTGGAATGTAGCTGTGGACTCCTGCAGCTGCACCGTTGCTCCTGGATGGAAGATGACGTTTACATTCTTATAAGGCATGTTTATAGAGACGAGAGGAGCGCAAAGAGGGCAAGAGAATGTTTGTCTGCACTGTGTGTGAGCGCGTGTGAGATCAAACAAAAGGTTTTATGAAAATCTGTGCCTTTATGCCTCATAATTAGAAAGCAAAGACTGTCAGTTTGAGAATGCAGATACCGAAGTAAAAAAAAAATGATAAGAGAGAAAGGAAAAAGGTTTTTACCTAAATGCGCACACTGGCCTACTGTATAAATATTACTTCTCAGCTGTTTTCCTGAAGCCCCCAGAGCCTAGAAGACATTCATATCATAGTGTACAAATAAGAGCATTTTCCAGGTGCAGATTAATGATTGTAATCTTTAGCAGAAGGCGGTCTGTGCTGTGTTCATGTTGATGGATTACTGCTTGACACACTTCTCATCAAAGACTAATCTTTCTTCGATTGAGGTCTTACATTTACTTTTACCATTTCATCTCCATCTCACTCATTTAATCTTCCCTTGTTTTTCGTTGCGTCTCACTCTTTTTCTCTCACTCACTTGCTCTCTTGGCATCCTGGAATCAGAATGGGGGAGATAAGAGAGCGCTGTGGAATTTCAAAGCTCAGGTTCATTGAGGATTCACACATGCATGCACACATGCGCGCGCGAGCACACACACACACACACACACACACACACACACACACACACACAAAAAGTCGTTGACAAATTAAATGTTATATTTTCATGTTAAAACTTAAATTCTGTGCAAAAGTCAGAGGCCACCCCTTTATTTATTTAATTCTTTTTTTAATTTCCTTCCAAAACAGTACCAGTACAAGTTCTTCATTGTTTAGGAAAAAAACCACAAACATTTTTACAAATTACACAGAAACTTCTGATTATACTAATTATAGTATCAGTATTTCAGTTTTTAGTGTATTTTCAGAGGCTTTACTTTCAGTTTTTCAAAGAAATCTGCAGGTTATACTATTCCACTCCTCCAAAGTTCAGTCTTAGAATTTGTTGCATTTTCTGCTTCTCACACTGCAAGTAATATGCTCAATGTTCAGTGATGTTGAGGTCTGGTGTGGTCAATCCATTGTTCTGAGAATAATTTCCTTTTCCAAATAACGGCTTCTTGACAGTTACACATCTTTTGAGACTCCTAGCATGGAGTTGTCTTTGTACAGTGGAAGGATGGACAGAAACACCTGTGGATATTTTCAGATCTGAGGCAAGAGTGGAGCTTGTTTCCTTCTCCTTTGCCCTTTCTTATGAAAGTGGATTATTTTCTACCTAATCTGTTTTGATTGGAAATTAAAGAAATGAAGGGTGGTCTCTGACTGCACTCTACAGTACTGTTTGACTTGGTTTTTTTTTGCTGTGGTTTTTTTCTTGGTGGGACCAAGTTGTGAGTGTGGATCTGTGCATTTATGTGTGTTAAGTCTTTCGTTTCTAACCAAATCAAGTATTATAAACTCTGTACACAAACAGAGTTTCAGTATTTATTTAGTGTATGTGTGTGCCAAAAATGTAAATGTTAATGTCATGATTAAAAAAAAAAAATATCAGTCGATATTGATAATGATCCATTTCTTGTTAGCCAGCTGCAAAAACAGGTAGCTACCCTTCTCCCACTCTCCCATTCTACATAAACTCAGTTTACTTTAGTTTAATTCAGTGCTGCGACTGCATGAACCATTTTTTTCTTTCTTTTACGTTTGTTGCTTGTGAACAGACGTTTAGTATTTAGTAATACTAAACTGTGACTGTATGAGTCTGTAACACACTTTGACTGTAATCATGTGGAGCAGTGATTTAACGCTACTAAAGTTTGTTGGGATAAAAGTGAGCTAGCTCTAGACCATTACAGTTACACGCCATTGATTATCTGTTTTCTGTATCTCTGTTGCACTGGACAGTGGGTTCCCAAAGAAGACTGGTCGCACACCACGCCTTGTTTCTGACTCTGAGATCCAGGGCTCCAAAGATGCCGTCATCCAGGACTTGGAAAGGAAGCTACGCTTTAAAGAGGAACGCCTCAGCAATGGCCAGCAGGTATGTATGTGCATGGCCCACTAAAGACTGAATTAATTTAAAGAGTAACCATCAGTAAAGCTAATTAACATGTATTAAATTTCTCATAACACCACAGTAAATCCTGGTAACTTTGATAGATTAAACACTGTGTCATGATGTTGAATTGGAAATAAAATGGTCACCCACACATATTCAACATTTAAAAATAATTAAACTTGGTCATAGTTGGAAATCTTTTGCTAGTCCTTGTGTCCTATTTATCATAATGACAAGCAAAGAAGACTTCTCTACTCTGTGATTTCGGGGAATCAACTTTCCTTAATCAGTCTGTGTGTGTGTTCCATTTCTGTGTACTCTACTCCAGCACACACTCAGCACTAATAGTGTAATTCTGCATTAATCATGTCTAAATGGTCTTGAATGGTGTGCGAATGCGTGTGCATGCATTTGTGGTTCACACACTAACCCAGGCTCTGACCCATTAATCCTGCTTGCTTTCAGAGGTTAACCTATGAGGAGAAGATGGCTCGAAGGCTGTTGGGGGCGGACAACGCCGCCACAGTATTTAACACGCAGCAAACAGAGGAGGAGCCAGCTACCCAGGTACGTACATACATACACAAAGATTTTCTTCCACATAAATATGTTTTAGTCACAGACTAAAGTGACACAGATCGGATGCTTTCAGAGCTGCGTGGACACACAAATCTCATCAAATGAAATCAGATTTCACTTCTTCCATACATGGTCCTAAATCAGATTCATGCCCTGTTCATGGTCATGCTAATTGTTTGTACATGTCCATGAAGCACATGGGTCATTCACATACTGTACTGAGTGGGATGTGCGCATGTGCACATGTGCTAGTTTGTTTACATTAATGGCAATATGAGTCATTTACCCTAAATTGCAAAGATGGATCTGAGCACTAAATCATAATTGAGAAATGAGGCTTTTCTTGTGAATGTAGTCGTTGCTGCCCTGTCATCTTTTCATTAACATATGCAAGGTCATGTGCTTGTGTCAGTGATTTGTTTACATGTACATCTAATAACATACGATAAGAAAATCAGAGCTTGGCTATAATTTGTTCAAAGTGTTAACAGGTACTTCAGTAATCTGGTAATGAAAAAACTTTTGGGTCTACATGAGTTACTCAATAAATAGTTTTTTCTAAACACACTGAGCACCTGTGCCATTGCCTAGCAGCTCAACAAAGAGCCACAGCACATGGCACTAAACCCAAATTGCACATAATGTGGTCATTTGTTGCCATTTTGTGGTTGTCATTTAAATACATGTTGTTTCCACAGCTCTTCTCTACCTGATGCTGTTTGCACACATGTGCCCATGTAGAAAAGCAAAAGGATCAGATTGAAGAGTACATGTGCTAAAAGCAATGATTACTGAGAAAATCCAGCTCTCTTTATTATTGGTTTTAGTTCTATCTAAGAAATCAGGGAATGCTGTTTGTGCTATGACTTAAAAAATTGGATAATGATTTTGTTATTGATGTGCATGTATACACACTCAATGTAAAGCATGGGACCGTAAGTAAGAATCTCAAGTCTAATTTGCCGCACGTTGCTCATGGACTACTGGTGTCCTATGGTCACACGTAATGTAATTGAAAGTATGGTTTAATAAAGTTGTGTTGACATTGACTGAGTAAATCACAAATGGAGAAACATGGTGACAACAGTATTGGCAGGCTGCTCCTTCCTCCGATCTACATTTGGAGACTGTAGCTCATCTGTTGATACGGTTTGTTTTGGCCATCCTGTAGCTCTTTGTCAATGGTCAATTTCTGGTCACAGAGCTGCGGTTTGCTGGCTATGTTTGGGGGCCGGTGGACCATTCTAGGCCTAACAGTAAAAATCCCTGAATCATTGTTTGTCTGACACACAAATAATGAACTCGGTGCTCAGAAAGTGACCTATGATGGGGAAGTAGTTGAGGTACAATGTGTACTTATACATCTTTATAGTGGACTTAAGGTTGTTCATACAATGGCTAATGGGTGGAAGTGAAAGTAAGGTGTTTCTAATAAAGTGGACAGTGACAGTATGCAGAAAAACATAAACGTAGAAATTGTGAAATGGTGGTGAGGCCCATGCTAGTCTTTGAGACAGTGAAATGACAGTTGTGCTTCTGTATTGTTGATGCTGCTGGCAGCTTGTTTTGATTTGTGCATGGCTTCTTTGCCTGCTCATGTGCTTTTGCCGATATGTGGCCTTTTTGGAAAGTATGTCTCAGTGCAGAGATGATGGTAAAAAGGTAAAGACACACACACACACACACACACACACACACACACACACACACACACACACACACACACACGGTTGTGATGCCGAATCTCTGCATAGGATGTGACATCATCAGATGGACACAAACCTCCCCTGCCTGTTCTGTGATTTCTCTACAGGAAAGCAGCTCAACTGACTCAGAGTCTGTCCCTCAAAAGGTTATTCAAACCTACACCTTTCTTTCTTTCTTTCTTTCTTTCTTTCTTTCCTTCCACCCAACCCTCCCTTGTCCTGTCTCACCCTGAGGTTACCCCTGTTTTTGATCTTGGTCATTTAAAGTGTGCTGGTTATGCTCACTGGTTATCTTCGGCCAATCAAAGCCCACATAGCTCAGTCCGCCCATAATTGAAGTTTTTGCTAATTTTATCTTCTATAATATATTTTTTATATAAATAAGTGGTTTGTAGTATAAAGCCAGCGAGCTGAAAAGATGTCTGTATATCTGAATGACTGTAAGAAATATTAATTGTGCACGGCACCAACGTTTTCTGATGTGCAAGAACTGCGATTTGTGCCTGAGCTTAGATGGACTTTGATATTCCACCTGTTGGTCACTACTTTGTGCATTTTGATTGCTCACTGAAGAGGTGTTAATCAGGTGTTGGTGTTGCGTGCATGCATCTTTTTCCACACATGATATCCACCCTGAGAGGAGGCACTGAAACACATGGTTCTCTCTCTCTCAGAACTATGTATCGATGCTGTGGAGATCACTTAGATCTAATGTGCACTGAATGCTCACCACATGTCTGTGTGCAAATTGTGGTTTGTGTGTGTGAGAAAGGGAGAATGATAGAATATTTAAATGAATAGATGAGTGCTTTTGAGAAAGGGCGCGGAGGGGGGGGGTGGTTGGTGTGTGTGTGTGTGTGTGTGTGTGTGTGTGTGTGTGTGCAGCTGTGCCTTAAGCCTGTAATTATCATTGTGATGTGTCATCAGTACACGCCACTCTCCAGATGTTATGGTTAGGGTATGATGTCGAGAGACAAAGGGGGGGGAAAGAAGTAAAATAGAAGATGAAAAATAAAAGACTGAATACATAATAAATACTAGCAAAAAAGAGAGAAATGAAAGAGGCAGAGAAAGAGGAGACACTGAACATATGAATGAGAAGTTCAGCTATACAAGATGAAAAATTAAATGAACACATCACTAAAGGCTCCACATGTGCTCATTTTGAATAAAAATGTGATACTGTGATATTGGATATTGGACACTTTGAAACGTCATGTTCACCAAAAGTACTTTTTTAGGGATGCAGAGAAGCTCTGGTTCCAGTACAATACCTCTTTGTGACCCCATGCTTCATTTGATGTTTTACAGATGCTCTAGTGTGTTACTGGTCTGAATATCTTCTCAGCTCATGGTACAGGTTGTAGAGGTTGTAGAGGTTGTATCCTTTCATAATGCGTAGCTGAAGGGTTTACAACCAGGCTGAAAATAAATCTGGGGCATACCAAAAACACAAAGTCTATTTAAGATGGTAAAAAACTGAATTCCAGAAGGAATGAAGATGCCATTACACAAAGAGCCATGATAGATTTTCAGAATTACAGAAAAATGTACTGCCACCAACACATTATTGCTATTAAAAAGATATAATCTTATAAATACAGTGTTTCCCACAGGCCTGATATAAGCCTAGGGGGCACACCGGGGCGAGGAAGTAGGATTTGAAAACTCATTATAGCAATTGTTTACTTAGTTGTGTGTTCAAATAGGCAACCAATAAGTGAATGGTAAGCCTTACATGTTTTACATTTACATTTACTCTTGAACTGAAGGTTTATGTTGTGGATGATCACATGGAAAAGAGTGATACATTTTATCAATACTGTTTACCTCTCTTCATGCGCAAAAGTCTACAATAATTCTTTGTGGAATTCGGTAATTTGGTACAACATACCTCTGTGGCTGTCAGTATACTTGAGGAAACCCAGGTATATCCTGTATGTGGGAAACACTGTATTGTTATATCATTAAACATGAGTAAAGTTTAGGTAATCATAGTATTAAAATTCTATCAAAAATATGTATTTATTTGTATTGTGGTGTGTGTGCGTGTGTGTGTACACGTTTAGCTTTTCCTCACATACTTCTCTCTGATCACCTTTTTGCTTCTTGTAAGCTCACAATTACCTTCCCTGTTCCTTTTACTGTAGTTAAAAACTCTATTACCCAGCATTCCTAGGGCCTCTAACGCTTCCGTCCTGTGTTTTTCATCACAGGAGTATAAGGTGTCAAGCTTTGAGCAGCGCCTGATCAGCGAGATTGAGTTTCGACTGGAGCGTTCTCCAGTGGAGGAAAGTGATGATGATGTTGAACACGATGACGATGCCCCAGGAGAGTGTGTGGCTCCGTTCTTCGACCAGAAGCTCAAACACTTCAAAGTGTTTGAGGGCATGCCAGTCACCTTTAGCTGCAAGATCATCGGAGACCCTAAGCCAAAGGTAAGTATGCAAGGGCCACTACTGATGAAGGTCCACATCACTCCTGCTGGTGTGTGTTCAGTAAAGCATACATGCTGTGTCGCCACAGGATACAAACAGTCAACAATATTTTTAATTTGCAAAAATGTGTAGTTGCCTGTGTATTTACAATTTCTTCTGAAATCAAGAGTATTTGCAGGGGTCTCTATAGTGTATATTTAATCTGCATACTAATCCTAGTAGTTTAAGATGATGTAGCCAGGTAAGCACACAGCAGTAGGAAGTGGAAAGGTCACTTACCACAAGCAGCATGCCATCAGAAACAAATACAAAATTCTTTTCTGATGCACTTTTTTACTCACAAGTGACTGATTAAAAACAAAACAGTTAAGAAAAAGGACAAAACCAAAAGAAAACCCTATCTTCCTTTCTGTGCTTTACCCTTCATAGCAGGTATGTCAGTCAACTTGATCATAAGCCAATATTAACCATAGCATTAAATAAATAAACGTCAGTCATTAAATCAGTGTAGAACTTCACATTATACACATTTGGGGAAAGTTTTAGATTGTATTGTATAGATTGGTCTAATCACTCAATCACTCACTCAGTGGTGTATTATTTAAAAACAGACTGCTAAAAGTAAGGTGTAGAATAAAAATGAATGCCAGGTGTAATGCAAAAGGAGACTTTTCAGACGTTTCTGTGCAATTAGACATGAAAGAGAACAGAGCAACAGAGGACAGAGACACAGGGATTAGTGTTGGAGGTTTGGTGTTGTGATTAAAGGCGAGGTTTGTCTGCTGCTGAGATTCCTGCCATATATGGCTGTGGTTCTCTCCCTCTCTCACGCGCACACACACACACACTCACACACTCTTTCTTTCCTTCATTTTTCACTCTCCTGTTCTTTTTCTGGCTACTGACAGCTTCTGTAATGACCGGGTGATGACAGCGGACCTGGCAAATACCAGCAATATCTGAGGGAAAGAGGGAGCAAACAAGCATGGAACATCACATGAATTTGTGGTGAAAACATGTTGTGTAATGATGTTTACACATTCTCACTGTCTGTATGTTTATATTTTTATGTGCAGGTGTACTGGTTTAAAGATGGCAAGCAGATTTCGAAACGGAGCGAGCACTACCGCATCAGTCGGGATCCAGACGGAACATGTTCTCTGCACACGGCTGCCGCATCACTGGATGACGACGGCAACTACACCGTCATGGCTGGCAATCCTGCGGTACACAAGCATACACACACAGACATGTGTAAAGTATATACATAGTATAGTATAGTCCATACATATGAGGTCATACAGAGTTCCTATGAGCCGGTATGCCTGATACAGATTAAGCATGCATCTGGACAAAAAGGGACTGTAGACATTTGTTTATCTTAGAAGTAAGTTGAAATATACAAATAGGGTGTTGTGAGGCAAAATAAGAGCGATTTTGTCCTTTTTGTTTTTTTAACCCCGATTTACCACATTCTACCATTACCAACATTATTTTTTATAACTCAGCAGACACATGTTGGGTCTCTAGTCATTTTGCGTAGTAAATAAAATATACCATATCTGCGTTAGACGTCTCGACCCCTGGTCCCTATCACAGTTAGTGTAAAGCAGTCAAGAATCAATGTTTCTCTACAATGCATCACATCAGAACACTCTGAATGGCTTTATTTACATTGCACTAAAAATGTAATTATGCAGACATAATTGGTGTAGTTCCTCTTTAATCCTTGTCCACAAAACCATCTCTATGTAATATTACTTTCCTGAGTTTAACTCAAACCTAACCTCAGTGACAAAACAACATTTTGTTGGTCCGGATATTGTAGGCTAGCTGTCTAATGTTTCTACAGAGTCAGGACATTTTTGTTTAGAAAACATACAAAACCATGACCACATACACACATCTCCCATCTTTCTTCATTTGGCCCAAAGTCCGTTTTCCAAGCCACTTTTGACAAAATTGGAAAAGATACGAGAATCTCCTGCATAATGCCAAAATAGTGCTGATGAGGGGGTAAAAGTTCTGAAAGAAAGTCATAGTATACAGTTGTGTGCAAAAGTTTAATACATTTTTATGTTTTAAACATGAATGGAATTAAGTTACATGTCTTGTACAGAGAACACTCTGCAACCTTTAATGCACAATTACTGTTTATTTGCTGAGTTTGTGCAGAAGAACTTATTTTCAATTAGAAAGTCAACAAAACTGCATGTCATTTGACCAAGCTGTTGCTCATGACTGTATGCTGCTGTATTAGCTACTTGATGTCCTAATGGTTTTATGTAAGAGTTATGTTGAACTGACCTGGAAATCCTGACCATTAAAGGCACACATTCTGAATGCTGAAGTGACTGTGTGGTTTAACTGAGACCATGGAGACAGACTTATGTTGTTGTAGCTGTTATTAGAGCTTGTGAGGTCACAAGAAAGCACACACGCAGTTCACAAGAAAGCACACGCAAACCGGCAAAGAATGACCGTTATTTTCCATCTTATTGAAACAAACTGTCAGACATTTGTTATGCCACATTTTCTAACCCATACATGACAACCTCAGTGTTGCAGTAGCAATCCGTTTTGTTGACTTTAAAGTCCCTAAAATTCTTTGCACTGTATGGTAATACAGTTCTGTATTCAATGCCATGGCTAAGCTCTAAGTTACGTGCTCTATCTCTCTGTCTATATTAGGGAAGGGTGAGCTGCACTGGTAGAATGATGGTGCAGGCGGTGAACCAGAGGGGGAGGAGTCAGCGTTCCACACCTGGCCACATCCGCAGGTAAACAATCTCCTCCCTGCCCACCCCTGCCCCCCCAACTGTGATTTATGACCATTGAGGTAATGATTGTCTGATCTCTAACCTGCCCCTGACCTCTGCATAGCTTTATGGGATTAGTAGTCAAAGCGAGGGCGTGTCTCAGCTTAGGAACACCTGTGTGTTTTGGACACAAACCTAATGGCCTTTTTCAAAAAGCAAGCCTTTCAAAAAAGACGGCCTTTTTACCTTTCAGAATCTTCAAAAAAATGGCAGTTAGTGTGAATGTTTTTCTATGGGGTGTGGTTTGAAATGCCAGATATGTGATGTTACCTGTTCATTTCTTTTCTTTAAATTATTTGTTTATTTTCACAGACTGTACAAACACTGCAGTTACACAACCATCCTCAAACACCCAGAACGATGTCGAGACACAAACAAATGCTCACACCCACACACACTCACGTACACACTCACATGCAGTAACCTGAACATTTCAAAATCAGTTAAGGTGTTGCATACAGTTTTTTACACAAATACCTGTCCATCACTACTTTTAACCTCTAACCCCAAGGGACTAGCTGTTGGTTACACTTGTTTTCAGTCAGTCTCTCTCTCTCTCTCTCTCTCTCTCTCTCTCTCTCTCTCTCTCTCTCTC
>CM067481.1:15915032-15932569 GCA_034552555.1 Semaprochilodus insignis | reverse complement strand
GATCTGATAAAAATGTGTGTATACATAGATACAAATCCACATTTGACTCAGCCAACAGCAGCAAACTCCCTTTCTGCACCTAATTGTGTTTTTTTGTGGTTGCTCCAGCCCGTGCTTCATGTTTGCCATTAATAACATTTTAAACAATTGTAATCTCCACTCAAAGCTGTTACATCTCACATGAGTTCATTAGCTCAGGTTAAACCAACACAGGGCTGGCAGCTTCCCCTCACTACTGTTACGCAAGTGACTTGTAGAGGGAATGTAGTCTTGGGCGCTAAAGTGGTAACCACAGGCTTTAAATATCTACTTCAAACACTGGAAAAATCTGGTAATAAATGAAGTGAAATAATCCAAGCAGAAGAACAATACCAAAACTCTCTGTTATATTTAATGCTGTTTCTTAGAGCTAATTTTGGTATGTTGCTTCCAGTTTTTTTCCCCGTCTCTGTGGAAAATCATGTTTTATGATTCTAGGACCATTTATTAAAGGGATACTACTAAATGATTATGTGATAAACAGTGAATAAAGGCTAATAAAAATCAGTTTAGCATTTTGCATAATGCTTACTTTACACTATATATAGCTACTACATAGTAAACATGTAGTTTTCAGTCACAGTATGTTTTACGATTGTGTGTCATTTTGCATTTGGCAATATGCCCGAATAAGGACTCTAAGCAGCAAGTGTTATTTTGCTCAGTGATATATAATATATGATATATGAGCAAAATAACACTTGCTGTATACACTTGCTATATATATATAGGAAAGTGCGCTCATTGTAATGACACTTTTCTTCCTATGTTATTTGCTTGTTGCCTAGTATTTTTGCACAGTACCATATGTTAAGTGGCTATCATGAAGTATTTGTTGTCATATATGTGTAGAAATATGAATATATATGGGTTTTCAGCTTTGAGAGCCACCAAAACAAGGTTCCACAACAGACTAAATGCCAAACACACACTGGACTTGTGTATGACTGAAGTTAACTTCACTCTTATTCTCTTCCTCTCTCAGCTCAATGGCAGCAGCCAAATACCCCCAAGCCGAAAAAGGTGCGTCCCTCGACCAGCCGCTACGCTGCCCTGACAGAGCGGGGTCTAGACGTGAAGGCGGCTTTCTTCCCTGACTCCAGCCCTCTGCCCCCTGGCACCCTGGTGGAGAGCGATGACCTGTAGATGAGGCCTCAGGCCTAATCCATGAACCCTGACCTTCTGACCTTAGTGCCACTGTCCCCAACTCAACACTACCACCCCCTATACCGGAGGACCCTAAACCTGATGGAAGATCAGCCGAAGAAGAAAAAGAATCAAAGCCAATCAATCGACTGATTTGGAAGCTTCGGTTTTACTCCACAGGAGAAAGAATCCTTCATTTGCTTTTTTTTTTTTTGTTTTGTTTTTTGTTATTTTTCCTGATGGGCAGAGGGTGAGTGTGATGGGCACTGCAATGAAGTCAACATCCTGCTTCTAAATTGACTTTTTGGAGCTTTTCTCAGTCTGCACAATCACACAATCAGACCAAGCTGGTTTGAGGGAGGAGGTACTGTACCCATGATCACCTTGTTCTGCCATCGCTGGATTATTTCACAAGTGCCTGAGAGATGATTAACTATATCAGAATGCTTAAATGCAAAAATAAATAAATAAATAAATTTAAAAATATTAATTTCAAATAAAAGTAGCATGTAGTTCTGCATGTGTTACAATGGTGCCAACATTTCATACTTTCATTGTATTTACTCAGTGCCTTAGCCTGTATTTATAAGCTGCTGGAGGAGATCTGTTCGACTCTAGCAGAGAGAATATGATTTGTGGGTAACAGGACAGTGTTTTTGGAGGTGGGGGGGATTGACTTGATACTGCAAGGGGCACATCCAAACTTGGATTGGATTGATAGTTGTGGGGCTTTTTATTGGTCTGTTAAGGGGGTTTCACAGTTCATAGTGGACTTTTCTATGTGAACCGCAGCAGTGTAGATGTAGATAGACTGAGCACACCAGCACGAATATCACGAAAGTCTGGATTTAGATTTAGCACAATGCTATAGATGTTGCACAAGGCCGGGCCTTATTTAATTTCCCTCCCCCCCTTTCTTTCTTTTTCTTTTTTTCTTGCGTTTTTATCACAAGGGGAAAGTCGAAACCGAAGTGGGTTTGAGGTTGAAGTGATGTTGTAATGATAGTTTTGGAATGACAGGCTCTGTGTTTTCATGGACAGGAGTGATAGTCAGGTGGAGGAGGACTATGAGGAAAGGCAAGGTAGTTTTGGAATGCCTGTGGATGGGGCTAGTTGAGGAGGATTGGCTCTGGCAAAGAGATTATTCTGTGAATTCAAATGGAGAGTGAATGTGGTGTCGTGACTAAAGGTGTTTTACGAAATTTAAGGCCCGAAATTAGCAGCAGTGATGATGACGATGACGAAGTATACACTTCTGTTTTGAATCACGGACACATGCAGACACAGCAAGTTATAGCGATGGCAGAAGCGTGTTTACCACTTGCATACAACTGTATGCTTTTTCACAAGAAGGAGAACAGTGGAGTGCAGTATTTACAGTTAGACTCATTAAATTATATTAGTGATTTTCTCATGGCTTTGTGGCCAAATTCAAGCGTAGTCTATTTAACTGGCAAACTATGTACTGCCATCACAAATTATTTAGACCTATTTAGATCTCTTTCTTTAATAGTAATATATGCATACATACGCAACTCTGGTACTTGTAATACAGTGAATTAGTCAGTGTCTTGGACAGTTGATTTCATATAAACATCGCACAACATTAAAGCTTGCAATTTATTTTGATAATATATCCAAACATATGACTACATATTTACTCACACAACTCCTTGTGATATCGTTTTCAGTTTTTTTGCAGTTACCTGTCTCAGCACAAGAGCATACGGGGACTCATGATGAAAGGTTTTGTTGTTTTTGTCACCCCCCTTCCTTTCCAAGCCAATCTGTGCCTGTGTATGGAATGTTCTCCTGACTCTATTTTGGTTTATGAACAACAATATAAATAAAAGTCTCTGGAAGTACTAAGCCTGTGTTCAACGTGCCTGTTTTTGGTAAAGTTGGGTCTTAATTAAATCAGCCTTTCAGAAGTCAGTATTTGCACAATGGAGGCTGAAGGGCTGAAGCAGCTTTATCTAGGTCAAACGATTAGACTAACTGCAAAGACTCCTATATATTTCCATGAACATCTTAATTCACATTTGTCATACATGATGTCTATTTGCTCTCTGTAGTAATTTATGGACTGAGAAAGCATGCCAAGAGTGAGTGAATTATGTTCTGTTTCAAGCTCTCTCCAACAATTGCGTGTTTAGTTCTTAAAACAGGGTAACGCAAGTTTTCTCCTGTGACTTCCTTTGCCATTTATAAAAAAAAAAAAAAAAAAAAAAAGTTAAACCCTGTACTCATAAATCATAAGCAAGTCCTCTTTATCACGGCTGAGAGTCATAAGGTTTATTTTGTAATTGAGTGGGAGGCAGAGATCTAGTGTGCATTTCACTCTAGAATGAACTATAATTCACTGCGAAATGGTTAACTCCCCAAAAAATGCTGGTTTTGTACCGCATGTTAACATGACCTGCTGATATCTGCAGGCCTTTTATAGTGCATGCCCAAAACAGGCACCCCTTCTAATTAGTGAATTACGCTACTTTGAGGTGACCTCATTGCTGAACATGGGTTTAGTTGCTCACATTTTTCATAATTTCAATCCATCCTGTACCTTAGGGATTAGTTGGAGTGATGCAGAACTATTTATCCAACATCAGTACCTGACCTGACTAATGCTGATATGGCTGAAAACAATCAAATCTTCACAGAAATGTTCTAACATATAGTCTAAAACCTTCCCAGAAGAGCAGAGGCTGTTACTACAGCAAGGGGACAAACTCCCTATTAATACCCCAGACAGCATGCAGATGTGGGCTACTTCAGGCAAAGATATGGCACTGCTGGGTCATGTTATGGTACTGGGGAAACTGCACATTAGCCTGAAGGGGCCTACATTAAAAAGCTTATTAGGTCCACATGTGCCAAAACAGAACTGGGACACTTTGGGCAGAAATACAGCAGTGCTGCCACAACTGACACTGGCGAACTGCGGGTGAATCAGAAGAGACCCACATGTCTCACAAGAGATCTGGGCCACTGCTGGCAAAATTCAGTACTGACATGAACTATGTGACCATCAAATATGGCTTAAACAGTGATTAACAGGACTGTGGGAGTGCAGAGTTTTAGTTCAGATCCATATAAGATACAGTACAAAAATCCAACCTAAATGTTTGGGTCTATGTGGCATTTTCTTTGTTTTTGTAGAACAAAAATAATGTTGGGTTAAAATGTTAAGGGTTTAGTTGGTCCAATCCAGTCTACCTCAGTACTTAGGACACTACAGCTACTGCATAACTACTACACTTCCACTGCCTATCCCAAATTGCAGTTAAATCCAGATTCCCTTTTAAAGCAATTTGTGGCTGCGGAATCATAACAGTGTCTTAACACAGAAATAAAACTCTGATGTTCAGTGAACTTAAACTTCTGCATCAGCCAACCTGAGTGGTGCTATAAGCAAAGCATTTGTCCTGTCATCTGGAGATCACAAGTTTAAATCCCATCAATAGCACAGCCAACTGTAGCTGGTAGTCAAAGAAGGGGAAGCACATGGTAGCCTCCACTCCCAAAACCTGATGGCAGGAGATGTTTGTAATGGCCTAGTGGTTTTGAGCAGCAGGTCAGTTCTAGCAGTGGTGGGGTAAAGGTGGCTGAGATGTGGCCCTCAAATGGCAGTAAACAGGCTATGGTCTGGCAACTGCTTTTGGCGCTTTCCTCTCCTCTTCATTCCATGTGGTATGTGGGTTGCAAGTAAATGCCAGATGTGGCCCAGGTTTGGGCCATATCAAACTGCTGTCTGGGACCCTTGCTTTCATAAGACTGGATGAGGAGGTGTCTACAAACATTTGGACTTATGGTATACTTCATAATGATTTGAATTTTACCCTTTTATCACGTTTTTGCCTTTGACGTTGCAACAAACAGGAAAACGTTGGGACAGTAAGGTTTAAACTTGTTAATACAGCATGTAAATCAAACGTATGTGTAATTTATTACATAACTAGGCAATTAATTATGTAATTAAGCATTTAAAAAGCACAGCAGGGACTAACTGATTAACTGGTTGATGTGTGCCAGGTTTGGGGTGATGACTACAGGAGCTGGTATGCGTGTGTGTCCGAATAGCACATGACATCATACAGCCACTCAGATGCTCCACTAGTTGACCTCTGACCTCATCCTTTGCCACCATGAGTGTGCTGTCGTAAGTCGACCCCTAAAAATCACTCACTGTGCTAAAAATAAACTTCGGCCCACTCTTAATTCAGCCCATCTGTGAGTGTATGTGTATGTATGTGTGATGAGGGGTGAGCAGAGCGTCTCCTGTGCAACGGGAGAATAAAACACAGGGTTCCTGTTACACGGAAAGAAAATGTTCCAGTTCGGGTTCTATTTTTGAGAATGTGAAGATTAAGAAGGCAGATGTCTGCATTTTTTATACCAACCGAACGGTTATCATACCACTCTATACTCATGATGTACAAACCTCAGCATATAGTGAGAGCAGATGAGATTAGGAGCCTATTTAAAACACATCCAGCCTTTGCTGAACAAGGGCCCACATAATAGAATAGTTGCACAAATGGTTGCACCCAGAAGGAATCAACTGACAAGAATGAAACTTGGTGGGTAGGTAAGACATGCAAATGATTGAAGTTTCATGCTCGGCTTTATCCCTGAATTGACTGACCCAACAGCCACAATTGTGGACCTTCAGCAAGCAGTGACGCCCTCCACGAGTCATCCTGTTAGTGCCAGCACCATTGGCAGACGGCTGCACGATGCAGGACAACATGCACACAGACCGTTACAACGACTGACCCAACACCATGTTGACAGCTTCGCCAAAGACTTAGATGACTGTCATGGAGTGACTCAGAATGGCAGCGGGTCATCTTCAGTGACGGGCCTCGCTTTTGTCTTGGTAGAGACGACCACCGAATCAGTGTGTGGAGGCACCGTGGTCAGCACCAAGATGAACGGATTGTTGTCATGTGTCACACATCCAGAAGACGTCACTCCACCTCCACCCCTACCACAAGAACTGCGTGAGAATATTCAAGCCGTATGGGATGGATTATCACAGGACATCATTAGGAACCTTTACAACTCCATGCTGAGACGTCTGGCATGTTGTGTTAGCAAACATGGCCAGTCAATGCCATATTTAGAGACACTACTACTGTATGTGTAGCTCAATAAATACAGCTCATATCAGTCTAAATTTATCATCATTTATTGTTCCTGGTAACCTTTATCTTTCTTCCAAATAGCATTGCAATCCGACACTTCCTTCTGGGTGCAACTATCCTATTGATGATGAGTGTGATTATGACATATGACATTTATTTAAAAATATCCCTGTATGTTAAAATCAGCAAATAAACAGCCATTGTACAATACAATATGCAGAAGTGTGAAATGTGTTCTCTGCAGAGGATTTGTTAACTTCTTTTCACTTAGAAAATCAGCAGAATGGAATTTGACCTGAGCACCCAAATCTTTGCATAGATCCTCAAATGCAGACCTTGTGTCCAGTTTTCTATCTTGGTTTTTACAGTAGGTATGACATGGGGTGGCTATCCAGTGATATACAGGAAAATACAGGACTGGACACTGAATTCTAGGTCCGGATTTAAAGACCTCTGATATATACTAAACTAATTCATATTTTTTGTGATGTCACTACCATGAACACATATGTCCACCTTTATAGCAGTCTACAGCAGTTTAGCCTCTCTCAGCTAAAAACAGTGATGCCTTCAAATGATCAAGGCAGCAACCCCCTCATTAAATGGTTCATTATAAAAAAAATGACATCCTACACTACAAAAGTATGTGGGCATCTGACCATCTATATGAGCTTATTGGTCATCCCATTCCATGTGCATTAACATGGAGTTGACACGCCTTAGCTGCTATAATAGCCTCCACTCCTCTGGGAAGGCTTTCCACAAGATTTTGGACTGTGTTGGCTGGAATGTGTGCCCATTCAGTCAAAAGAGCACTTGTGAGTCTGACACAGAAGGTTTGGCTCATAATCAACGTTTCAATTCATGTCAAACATGTTTAGTGGAGTGGAGGTCAGGGCTCTGTACAGGCCACTGAGTTCCTCCAGACCATCCAATTTCAACTCATCAAACATGTTTTTGTGTACATGCTTTGTGAACAGGGGACACAGTCATGCTGGAACTAAACTTTTCTTGTTGGCACTATGGCCACATTCCTGTGGGTAGTGTTCTTCTGGCGGCCACCAAACCCAGATCTGTCATCCGCCAGGCTGCCAGAAGAACGCTACCTATCAGAATGCATAGTGCCAACAGGAAAGTTTGGTTCCAGCATGACTGTCCCTGTTTTGAGTTCTGCTGGAATTAATCATCCCAGTGAGTATGTTTCCACCGGTTCAGAGTCCAGTAGTGGCATGCTTTACACCACCTCAGCCAGCACTGGCATTACACATAGAGACCTTAGGCTAGTTTGCAGCTGCTCGGCCATGAAAACCCATTTCATGAAGCTCCTGAATCACAGTCGCTGTTTTTGCTTTCAGAGGCAGTTTGGAACTCTGTAGTGAGTGATGCAACTTGGGATGGTTGATTAGTATGTGCTTCAACACTCGGTGGCAGCCAGCTTGCATAGTCCACCTCTAGGTTTTTGTTGCTCCATAATAATAACAGCACTTACAGTTGACTGAGGTAGATCTAGCAGGACAGCATTTTCACAGACTGACTTGTGGCAACGGTGGCATCCATCGACAGTGTAAAGTTTAAAGTCACGGAGCTCTACTGCTGCTGTAGATTGCATGGCTGTGCATGTTTTTTTAAATGTATCTGTTAGCAATGAGTGTGGCTAAAACATCTAAATTCAATAATTAGATTGCTTGTCCACATGATGTTGCCCATAGAGTCTACTAGATGGACTGTGTCTATTTTAATATTCCACTTGCTTGGGTTATACAACATATAATGGTACTGAGCTTGTACACCATCCTGAAGCTTACATGTCTTAGGAACCATTATGCCTTTCAAAGTTCATAAGCCTGTCAAATACAGGGAAAAACAGAGAAAATATATATATTTTTATTTTAATTCTATGGGATAAAGAGAAGATGGAAACTGTTCATGTAAAAATACAGTTTTTGCCACATAAAGCAGAAAAAAATCTAATAAAAATAAAAGGATCCTTCAATGCTTCAGGCTGAGATGACTTTGGGATATCCTAGCTGATTACTTGCAAACATTAGTCAGGATCAATGCATTCATACTCAAATGGTTTGCCAAAGGTTTAGCCAGGTCTTTATGTGCTAAACATCCAAATCCACAGTTCCTGTATTATCACTGATGTTGGGCAGCTTGCATACATCAAATTTCAGTATAAAACAGAAAAGTGCCTGCATAGTATAATCTCCATCATGTTATGGAGTATTCCAACTGGTAACAAAGGGAATTACTAGAAGTAGAAATTTAAGACAACTATTGTAGGCCAGTATTTAGCACATGAACTCTACTTACTATTGCTGTCATCATTTAATACTGTAGAAGTGTGGCAAGTTTACACTATGCAGGCACTTTTCTGTTTTATACTGAAATTTGATTTATGCAAGCTACTTGACGTCAGTGATAAGACAGGAACTGTGGATTCGCATGTTTAGCCCATAAAGACCCAATACTTAAACTGTGAAACTAACATTTATAACTGTATGCTATTGGTAGTGATTTATAGGCTGATAACTCACACCAAGAGTGAATGAATTATGCTGTTTCGAGTTCATCCAGCAGTCTTCAATTCTTGAAACGTGACAACACTCCGGGTTTCTCACGTTGCACTTTTTCAATTAAAGTAATAGGTTCCACACAGTAAAATATACAAAAGATAAGTCTGTTATAATGAAAGATAAGGCTTATTCTGTAATAGAGTGGAAGGGAGTATTTGCACTCGCAAAAAACCCAATAACTCATTCCAAATTGCATTAACATTTGAATGCTTTATCAGAAGAACCTTCAGGCTCTTCAACTTCCAGTAAATGTGTAATTTTGCCAAACACCAGACCTAGATTACCACTGAAATATCATGATACTGATGCCATGAAAGAGAATGCTGCATGATCATTGAGTGCACTGGCATTGCAACAGACTAATGCTGTTGTTATCGACTACATAACACCATAGATATGTAAATGTAGATATGCTGATTTGCATGTGAATAAAATAACCTATAGAGTAATTGATTCCTAAATAATCATTAGCAGCAGCTCTAAATTCATGCAGGGTGACATAACAGAATGAACATATGCCATTTACATGCTGTCTACTCTTTACCATGATCACAAACGTAATGTAGAGCCAGTGAACTCCACTAAAATAAAATTAATTTATCATCTTTCCATGATAAAATAGTCAGAGATGAAAAAGATCAAAATCAGAATCATTCTTAATTTCACTCAAATTTCAACCAATATCATGTCTAAAACAGCCCCACAGCCCACATGCAGGCCCCAAACTGTTTTCCTCTCCTTCCACCAACAGCGTTCCAAAAATCCACTTTACTCTCCTCTTAAAGGAACAAGCTGTGCTACAAGTTCCATCAGTAGTGGCTTACAGGCAGAAATACGGTTTCACATGACCAGTTGTAGTCCTCCATCCACCAGTAGAACTTGCCCTGTAATATAAGGTGACTGCAGGAGGAACAGGACAGCCTGTGCTACTTCCTCCGGTTCACCAAAACGGCCCAATGGAATTCTCTGTCCATCACGCTCCTCCTTAAGACCCGCTGTCATGTCTGTGCGAATGAGGCCTGAGTGGGTAAGACAGAGTGCAAGAAAGGTCCTCAAGACTCAAATTCAAATTCAAAGTCATCTTTGAAATCAATACAAGCCTTATCTTTTTCAGTGACCTTATCCAGATAAGCGTGACATTTTCAGGAAACAATGCCATTGTATCCAGTGGATAGTAGAGCTACGCGATATGACAAAAATGTAATATGATACTACAGGAAGTTTTCAAGTTGCGATATTTATTTTTCCTGACATCTGGTCAAAGACAAAGGAGGACCACATTTGAAAACAAAATGGTATCAAAACTGTATCAAAACAATATGCACTTGAAGTAGAGGCATGACATGATTTATTTATTTGAATTTTATAAGGCTCATACATCATAAACCTTTATAACTATATGAAAAATATCTAGTTGCCAAATGTAAACTGTAATATGAACAAAACTACCATAGATAAAAAGATATGAAGATGTTCAGGGTGGATATAATAGAAAGCCAATGCTGTTCCTCTGCACTTTTTCTGGATTTTCAGCAAACCATATAATGTCAAACACATCTGTTTTGGTAGTTAATCACACTTAAACCAAAGAATTATCCCTCCAAATGGGACACATCTAGCATCAGCAGTTCACAAGAAATTACACTGCAAGTGATGACTTTTTCCACAGCATTCATTTTATGGCATGATCACTGGTTTAAAAGTGTGTCAGAAAAAGCTAAAAGATAAAAGCTTACAATTGCTAACTAACTACAGGACACCAAGATTTTTGGAACAATCATGCAAATCTGAGATGGTCAATTGGGAGCTTGTCTACCATTGTGGCTTAAACTTAATGACTTAATATTAATGTCAATATTCATCAATGTCAGTCATGAAATTACACACCGACTTCATTCAGAAGACATCAGCAGAGTTTAAAAATCTAATTGCTTTATTGCTAAAATGTTGCCTAATTATCTTTCTTCTCTATCCATTTTTACAAATATCTAGACAAATGCATAGCAAATAACATGTTTTCTCTCACTCATTTCTTCAGACGTTGTTCTAAAAGTGAAATTAGAACCAGACAAATGCAAATGTTGCTCAGCTGGTCTTTAAATAATGTAAATAATACAAACAATCCGGAATATATGTTTGTATTAACATGTTGACAGAAGAGAACAGAAGAACAGATGAGCAGATGGAGAAGAAATGAGAAGAATAGGACAATACAAATGGAGAACAGACAAAAGGAGAAGAGAAGAGAAGAGAAGAGAAGAGAAGAGAAGAGAGGAGAAGAGAAGAGAAGAGACTACCTGGAGCCACCAAGTTGACTCGAACACTTCGAGAGGCAACCTCTTTGGCCAGGGAGCGTGTGAAGCCCTCCAGGCCGGCTTTGCTGGAGCTATACACGCACTGACCAGAGTTTCCCTTCACACCCACCACCGAGCCTGAGGAAACATTCCATCAATGTCCACTCAACACCTGCAGGACTTTTCATTAACACTAACACACGAGGAGCGGCCCTGTTTACACACAGTCTAGGCACCACTTGATAAATATTTCTCTAGGAACACACCATCAGGCCTAAGGCAAAGACAGCTAAACCTGAATCCACTCAACAGAGTAATGACTGCCTTAGATAAATGCTTTATGCTGTTCATGTTCAACATGTTCAACTGCGGGAATCAAGAGCGGCATAGCAATTTAGTATGGTGCATTGTTGCCACCTGGTGGCTATCGGATAAATATACATGGAACATCCAACTATGTTTTGAATACACGACGCTTTGCGTTATTAATACACTTTTCCACTGGACAGTGTGTTATGGAACTGTACTAGGGTACAGTACTATATTGTACTATATAGGGTACAGTACTACTATATACTATATCCATGAAAGTGGACGGGTGATTTTGATTCAGATTTTACAGTGTAACTGCCCAATGGTCATTTTTTGGGATGGTTTTTATTTACCTTTTATTTAATCTGACGAAACTGTGTAGGATGAGCACATGAAAACATACAAGCACATTTCCAGTACTTTCTATTAACCAAGGTCACAATATAAATAGCATTACTTTAATTACCATAATGGCACTAAATGTCTAATAAAACAAATGAAATCCAAGTGCTACATTGAAAGGGAAACTGGCATTTAGCATAATGAGTCATGCATTATGATCCTCTAGCATCACAGCACAAGTTAGAGCTAAACAATTTGGGCAAAATATTGTGTTCATGTGTTCATGTACACCACCCACTGGTTGAATCTGGTCTAACTAATGTACAGTTGGTTCACAAGATTCACATTATTAGGTTAAATTTTCCCACTTTAAGTTTGTTAAAAGAAACATAGCTAATAATGTAGAATTATTAAAAATGCCACTTTTGTGGTTTGAAAATAGGAACCCTTTTCAATTAAGATTTTGATATAAAAATGATTAATCGTTCAGCCTTACGCACAAGTGCACTTAGCTGACCCTATTTATGTCAAAATAATGCAACACATAGAAACCAAAATAGGGGAAATATCAACTTAATAGTGCCCGGAGCATCTGACAATTCAAATTTTGGCAGATTCTGATTCCTACACAGTACCCCTGAATGCTTCAAGTGACTGCCCTATTCCTGGAATACCTGCACTGAATCTGGATCCCTTTCTTGTTATGCGTATTGAACTAGGACGCATGGGTAGAGCTAGAAATAGGGCAGACCATTGACAACCACCATCTCAAACACAAACACAAGCTAGGCAGAATTGCGGTCTGTGATCTATGGATCATATCTGGATAATCTTTGGCTGGATTCTATTGACATTTTCCACTAAAATGTGTCTCCAGTGTGACCAGTAAGATTCCACATAAAAAGCACATCAGCACAAACTTTTTCGATTTTACTAATATACTTTTTCCCTGTTAAAATGTGAGTGGACAAGTTGGGCAGACAAGCTGGCATCACCATGGCACTTGCTTGCTTTGGAGAAAAGCTCATCCTTACTTTCCATGTTTAAAATCTTGCCTGCCAGTCAGCGTTCCACTTGCATAACCATATATGGATGATGAAATCTAATTCCCTTGACATGGAGGTTAGTTTCTGACCAACCTCGAATGTGGTTTGAATGATGTGGTTGTAATCTGCTCACAATTTGTCCTGGGGGTGTTTACACAAAAATTCTAACACAAGGTGTAAAACGGCCCTGTGACTCTACACATAAAAGCACATGCTGAGTGAAGGGTAAATGTATAGCTCCTCCACTGTTGCTAATGGTGTTCTATTTACTGCTAACCAGTGTTGCATGGAAAATAATATCATCACCACAGAGAAATTGCCTATTACTCCACACAAGGAAGGCAGCTGGACCGGACAGAGTGTGTCCTAGACTACTGAAGTCCTGCGCTGCCGAGCTGGGTGGACAAGCTGGTCAGGTGAGCAGGGTCAGTTGTTGTGTCAGGTGTGGACTCTGTGGTGAAGGTGGCAGAGAGAAGGACACTGCACAAACTGCTGTCCATTGTGGATGATGATGGGCACCCACTGCACACCATCATCACGGACAAAAGGAGCAAGTTCAGTGACAGGTTGCTGTCACAGAGCTGCTCTACAGACAGACTCAGGAGATCCTTTGTCCAGAGAGCCATCAGGCTCTTCAACTCTTCCCAGTGGGGCCGGAAGAGGAAAGAGGACACATGAGGAATGAATTTCATGTTAAATCATAGGTTTATTTATTTGCACTATTACACTTTACTGTATGTCCTGTTCAATCTGCACTCCTGGACACTTTACTCAAATACCAATATACACACATGTTCATTATCTTTTTCAGTACTGTCATTATCCGCTGATATCTGCGCCCCTTGCACATTTATTATTAATGCACTGCCTTTTTATCTCTGGTTTTTCCACATTTTTTCTACTGTTTTTTCTATGTTATACTGATATTTATCTATAGTGTACTGGACTATTTATAGTTTAATAGTTAATAATAGTTAGTAATTTTTAATAGTTAATAATTTTTGCTGAGCCGGTACCTACCTTTTTAGGTTCATTCTGTGCAACCCTCTTTGTTTTGTTTTACTGTGCTGTATTGTGAAACTGCTACTGGCTGCTAAATTTCCTTCGGGATCAATAAAGTATCTACCTATCTATCTATGTATCTATTTTCCCAGGTACTGTTGTGATGGCAAAAGCACATGGTTCTGTAGGGGCTGTGTTTCACGTGTAGTACGAACACCCACGTCACGTCATGTCAGTCAGACAGAGCGCATTCATACAGTGCGAGTATATAAATCGTTGGCTTCGTCCATACACTACGGGCAATTTAAACATACAGTGTGAGATGTCAGCAAAGAACAAGACTTCTAAGATCACACAGTTTATGGCTGGCTTTAGATGAGTCCTTGGAGAGGTGAGAGACTGAGCGAACATATCACTTTCAGCAGCAGAAATGAACTAGAAATCATTGTGTCCTGAAGCACTTCCCTTTTCAAACTCTAAATTAATGCTGGAGTTGTTAAAGTTGTTAAGCTGTTCATAATTAATAAATAAAAAATTATGGAAACATTTCAAAACTATACCACTGAATTCAAAAGTGCTCCATATCTCCACACAGTGCTGTCTAGAAGTATTTGCCCCTTTCCCAATTTCTTCTATTTTTGCATATTTCTCCTACTTGAATGTTTCAGATCAGAGTTTGCATGGCTTGCCGAGTGCGGTTCATTTGAGAAATTCACTTCTAACTGTCCCCTCCTCCCCTTCTGCCACAAGCAGTCACTTGTGTAAGTGGTGAGACAAAGCTAAAAAAGACAATTAAAACTGCAGCCTATGAATAATAATGGTAGCTAACAGATTTACCAGTGAATGTCTATTAGTTTTTATCCTCAAATGTTTAGAATGAAAATTAGCTGTTTGGCTAAATTGGGAACATTTACATTATTAAGCTGATGTATTGATGTGTGTATTGTCTCTGTTGGATAAACAAATAAAGTAAAAAAAAAAAAAAAAAATCCTCCAGATTAGTGTAAGGGAAGAATACACCTGAAGATAAAACCTACTAAAAAGTCAATGAGTGCAAGAGAGTATGTGTACCTAATAAACTGGTCAGGTCGTGGCTCACCTATATTGACAATAGCACCCCCTTTGCCTAGCATGCTCCGTAGTGCTGCCCTACAGGTGAGCATGGAGCCCAGCAGGTTGGTGTGAAGAACAGACACCATGTCCTCAGATTTACTTCTCAATAATAACGCGTCTCTGAAAGACATGGATTAAAATAACATTTGATCAAAGTGAAGACATGTATGACTCAGCTGACCGTATGGACTACTTTTAAACTGTAAAGAACCAACAAACAACAAATGCTGCTGCCTACTCCCACCCCCTCACCTGTTGATGCCTGCTGCATTGACCAGGTATCCCACTGGACCACAGGTCTTAGTGATGGTCTCAAACGCCCTCTGGACCTCTTGTTCTTTAGAAACATCACAGCTGAGGCCTATATGCTCCCCTGTAAGTAAGACAGTCAATAAAAGAATAATTTGACTAAAAATGTTGACATAGTAACAATAAACTGGTTGTAGAAGTTCCGTTGTATGTCCAAATGTTTGTGGACACTTGTTTCAGTCTCTACTCTACTTGGAAGGTTTAAACCTAGATGTTGGAGGGTTGTTGTTGTGAAGATTTGATTGCATTCAGTCACAAAGTAGTGAAGTACAAAGTAGTGAATGTTGGATGATTAGTTCTGGAACACAACCTCCACTCCAACTGTGTTTATTTTTTATATAATTTTAAAGGCAGTTAACAGCTTAAATTGTAACGTAAAATAATCTTTGCAAGAAACTGAAATGCTTCAAAGTGATAGACTGATGCACCTCCAGGAAGCGAGTCTGCTATGGTCTGTGCAGCTTCCAAGTTTCTGGACACCACCACAACCCTGTGTCCCCTTTTTGCCAGACGCCAGGAAACTGCATGCCCAATGCCACGGGAGCCCCCAAATACCACGCCCAATCTGGACATCGCCCCTACTGGACAACAAAGAAAACATTTGACACGCTTGTGTTATTAGTCAAGAAAGAAAAAAACACAAGCATCATTATGGAAGGCAAACCCCCCAAAACAAGACACTCATTTGACCACAAAAAACAGCCTAAATATTGTTCAATTGAGACAGTTTTCATTTCATATGTTGCATGGTTGGTCAGTAATGAGATTTCTCAGTCACAGTGTTCAGAACACAGGATGTACAGACTGAAAACTGCATTGGATAGAATTTTCTGAAGACAGCATAACAGATGCTAATCAGATGCCAGATTAAACCTTTTCTCCTCTGATACTGCTTCTGATAACTGAACTACATTGTATTAGGAGAAACTGAACTGAAGTCAGCATTCTGTTATGATGTCTGAACTTCATAGTACCAAACTCCAGTCACACACAGCACATTATAAAGAATATTGTCTCTAGTTGGAATGCTCTGACCAGTATGTGTGGTATATGTATTTCTCTCATTGATGTGTGCAAATCTTTAGCATTGTCAGGTCTCTTGAGAAATAAGTTTTCAAGAGGACAAACTGTATTGTGGTTCCAACTGTAACTCTGTTTGATCACACCCTAACCCTATGCAAACAAACAGAAACAGAAAAAAACAGTAGAGGCTCTTGCTATGCTATCATGAAGATGTTCTTCTTAGAATTGTGCAAGATCTTAACAACATTGTAATTACATTTTGCGTAGCTTAATAAAGACCATGACTAAGGAACAATATCAGATGCGAATCAGCCACATCTGTCGAATATCCAGTCTCTTAATAACGTCAGTATTGGTGCTGATAATGACCCAGTATTTATGATCAGAATCAGAAGTATAGCTGAATCTTCTTAAAGAATGAACACAGAGATTAAAGGCTTTTTGCTATAAAATATAGAGCTCTGCTCTATATCCACAAGAGGCCAGTGACAGTAAAATCAATATGATACAATGTTATAAAGTTCAAAAGGCATTTAAAAGGAATAACAAGGGAAATAATTCATCTGAAAACATTCATATAAAAATACAATATACAAAACTTAAAGTTTAATTACTGCCGTTGTGGCTGAGCCTTAGCACTGGAGCCCCACAAGGCTGTGTGCTCAGCCCTCTCTTGTACTCCCTGTATACCCACGATTGTACAGCCAGACACAGCTCCAATGTCATCATCAAATTTGCAGATGACACTACAATTGTGGGCCTGATCTCCAATAACAACGAGGAGGCCTACAGAGAGGAGGTCAGCTTTCTGACACACTGGTGCCGGGAGAATAACCTTTCTCTCAAAGTCAACAAGACCAAGGAGCTGATAGTGGACTTCAGGAATCAGGAGAGAGTGAACACCCCCATCATCATCAATGGGGCCGCTGTAGAGAGGGTCAGCAGTGTGTTCACATCACAGAGGAACTCACATGGACTGAAAACACCACATGGGTGGTGAAAAAGGCACAACAGCGCCTCTTCTTCTTCAGATGGCTAAGGAGGTTTGGCATGAACCCCCGCATCCTCAGAACATTCTACACATGTACTGTGGAGAGCATTTTAACTGGCTCCATCACAACCTGGTATGGGAACTGCACTGCTATCGAGCGGAAAGCTTTGCAGAGGGTGGTGCGGGCAGCTCAG
>CM067481.1:15837438-15914872 GCA_034552555.1 Semaprochilodus insignis | reverse complement strand
TAAGTACTGTAAGGGACTTCGCACCTAAGTTTTTCACTCACCTTCACACCTGTGAAAATGTGACGTGACAATAAAAGTAATTTGATTTGATTTTAACTATCTGCTAAAAGAATGTCTGACAAACCTGACAGAGCTTGTGTCAACTGCAGTTTTGTTCTGTTCTTGTCTTAAATTCACATGAAATGGGATATATTATGTTAATGATAAATTATGTTAACAAGTCAGAATCCAGACATCCAGAAAGGAAACACACTACACCACCAGCAAGTATTACCAGTGAAGATACACCTTAAAGAAGCTGAAATCACTAATTAATTAATCACTAATTTAATTGTAACGCACAAAACTTATTTAACTAGTATTTAAACATTATGTGTGAAATTTTGTGGTACAAACGACAAACCAGTCAGCACCAACTCAGCATAAAACAACTGAAGAAATCCTGTATCTAACATTAAACAGAGCTCGCAGCTCCCAATGATGCCAGTTAACCGTCGTGCTGGTAGCGAGTGACTGCGGCTTCTTTTTCTCCACTACACTAAAGCTTTGCTAGGTTTTGAGGTCAGACTCACTCGGCTGTCTTTATATTTGCCGTCCCAACACTGTTATATTTCTCCTGTTCAATTTTGTTCCTTTATTACGAGTTCTAGTTGTCCACGGAGAGCCATTCTCGCCTCAAAACATGCCTGGGCGCCGCCATATTGGACCAGCTGGGTCGTAACCCCGCCCTCGTACTGCGTCACGACCCATTCCGCCCCTATTGGTCCGCGCACGCCTCGTGCGTAGCGTTCTTCACGGACTCTACGTAACTAACTTAGTTGATTAAAATGGCGGAGCTCAAAGAAGGGGACACAGTACAGCTTCACCAGGAGGACGCCAATATTAAAGGCAAGATAACCCATATTTGCCCACGATACCACAGCTATAACAGAGTGTTCTGTTTTTCTAAATTTACGCTAATTAAGTCGGTGCCATGTTGGTGCACCAAACGCGCTTCTAACACGACTTTTAAACTGCAGAAGTAAATATGGGCCTCCTCACGGAGCTCCACCAGAGGGCCTAGATGAAAAGAACGTAAATAATAAAAATATGCTTGCGTCTGAGTATGTAATTGCTTAGAATGCAACCATTTGCTTCTTGTCCACTGTTTAGAAATGTTGATAGATGAACTCAACCACTGCAGCACAGCGAACAATGCAGTTCGATTGCACTGTGTTGATGTGGTCTAATCGCGGAGCTCCGCAATAGGGCCGTAAACTCGCACTTGCAGCGCTTGTATGGGCATTTGCTTATGTGACGCGTGGGGGCGCAATACCGTGTATACGAAATGATAAATTCATATAAGAAATAGCAAGTTTCCTAACATGATTATAGACGTTCTGTATGAGAAGGGGGAACTTCTGCTGCAGCTCGCAGTTTGACTTCCTTTTATGTGTTACAGACTGGGGTGTCTCAGATGAGCAGTTATACTCAGAGGTGTTCTTTTAAACCCAGTACATATATATTTGAACACATTATGATGTGCTTTATTTTGTGGACAGCCGTTGAAGACCCGGTGAAGATGCAAGCAGCGTCTGAGGAAGGGAGTGTGCAGCTCCCTGTTCATGAAGCCACATCCACTGACAATGTGAAAACTGAGGACAGAAATGAACAGACCACCGTGTCCACAAGTTCTGGTAATGTGTCACTGTATGAACTGACCCTCATATTTAGTTTCCCCAGAGAACCTGAGGCTTCCCCCGATAACTGAGTAACTCAGCTGGAATGGCCTCTGTCTTTGTTTCAGAGAGACATGCGTCCATCCAGACTACACTGGAAGGCCTGGAAATGCTGGTGGACTTAAATGGAGGTGAAGTAACAGATCATTTGAGATACGTCTTTATGTTGTAACCAGGGATGCACAACATGCATGTCGATATTGGCACATACTTGCTTAGAAGATACAGATGTCAGACAGATCTGTCATTTGACTGATATTTCAAACTGATATTTGATCAATTAGTAACAATACCTTGGAAAAACCAAATGTTTCAGTAATGCTGGGCAGTTGCTCTAAAATACCTGCATTTTATTCCTTTTACTGCATTCATAACTACCTGTTGATGATGTTTATATGTGTATATGTGTGTGAAAAGTATCACTGCATCTCTAGCTGTAACCATTACATAGTTTTGACTTTGAGACTTTGTTTGCCTGCATGTCTCTTAGCTGGTCGGAAGTCTTGTCCGTTATGTCCAGAGGAGAAATTCAAGGCTTGTTACAGCCACAAACTGAGACGCCACCTGCAGAACCTTCACTGGAAGGTCTATGTGGAGTTTGAAGGTGTGTGTATGCATCAAAACAGTTTTGTAGCAGTGTGAATCCAAAAGGCTCCTGAACTGTGGCTGTACTTATCCATAAAATGTGTGATGTATCAAAGAACTTTGAATTTTATCTACAAATGTTTGTTTTTTCGGTTTTCACAGGTCAGAGAATGTGCATTTGCCATTTGCCCTGCAGACAGATGAAGTCCAGCCTGGGATCAGACCAGGTGAGGCTTTTTTGTTGTCTGCAATACCCGCAAAGTCTTCGGTCAAATTACAACTCAAACAAACATATTGTCACTGTACAAAATACACAGTTGGATCACATTATTATCAGTTAGACGTGCTGAGAGTGACTCAGTAAGGTCCTGGTAGGTTGTCACAGGTTTCTGGAGCCATGCTCACTGCAGTGCATCCCACAGCTGCTGGAAGGTGCATGGGGGAGGATCCATAGAGTGAGCACAATGATTGAGGTGGTCTGGGGATTTAGGCTAGAGTAGTACTTGGAATTCTTGGTCATGCTCTTCCAACCAATGTCAGGCATTTCTAGCTGCGTGAGATGTCACATTGTGTTGCTGGAGAGTCCCATCTGCCCCAGGGAAGACAATAATCATGTATCACCCCTTTTGCCCATGACAGCAATGAGGGATATGTGTGCAGACAGCCTATGGCACACCTTATATACCCACCAAGCCAGCTCACAACACATGAGCTATGCACTGTCACCATCAAAAGTAGGAAGTAGTCATAATAATGTGACTTGACCGTGTAATACCAAATATCTCCAAAACTTTCCAGTAACTTTCTTCTCTTTTCAAGAAAGTTAATGTAAAGAGGTGTAAATCCTAGAGATTTTGGAGTGGGCCATTTTTATTGGTACACTTGTTATGCTGTAACATAAAGAAGGGCTACTGTGTTCAAATGATGTAGGAAAGTAAACCGGACAAACGTGGAGGAATTTTTCTTTGGACGGTAATAATTATTGCATAATGCATAGACTGTCAGCCTAGACAAAGAAAATGTGGATGGAGCTCATATTTGAGACCTACACTTTGTTTAATGGCATCCTTTTACTTCCTTGATATAAGAAAGTGGGTAAGGCTGAGTGAAGTGCGATTAACTTATTTGCTCTTATGTCTCTTACAATGTGTATATTCTCCAGAGTCAAGCCCGACTGGTGGCACACTACCATTGCGTGGTGTGCTCAGTCACCATTGCCCGAAAGACGGACATGATCAGCCATCTCAAAAGGCACATTAACAAGGGGGAGACTGAGGCCAGCTATTCAGGCAATCCAGATGTCCTGTGTGAAGAACAGGGTAAGGAGCTTCTCCATGTGTCTGTATTCCTCTAGTTATTTTCTTAGTTCTGTGAATGACTGCAGAATATGTCTTATATCAGTATATATTGGTAATTATTATTGTGACATGGCCTTTGCAGTATGATATCGCAGAATGCTGCAGTAAGCAAACGAGCCCTCTAACAAACCACTTCATATTCGGGGGTGCACAGACTTGTCAATTAGTCTAGTGTTTCTCAAACCTGAGCCTAGAGGCACAACACACCTGATCCAACTAATTAGATCATTAACAGCCCATTACTAAGTTTAATTAGATGTGTTAAAGGAGGAAAAGCATTAAAAAGTGAAGGGTAGTGGGCCTCCAGGATTAGGATTAAGAAACAGGGGACTAATCAACTAGTCGACTTTACTGCTTGGCGATGACACTTTAAGCTTGATTTCAACTAGTCACAGATCATGTGATTATGACTCTAACAACTTGGATGCATCTGTGAAAACAACAGATGAAGAGCCTGGTGATTTTGGATCCTCACCAATCTCAGACCGTCTAGATGAGGTTTCTGTGTCTTGATGAATCAGGGCATTTGTGTGGTCCAACAAGCATTAATAATTTTAGTCAAAATAATGCAACCTAATCAATAACCTATATATATATATATATATGTCAGAGGTCTGTAATGTATGTCATATTATTTGAATCAGGTGTATTATAGCATGGAGTCTAAAATGAAGTCTAAAATGAGCTATTTAATTCAAGGAACTTTACCTGAGCATTTAGATGAGCATGTACACAGTCGAGTCACATTACTATGACTACTTTTGACAGCAGCAGTGCATAGCTCATGAAGGAACTCAAGTGTTGTGAGCTGGCTTGGTGGCTATATAAGTTGTATGATAGACTGTCTGCACACATATCCCACATTGCTGTCATGGGTAAAGGGGAGCGATACATGCTGATTGTTTTCCCTGGCGTGGCCGGGGCGTGGTGTGGGAACTTAGCATATGTGGGACCACCTCAGGACCACCCGCCCTATGGATCCCCCAAGCACCCTCCAGCAGGTGTGGGATGCCTTACAGCCAGCATGGCTTCAGATACCTGTGACAACCTACCAGGACCTTATTGAGTCACTCCCAGCCCATCTAGCTACTGTCCGTGCTGCACACAGTTTCACGCAGTTTCTCTGGATATTAGCTAGTGGTCAGAATAATGTGACTTGACTGTGTATTTATATTTAATGAATGTATAATGAGCTACTAATTAATTTCAGATCATTCCCTATTCTTTTTATTTGTACATTCTGATAAAACTCTTAATCTGGTTTTGGTCTTGCCACTCTTGGCCTTGTTTTTGACTCAAAAGTCAAATATATACAAAGTCTTGGTCTTGACTGAGACTAGATGCGTTCAGGTCTCAGTCTTGACTCAGACTCGCCTCTGTTGGTGTTGACTACAACACAGTCTGATTCTCTCTTTTTGTCTTTTCTCTCAGGGCCAGGTGGACAGTCCTATGAGATCATGAAAGAATTAGGCACCAATGTGCAGCTCATGCCCAACCACAACACACCCCAGAAAACAGATACCTATTTCAACCGCAAGATGAAGACCAACAGGTCAAAGAACAATATTACACTTTAATATCTAATTCTGGCATAATCTGTTTCGTAATGATTATTTTTGAGAGCTATCCAGTATAATAAACACTAATCTCCTGTTGCCTGTACAAGACTTTTTTCTGCTTATTTTATTCTAGGCAGCTGGTGTTTTGCTCTCTTGCAGTTCTTGCTGAAGAAAGGAGTCCACTGGAGTGTCTTGATGCATTTGGAGCCACAGGTATCAGTCTCCATTGCTTTGATTTATGCATAATTACAGTCCAAGACCTGTAGATGGTGCACATGGTGTAGTTGACAGTAACTACAAATTTTGTTACACTCATACTTTTTAGAATATCATATAATTTAGTAATTTTATGTCTTGATTTGTTATAGTTATATATTATTGGGATTCTGGATGTTTATCAGCTTGGTTTAAACTCCAAGTGGTGTCTGCTTGTCATTCCTGTGCAGGTATAATGGGCTTGCAGTGGGCCAAGCATCTTCGTAATGCTGTTAAAGTGACCATAAACGATATCAATGAGGCCTGTGTGAAGATGATCAAGGAGAACTGCCGTCTGAACCATATCCGTGCAGACGGAGGTCGTGCGCCCCGGCAGGTGGAGGGAACAGGGGACACAGATAGCCCCATTGCCACTGTGGAGGTCTCCAAGATGGATGCTAATGTCATCATGCACCTGAGAGCCTTTGACTACATGTGAGAAGCACAGACACAGAAAATCAGCAAAGACCTGGTTGCATAAAATGAAAACATTTGCCGGATTACAACATGAATAGGACATTTAAATGAAGTTTGTACATAATTTTAAAGCATTTTAAAAACTCAACCCAGTATGTTTCTGCATACTGTATGATCGCTATGTTACTATAATGCTATATACACGTTTAGAAGTGTGCATATGTGCTTAATTATTTTTCACAAATTCAGTTTCATTTCACCATGAACTTTTTGTCACGTCAGACATCTAGACCCATTTGGGACAGCAGTGAACTACCTGGATGCTGCATTCCGGAATGTGCGCAACCTGGGCATCGTTTCTGTGACTTCGACGGACACTGGCTCTCTCTACTCCAAATCGCTGAATGTGACGCTCCGCCATTATGGTTGCCAGATTGTCCGAACAGAGTATTACAGAGAATTGGCTGCACGCATGGTGGTTGCCTCCATAGCCAGGTAAGATGGCCCGTTTGTTTATTTATCACCACTAGATTAATTGTAACCATTAAACCCTTATAAAGATACACTTCATTGGTTCATAGACCTTAAATGAATAGGTCGTCCAGAAGTTAAATTGACACAGCTTCTCTCTTTCCCTAAATGTAGTCGATCAGCAAATATAAACTTCTTTAGTTTTGTAATGCTGCTGCCAGGAAATGTAGCTAATATGTAATAGTAGTTTTCAGTTTGTATGGAAACAAAATACATATTTTGTTGATTTTCTAATTGAAGATAAGTTAACATATCCTCTACAGGGAACACAATTAAATAGCATACATACACAGTATTAAATGTGCCATGACTTTTGTACAGACCATATTTTATGCTTTATTTTTTGAATTAGATATTTTCTCCAGATGGTTCAGCCAAAATGAACTCTAACTGTGTATTAAAATGTGCAGAAGTCTGCTTTGTGAAGAGGATCTATAATTCACTTAGAAGTTCAACAAAAAACGTCATTTGACTGGGGGTGCTTAAACCCTTGCATACATGTGTATTTATGCCAGTTTGCATTGTACGAACTGGATGCCTAAATCAACAGACAATCCCTCAAACCATGTCAAGTTGTTAAATAGTCTGAAATAATTTTAATTATATATTGTACACCGCCGTATTACATACCTTTATCTGTAAAAATGGACAGAAGAACACTGCTTATAACAATGCTGGAAATGTAATGAAGAAAAGTTGGAGGCCTTGTTCTGTATTTGAAAAAAAAAAAAACAATTATTTATGTGTTTTTGCAGGGCTGCAGCACGTTGTAATAAAGGTATCGAGGTCTTGTTGGCCGTGGCACTAGAACACTTTGTGCTGGTGGTGGTGCGGGTGCTCCGAGGCCCCACACAGGCAGACGAGACAGCCAAGAAACTGCGACAGCTGCTCCACTGTCAGTGGTGCGAGGAGCGAGTGTTCCTCAAGCCGGGCAGCATGGTGGAGGGTGAGTCTAGTAATAGGACCAATGAGAAAGCCTTGCTGTGTTCAGTAACTTATCTTGTGCTGTTAATATAAATACCGTGCTTCACTAAGTAGAATTAGAACACTGAGAGTAAGTAGCGTATATAAGTAAATACAATTTAACTGCAGAGTAAATACAAAAGTAATGAAAAACGTTAAGCATGGATTTGGGTTTGTATGGGTTTGCTTATAAAAGAAGTCACTGCTGTGGCAAGTCATTATATGGTTTGTGTGATCTCCAGAGAATCTGTACAGGCAGTTGCCCTGTCAGTGCCATGGCAGCATGCCGGGGAAGACTGCTGTGGAGCTTGGGCCTCTCTGGTTAGACACTCTTCCTTATGTTCATTTCTTCTATTATCACTATTTAAAGACCACTGGTTTTAAGTCTCTGTATCACGCAGGTCAGGCTCTCTCTTTAACACTGGCTTCCTGAGGCGCATGCTAGTGGCAGCAGTCCAGCACAGCATGGAAGATATCCAGCCTCTAGTGAAGACTCTAATCTGTGAGGCTGACTGCACCACACTCAAGTCCTTCTCTGTTACTGGTCACTCAGTTCTAGCCAATCAAGGTACGTATGATGGCAGCCTCACCCCTAGTGTAATGATGGTTTAATTTGCAATGCTTGCGATACAACATACTTTATTGCTTGTGCACAGCTGTACAATACATACCTACCTCATATTTCATCAGCTCTTCGCTGTCCTCTTTAACAGAGCCCTTCATTCATTACCATGAATCCAGTTTCGAGTCCTGGATTTTGGACTTAGTAGTGGATATGGCCGGATAGTTACATGTATTGTTCTATTAACAACAACTGATTACAAAATTAGAGCTAGAAATTGGTCTGAAGTTAAAGACTTCTGCTCTGCACCTCCTGATTACTGAGTCACCTCAGCTAACCTAACAGTGATTCAGACGTGTATAAACCTCCACTGCTGTTTCTTAATCATTCATACAACATCCACTAGCAGAAGAATAGTCTACCACCCAATGGATATCTCTTCAGTAGTGGTATTATGGTGGTCAGTAATGAATGGGATCGAGATGGACTGTTAAAATGTGCAGCAACAGATGGGTACTGTCAGTATTTGTTAAGCTGGAAAGTGCACCTGTATGGTAGGGGTACCTGATAACATGTCCAATGAGTGTAGGTACAGGGTCAGTGTTTCTAATAAACTGGCAAGCCACAGTATATTACTATTTATTATACTCAGTCTGTGAAATGTAATTAAATTACTTTTTCTGTTGTGTCCAAAACTGTTTTGTTTCATGTTATCCCATATATACCATTTATTCTCTAATTATTCTCCTTTGGATGAATTGCTGTTAAATTTGCTAAACAGTGCTCCTGTTTCGTCTCTTGGCAGTGGAGTGTGGAGTGGTTATCAAAACTTTACAGAAGGTGGAGGAAGCTGACACTGCTGACCAGTCAGGTAGTAGAAGAGTCATGCAGGTTGCATCTGATATTCAGATACTGGGGTTTCACTTTTTCTGTTGTGCTGCTTAAATGTCAGACAAACAATTTGGAACGATGAGACTCAGTTTAGAAAAATCTTTCTATTGATTCATAAGGGTTTAAAAAAGCTATTTTGTTTTTAAACTAATACAAGAGTGTTTTACGTGATGCTCACACTAACATGCAGGTTTGTAAAGAAATACTTCTCATGAAAATTTTATACTCTACAGCATATTTGGAGATATCTAATCTTCATTTAAACAATGTTCATACATAAAGCTGATGTATTTTAACAAATGACACCTAAAATGAACATTTTGTCATCCTTTATGTAATAAAAATAAATTAAATAAATAGACCCATATATCACTTCAAGTGTCAGGTTCTCTAATAACACCATTAGAGAATATCTTGCATGAACCTACCTTTAACCATTTCAATCTGGTCTGATTTGCTCATTCTTAACAGAGTTTGAGAGATCAGCATGTCTAGATCAAAAGAGCTCTCTAAAGCCTTCAGAATTAAGGTTGTAGATGAGTCTAGGACGGGGGTTGAGAAATGCTTCCAAAGTATTGAAGGTTGATCCTTGCATTGTCCAGAAGATTAAAACCACTGCCAGCATGTATAAACCCAGCTGCTCCAGCAAATTTAACCCAAAAGCAAACCATAAAATAAAATAAATCATTAAGAAGTGCATGCATCTACCATTAATCTTTGCTGTCCACAACTGGAAAAATTTACTATGGATGGGCAAGTTCAAGATAAGTATGTATGGCGAAAACCAAACCAATCATTCCGACCTTAAAACATGATGGTGGAACAGTTCGCTGCCTCATGGCCTAGCCAACATTTTATCAGAACCTAATGTGAATTATCTTTCATGCCAGAGAGTGCTGAGGAGAATGTCAGGCCATCAAAAAGAGGATCTTTCAACAGGATAATGATCCCAAACAAAGGAATGGCTTAAAATGAAGAAATGGCAGGCTTTGGAATGGCTTACATCTGAATCCCATTCAAGTGCTGTGGAGGGATTTTAAAAAAAAAAATTCAAACGCTGCACAGAAATTTGCATGAAGGAGTAGGAAAAAAACTCCCACTAGTTGTCAGAAACAATAGAGTCACTAATAATAATCAGTAGAGTCAATAATAATAATATATACAGTCACACGACTGTATAGATTGCCATAAAACTATAGTTGGCATTGTGGAGTGTCTGTCAGAACCATAGTAATCTGCCAAGTACACCTATATTGTAAAAGCATGCCTGATCAAATTTCCCTTGAGGGTAGGTACAAGATCACCTATGCTATACTTGACTTCAGTGTACTGGAGACATGTAGATGTAGCTTTCCGGACACGGATGTAGACAAAATGGAAAGTATCATAGCAAATATATAATATATCGATGCTGTCAGAACAAAACCTTGTATCTCAAATTCTAACTTTACAGGAGAAGAAAATAAATGTTTTTAATGTAAGTCAGTGTAACCAGAGCAATTTCCTTCTGTCCATCAGAAACTGAAAAACAACATAAAATGGAGATACATGCATGTTCTTCATGTACTCCAGAACATACAGAGCAATAGACAACAAAATAATTTCAGACTAGCATATTAATTTTAAACTACTTTATTAGTTAAACTGAACGATGTCAGCTTGTGTAACTTCTTTTAACCTGACTAACCTGTATAGATGCATCTCCTAGATAAAGTGGTCCTTCAGATTCGCCAGGCCAGAACACAGTGTTCTGATAAAAGAGAGAACTACTGCTCTATGCAGCTTTCATTGTCTTGTAAACATTTACCTAAAGACATTGAAGTGATAGAAATGAATCTCTGTATTTTGCTCACGAAATATCAAACCCACACAACTATGAACTGTGGAGCTCATGGGCTTTGTAGGTGGACTCCCTGTACACTCTTTGATCATTTGAACTTTTTTTCGACTCAGGTAAGAGGAAGACTGGAGAAGAGCCTGGCAATGTAGTGAAAAAGCTGAAATCCGATGCTTCACTGGAGCACCCTGCCTTCTATTACAGCATCCATCGCCACAGCATCCGTGGCATGAACATGCCCAAGTGAGTCTAGTCTTACTTTACTGATCTTTACAATCATCTGATGAGTATCAGTCAGGTCTATGTGCTATATAGACTGTGTATTATGGTTTATACCAGAGAGATGTGGGGTGTTGTGGGCCATAGCTTTGCAGACTTCAGCAACACACCCGATTCAGCTTATTAGCTAATTAGCAAAGCCGTCATGAGTTAAACTCTGCAGTTCTCTGGCCTGAAAGACACTGCCGTTAATACCATCACCAAAATACCTTTTGTTATCTAACATACTAGATTTTGATATTGCCGTAGTTATTATTGTATAAAATAAAGAATAACAGTTATACAAATGTTTCCCAGACCATATGAGCTAGCTGAGCATTTTCCTTTTTGATTGTGGCCCCTCCTCCACGCCTAATCTGTTTCCTGCTCTTCCAGGTTGAATAAGTTCCTACAGTATCTCACTGAGGCCGGATTCAGAGTGAGCCGGACACACTTTGACCCCACAGGCGTTCGCACTGATGCCACCTTGGAGCAGTTTAAGTCTGTACTTACCAAATACAGTGTGCCCACCTACTCCTCAGCGCCCCCAAGTGGCAACCAAGTGCATGGAAAAAGCTCAGATGAAACTGGCCGCAAAACTGACTGATCTTTTTAAGCCATTGCAATCAAAGCAACATTTCTGAAACTTTGTCTTTTCGGCAGCAGATTCCCACAGTGCTGCTGAATTATGAGCATGCATCCCAGTGCTGCTCTGACAGTGTTTGTGTTTCTGCTATCAAGCCAGATAGAAAGAAGAGGCTGTTTCGCTGTATTCTGTTCCAGGATTTCGTTCCTTTAATGCACTGAGGTTTTAAGTGAGCCTACAAGATTTCAGTATCTGATAATTCTATTTATTTTTAGTCTTTGAATAAGAATATTTATGGGGTTTTGACCATTTTCTATCTTTCTTTTTCTGCTTTGGTATTTCTTTTTTAAATTGCTCTCTTGCCTAGAATCACCTAGAAATTGCAGAGATTTTGTTGTTCTGTGTAACATTACATGAATAAAGTATGAAAAGCATAATATTTATGTGATTTATTGCCTCATCTCACTTGATTGCTTTGACACTTCTAACTGCCTGGCTTTAACTGTGGAGGAGCCGTAGTCACCAACACTGCTTGGCAGTGAATTCTTCAGGAAGGTAGATCTTAAGCGGTAGGGCTGGTGACCACTTTGAGAGGGTTTATGTAAACTGTTGTGAATCTAACCAAAAACGAAGGGTTATTATTTGGTTGGGTTGTTGGTTTTGTTATTTGCTCCTGGTTGACTGATTTTGAGATCTGATGGAAACAGTAAGCCAGGTAGTGCTTATTGTTGCCTAAATCCATAAGTATTCTTTAAAAAGGAGGATTATATTAATAAATAAAGACCTAAGGTATAAGGTAGCTATCATAAACATCTTCAATAGGAGTAAAAAGGTATCAGTTCAAAAAACCTCCATTAATAAGCTATCTATAAGGTCCTTATGGAACCGCTGTGCAACATACCCAACATTTGTCTGCACAGGAAGTTCAGTAGCTTCGTCATTCTTCTGTTTTTGTGATCCTGCAACTGAAAAGTAAAAGGTTTGAAGGAAACCAAAGTAGGACAGCAGAGGTGAAAAATACTTGAGTAACTGTGCTTATGTACTATATTTAAATAATATTTGCAAGATTTTTGCTTTACTCAAGTATTATTAAAGTGTAAAATTTATACCATACTCAATTACACAAAAATTACATTTCATTTACACCCTCATGTACTCTTCTAAAAGGCCACAGGATTTTCTCTTACCAGACGAATTTCCATACATTTGAATGTATTGTTTTAATTGAAAAATCCAATCAAATGTGTGATTTCACACTTCCACTTTAAAACCACTGCCACTTCCACTTAAATGGGAAGTTTACCATTTTACTAAAAAATCAACATAACTCATTTAGATGATATTAAAGCCATTCAGAGTGGTTTGATGTATAACTGTAGAGAAACTCACAGACTCGTCTTCTTTGTTAGGACAATAATGTACATAAATACAGTCATTTTATCTACTCTTTAAAACCACCAATGAAGCTACACGTGTCACGTGAGTTTTTATTTGAAATGGTGATGACAGTAAAGTAGACAAACATCTGAAAAAGAGAAGGGGACTATTTGGCCTCACAACGACCTTCGTGTATCCATCCTCCTTTAGATAGACTGAAATAAATTGATTAAAACACATTAGTATGCAAAGGATTAGTCATTTTATCATAAAACACTGTATCAAGGATCAGGCAGCTTATTCAGAAACATTTCCTGGAAAGTTTGAGGGAGCTGTTAGAGGTGGACGTCTGATTCCTGTCACCACCACTGTGAATAATTTTGACTGGGTTAGTTTCTCCACATCTCTACAGCCCAGAACTCCACGCCAGAACGAGTTTGTTTACATTTCGAGTAGGTTTAACTGCGGTTTCTCCGTACTTTCCCACAGAACAGAGTTAAAACTAAACGTGAGAGACTAAAAGGACTAAAAAGTAGAATAATTTCCTCACAAAAACAAGGCAACGTACTCTCTCTCTCTCTCTCTCTCTCTCTCTCTCTCTCTCTGTCTCTCTCTCTGTTGGTTGTGGGGACAGCTGTTTGCTCGTGTGTTGACACTCCGCCTTTCAGTCAGCTGGTCAGTCCGCTGGTGGAAGCGAAACAGGAGAGAAGGAAACTTCAACCAGCTCGACTCTGCCAACTCCACCACCATGGGATTATCTTCGTCCAGTCTTCTGGATGAGAACAAATCCAAGTTCATAAAAGGTAGGGCTAATTTAGCGCAGACAAATAAAGCTCGTGATTTATTCTCTGGAGAACCCGTTTAATCTCCTCAGCTGCAGACAGAGAGCCACTGCTCGAAAAATCCTTCAAACTGAGTTTGTGGTTGTAATAATGGACATTTTAAATGTATACTAGTTCACATGTGGAGCAGATTTATCAGGCCTGTTAGGCTGTTTATGTGGTGTGGAAATGGAGCAGTCCATCATTTCTCAAACAAACTAAAGCCTTTTAAACGTCACACAAAGCCACAGTGATGATCTTCTACACTGAATATTATAGTATTATGACATTGTGTATGACCTGTATTTTGAGGGGGAGATTTCTCTTAAAATACTACAGAGCTGTACAAGTACTCAGTTGTAGGTTATACGTTTCATTCTACACACTGTACACTTCAGTAGTCAGTAGTCATGTCATGCCTGTCTTCCAACCCCCATAACTAAACAGAGAGCGAGTAAAAAGTGCCAGGACCGGTTTTGGCTCCTGTTCTGTCTGTCTTTCTCTCAGGTCATTGTAGAATATGAAGACATCATTGTTAAGCATGAATGTCGATTGCACATAATCAGTGCAGGAATGTGTGAGATTCAGTCTGGGTTACTTGCAGCAGCTCATTGAAGTGAACTAAGGCATCTAACAAAATGAATTAAATTTATATTTTTATATTTGGTCTTTTCTGGCAGTTTCTATTGGAAAATATATCGGTGTATATTCCAGACAGCATTTGGATTCTAGTGATGGTATTTGAGGTCACTTGTTTCCATCTGAAATTATCGTTCCAGTGATTTACAAATGTTAAGCTGACTTGTTACCCGTAACTTTGACAGGTTTATGCGGGGATAATGAAACTGTCACCCATTTGATATGTGGCCATACACAGTGTAAAATGACTTGTTGATATAATGGAGCAATTGACCTACACTTTTGAATAGACAATTTTAGTCAGAAGTAGCATCAAACCCAGGCTGATTCTCAAACCGCTATTCCTTAAATGGTGTGCTTCGTAAGTTTTGAAATCCTAGCTTCTACAACTGAATGATGCAGTATTTGTTGAGTATTGATGCGACTGAATCCCAAATGACTATTTTGCACTATACTGTGGTTGAATTGCTACATAGTGCATTATGTAGGGAGTAGGGCTGCATCAGATGACTATGTCAAGTAATCTGTCGATTACTGAAATGAATGATTTAATGAAGATTATGGATTGTCCACTGATCAAGTAACACTTATGTAGCTATCAGCGTTTGCATTTACTTTGAGGTTGTTTTATGCATTTGCTAGTCAACAATGGAGGCAGTAAAGATGAATAATTTATTCAAAAATGTAGAGTTAATAAATTTTCCTGCAATACAAAAGAAATAAAACTCCAGTACCTTTTTCCTGTCTAACTTTAAATCCAAGAATGTGCAAAGTAGCAACAAAGATAAAACAAAACAAAATACATTTTCCATAAATAAAAACAAGTAAATAAAGACTCAAATATATAAATCAATCTATATTTAAATTTTAAGTGGTTCTCAGTAATTTGTTTGCCAACAAGTACTTATTAAGCAAGGTTTTTACATTAAACAGTACAGTGTTATCAAATGTTCATTATAATGCAGTTAATTCTTTTCTGCAATATTGTGTATGTATTACATTTCATGTTGCTTTGCGTTGTGCCTAAGAACACCGTTTCCCATGATAAAATCACAGTACAGCATGGCGCCTTGTGGGTTATTGTTTTATTATTACGTGTATCTGGGCAACTTTAATATTTTGAGTTATTTGACCTGAAATAATACGTTTCTGGGCATAAAACACAGTTTCTTACTACTTGAAATTCAGTTAACTTAAAATATTAAGGCAACTCGAACACTAACTTTTTAAAGTTAAAACAACTTTGTCTTTTTACACTATACTAGGGGTGGGCAATATGGCAAAAATATCATATCATATGATACTTTTATGATAAACAATTTTATTTTGACTCAGACACATTGCACTAGTAGTACCACATTTGAAAAAAAAAACAGGCATCAAAAGCTTTGGGTAGTTTAGTTTTTATTAATAGTTTCACATACTGCATTAAATTCAGTTAAACATAATTTATGCAGTTGGATTTATGAAGAGATGATATCCACAATATGTTCAAATTGTTTATCACATTAGCATTTAACAACATTTATTTCAAAAACATATATCATAACATTGACTCCAGTTTGCCAGTTTACAGTGTGTGTGGGGGAATATATGTAGCTCTTATAGCTGTTTTTTGCTTGTAAACACCTGCTGACAAAGAAAACAAACTAAGAACATGACTCAGATGTCTTTTACGCCCTCCTGAGAATAGGTTTGATTTGATACATTCCTGCTATTTTTCTGCCAATGGCTTAATTACTGCCATTCCTTTAATCAGTCAGTCAGCAGTAGGAACAGCAGATGACAGATTTGGAGAATGTTTGTCACGTTTATTGTGAAGCTGTTCAGCGCTGAAATACTTCAGGTATTTGATTGATTGTTTTATTGAGCTCTACATCATACTAGAGATGCCACTGATGCCACGGAAAAACAAAAGAACAAGCCTGATCTTATTCTGTAATGAATGGAGCCTGGAATATCACAGTACCTTTTCTTTATGTTATATTGTGCAACAAGTGGTTCTAAGCAATTATAAGCAATGACAACAGCAATGTACAATTTTATATAGTCTTATATAGTCAAAAAATGAGCTCAAAATATTATACTAGTATTACAATATCTTGTTTTACTCTAAACACACTTTTGCACTGTAGGTGATATTTCTGTTTATTTTTATTTGTTTATTTTTTGTGAAAGAATTAAAGTTGTCTATTGCCCACTCAACGGAGAACCTCAGCTAAAGGCTTCAGGTCGCTTAAAACATATTTTACAAATTTTGAGTCGTCTTTACCAGTGCAGTTTTTAGAGATGATAAAATTTGAATTCATAATGCAAGCTTTGTCTCTCACTCAGCTGGCACATAGTCAGTTTCATTGTTTTACTCTTTCCCTATGTTTTCACTAAAGGAAAGGAAAGGAAAGGAAAGGAAATTGTGCCCTTTTTTCGAATTGAGCTAAGAACAATACAGAAATCACTCTGTCACTTTGTCAAAGAGAATGGAATTTAAATTCATGTAATGCACATGTTCTTCAGCATGTTGTTTTTTAGCTTTCGGCTAACAAGTTTCAGGTGGCTGCCCCATTGTATTCCAGGAAGCACCAGTGTTCTGTGGGGGTGTTGCGTATTCTTTGCAAAGAATGTTATTTTGTCGAATCGGGCAAATGTGAGCACAGAACACTTTTTTTTCTCTGTAAGGTATAAAAAACCTGTATGCATGAATCCATTATTCTAATTGCGAGCCTTTAAATTCTACTTTATGCAGTAACCTGTAAGCTGTCACTAAGAGCAAAATATCTGAAATATTCTGAACTGATTGAGGATCAGGTCAACCCTGGATCTTCATAATTTGCTATGGAAAATTAAATCCAAGCCAAATCAAGGTATAAAGACAAGCTAATATAGCAGAGTGTGCAGCAAAGAATGTAAGGATTATACGATATTCATTGGTCCTACAGTGTAGGGGTCTAGCAATTCTGGATAAGTTCCACAGTTTGTCATATTGAGTATTGTCTCTGTTTGGAAGTTGTGGCTTGTGCCACAGGTGATGTGTTAACCTGGTATGTTGGTATGAGGTATGTCAGTACAGAACAGGATGTACAGGACAGGCGTGAATACCTGATGCAGTCCTGGCATCTGGGGCTGCTTTTACAGCTCAAGAATGCCAGGCATGTCAAACCAGTGAAACACATGCATACACACCCAACATCACACCTGAACTCACAAATATAAACAAACCCAAAAACAAATGTCCGTTGATGGGTTTACTGTATCAGGCAGCCTGCTGTACAGCTGACATGCTGTCATGTAGGAGTTGATATGGCAAAAACCTAATGTGCTGATGTTTACAGACATTTCAGCAATTTCAGTGATAGTTTGCTTTTCTGAGATTTGATATGTTAGAACAGATAACACTGTTTGAAAACACCTTTAAAAGCTGAGCACAACCAGTTTAGTTCAGCATTTCACATTTCACTGCACTGCACTAAATCCAAACAGACAGAACTAATTATGTTCATGTTTTAAAGAGACGTGCAGTTGGTCAGTGTTCTTGATGATATCCACAATATGCTCAGAAAAGCATTTCTGATGTAATTTATCATGATATGAATATTGTCACACTGCCCATCCCTGCTGCCATGCTTTTGAAGCAATCCCATACTACTACCCCACAGTCTAGCACAGGATGGCACAAATAACACAGCGATACTCATAACGTCCACAACACAACAATTCCAGTAGCTGGATGCTGCAATACTTTGAATGACACCGTGCAGAATACATACATTTGTAAATGTCTGCACATGTAATTATACATTTATACCAGCCGGCACAGCTGGCCGTTTCTTACAGGAAAAGTTACCCTTAGTGTTGTAAAATGTTGAGTACACCAGTTTTCAAAAATGTGTGGATTATAACAAGATAAACATTATAGCTAATCACCTAATTTGGGCAATTTAGGTTTGTACTATGGTATTGCTGGATTTGTACTTCCATGAGTATTTTCAAATGATGATATTTTTATTTCTACTTTTGTGAGGAAAGCAATCTAGACAAAGCGGGACTCATCACTGAAGATGACCCACTGCCATTCTGAGTCACTCCATGATAGTCTAGCACAACACTATTGCAGTCTTTGGCGAGGTTGACGTGCATGTGTCTTTGTGCATGTAGTCCTGCGTCGTGCAGCCGTCTGCCAGTGGTGCTGGCATTAACAGGATGACTCATGGAGGACATCATGCTCGCTGAATGTCTGCAAGCAGTCGTGGCTGTTGGGTCACTGCGCATGTCGGGGAGTTCTTCGGTTCCGTCTCTCTGTTGTTTGTGTAGGTCTCCCAGATCCTTCATGTCGCTAGTGGCTGCCTTCTTCTATCCACTGCCACCAACAGCATGCTATGGTAATATCTGCATGAACAGTATGACGCATAATACGTCAATAACACCATCCTGCTTCCCGAAGCCATACGTTGAAACCACTCTTGAACTCTTCTAGCTGCTCGAATTGCTTTCAAACTCCTCTCTTAGGCATACTTTCATTCCTGTTAGTTGATTACTCCCGGGTGCAACTTTCTTTTCGATGATGAGTGTAGTTACTCATTCAGTTTTTATGTTTACTTTCATTCTGTTATGCTGGTGACAGCATCTGTAGTGCTTTATGATTGGGCCACAACACTCACTTCTGACCTTTCACATTTTATATTAGACCAATTATTCCCAGCCCTGGTTGTGAAGGACCTCCTGCCTGTAAAATGCCCACTTCAGCTTAGGAAGGGCTTGCTAAGAAACTGCTTAGTTGGTTTAGGTGTGTTGGGATTAGGGAAATTATTAAAATGTACAGGACCAAGGTGGGGGAACACTGGTTCGGACCGGGGTACATGAAGATGTAGAGGATGTGTTAGCTTATCTTCACTAAGAAAATCAACACATTTTTTAGTTCGTAAATGCAATTAGAAAAAATTTAACTAGTTACTACCCATCTGACCTCTGACCCAACAGCTCCTCATAGCCAAATAGTCTTAAAAAGTAAAAGTAAAGGTCAGTCTGGCTGTCCTTGAGGATGATAGTCATAATAGTTCTCTCTGATATGGCCTCGTTATTATTTCATTTGATGTGAGTTTTCACTCTACCGCAGTTTTTGTAATTTGGTAGATTTGGCTCCACCTTCCACACTTCCTTTATTATTCAGGATGACCTTAAGGATAGAATGTGTTATTGCTCTAAAATAATAATAATAATAATAATAATAATAATAATAATAATAATTATTATTATTATTATTAGTAGTAGTAGTAGTAGTAGTAGTAGAGGTGGTAGTAGTAGTAGTAGCAGTAGTAGTAGTAATAGTATTAGTAGTAGAGGTAGTAGCAGTAGTAATAGTAATAGTAATAGTAGTAGCAGCAGTAGTAGTAGTAGTAGTAGTAGTAGTAGTAGTAGAACTAGTAGCAGTAGTAGTAGTAGTAGCAGCAGTAATAGTAAAAGTATTAGTGGTAGTTGTAGTAGTAGCAGTAATGTAATAATAGTAGTAGTAGAGGTAGTAGCAGTAGTAGTAGAGGTGGTAGTAGTAGTAGCAGTAATAGTAATAATAGTAGTAATAATAGTAATAGCAGCAGCAGCAGTAGTAGTAGTACCAGTAGTAGTTGTTGTAGTAGTAGCAGTAGTAGTAGTAGTAGTAGTAGTAGTAGCAGTAGTAGTAGCAGTAGTAGTAAAAGTATTAGTGGTAGTTGTAGTAGTAGCAGTAATGTAATAATAGTAGTAGTAGAGGTAGTAGCAGTAGTAGTAGAGGTGGTAGTAGTAGTAGCAGTAATAGTAATAATAGTAGTAATAATAGTAATAGCAGCAGCAGCAGTAGTAGTAGTAGCAGTAGTAGTTGTAGTAGTAGTAGTAGTAGTAGTAGTAGTAGTAGCAGTAGTAGTAAAAGTATTGTAGTAGTTGTAGTAGTAGTAATAATTGTTATTTGCTTTTTTCTACTTTTTCTACTTTTATTACTACTATTATTACTATTACTGCTACTACTACTACCACCTCTACTACTACTGCTACTACCTCTACTAGTACTTCTACTACTACTACTACTAATACTATTACTACTACTGCTACTACCTCTACTAGTACTTCTACTACTACTACTACTACTAATACTAATACTATTACTACTACGTAATGTTTTTATAATTCTAGATGCAACATATCAACTAACATGCATACCCAGATTTCCCCTGGGTATCCATGATGATGGAATGAGACCCCTTCCATTAGTCTGCTGTAATTCCATCCAGAAACACTCTTTTATGATTGCTAGATTTAACAAGAAGTTGTCCTTCAGGAGTAGAACAGGCTGAAAAATGGTAACATTGAGAATTTGTGTGTTTCATTTGCTGGATGTGTTTCATTTGTTTCATTGTACCAATAGTGACACATTTAAAAATTCCTTTAAAGGTACAAAATCCTGTTAGACAGAACAATGTGTTCACTTTATAAAGAAACGTATGTGGAAATGATATGCTCAAAGAAAGCATTTTAACATGATTTATCACAGTAAGCATGAAATATCATTATGATGCCTAGAACAGTCAGTGTTTTGGATTGTATTTTGGATTCTTTTAGAGCCAGGCCAGGAACTGCTGAAACAGCACTTTACCAGAGAGCACCATAAATGGACACACGATGGTGACCGGAATCTTGTGATGGCCAAATAGCTGCATTATCAAAAGCTGCTTTTTAGTTACAATGATTCCTTCTTGTCACTTTTGTACAGGACTGCTGCAGTTAGAGGCAGCTATGGACAAACGAGTGCTCCAGATTTTATAACTGCTAAGAGAATCATCTATTAGTTGATCAAGATGTATTTCTAATGAAGTTCTTTGTCAAAAATTACTTATTGTATTCCTAGTGTTTCAAGGTTAACTGGTAAAGTCAAAAGTCAAATACAATCATACATACACACACAAATGGTGACATACAAATGCTTGGAATACTTTGGTAGGTATAGTAATATACAACAGTTTGAACAAATAATGTTGTGTTGTAAAATTAAGGGAAGAAACATGCAAGTATTAGTGCACAGTTTCTATTTATTTGCAGATTTTAAACAAAACATAAAATTAACTGAAAATATAGACTGTAAAAGACTGCTGTGGTCAAACGATGTAGGAAATTAAAAAAGGAGATGCATGTATTTTGTTTGTTTGTTGGAGTGTGACAATATGTCTGAATAAGTATTCACTAACTTCTAACTGTATTAGGACTCAGTGCAATATAACTAGCTAGTTACTACTCTGAGAGGAAGGCATGGGCTGTAGCAAAAGAATGTCGGAATGGCAGAGTTGTTTTCTGTGGCCAGAGCAGGGTGGGAAGCTGTCTTGTTAAGAGCCGGTAGGTATTAAATGACCTCTCTGTGCTGCTGTATTGTTAGGCTGTGTTTAATAGAGTAATGTGAGGAAAAAACATGAATTCTCTCGAGAGGACTGTGTTTTTGGTGAATGGCTGTACAGAGGGGTTATTGAATGGAGTGTGTGTGAAAAGAGTGTAAAGGTAACTCCTTAATATAGGAGTCAGAGCCCAGAAGAGGATAAGTACCTCCTGACCTTCTTATCTCCACTTCTCTTTTTTTGTAATGGCTATATTTTCAGTGATGCAGTGTGTGGAGAATAAAGCACTTAAGCATTTAAAGAGCCGATTCAAATCAAGAAGAAAAACAAAGATGAAAATAAAAGGTGTAGGTTAGTATGGAAGTTTTTTGTCCTGTTTTGTCTCTGGTTGAAGTATTTTAAATTAGGTTTTTTTCTTCAAATGAATGAATTCTCCTCTTTACTATATTTACTTACTATACTTAAAAGATGTTCAGTTCTTGAGAAATTATGTTAATCTGTATTCTATACAGTAAGTCTTTCAGTATGGAGCTGTGGGTCAGTTTTTTGGGTTGTAGTTTCTTTTCTGCCAAAATTTTGTAATAAGTATGAATTAGAAAAAGTAATCAACTATGCTCAAAAGAACAGTTGCACCCAGAAGGAAGTGTGGGATTGCAATGCTATTCAGAAGGAAGATAACGCTTACCAGGAACAATAAATCGTGAAAGATTTAGACTGTTATGGGCAATATTTATTGAGCTACACATACAGAAGTAGTGTCTGTCAGTGTCTTACAATGGAGTATTGTAAATGTGTGCAATCATGGCTCTGTGCTTTTTGGACAGTTTGTCGGTTCTGTCTCTCCATGGTTTGTGTAGGACTGCCAGATCCTTCATGTTGCTGGTCTGTGCTTTGTTCTATCCAACCAACACTTGTAAGAAAAGTTCTGAGATGTCTGTAATATTACTACCTCAACAGTTTTGAAATCATCCCCTTATATTATCTACGCAGCACTTCTGACCTATAGCTGACCTATAACAATACCACATCTCACCTATACCAATACCACATCTCACCTCTACCAATACTACTTCTTCACACTGCTGTCTTAGATCCATCAGCAGTAGTAGCACTATTTACAAGAGCAGTGTGTGAGAAACCAGATCTCAGTAGTGTGTGTTGTGTGTGTGTTGCAGAACGAGCCCAGGCAGAGCTGAGGAACTTTACCCCCTTCTACACGAAGCAATACCCCCTGGCCTACTTGTCTCATGTTCATGAAGAACTGGTCCAACGCAAAGAGCAGCACACTCAGCTTCTCAAACAGAGGGTAAGAGTGTCTGGAAAACGTCGGATAGAACAGAGCAAGATATCAGTTTTCTCTTCATTCCAAATGTAGTTGATCTACTAAGGCTGATGTCGCTACAAGTAATGAACACTTGTGCCAGTATAATGCCTGCCATTCAGCATTGTTCAAACCACAGCCAGAAAATTAGTAGCCACCATTCAGCAGTCTGATTTCACGTTTTTTTTAATTTAGTAATTTAATAGTAATTTTGCCCATAAGATTCCAAATACTCGTCAGCTGTATTCGCCATCTTTAGATGTGTCAGTGTTTTCATCTTGATCACTTGGTCTCTGCATGTCTGTCTGATTTTCCAGAAGCCACCAGAAGAAGCTAAAGTGTTCTATGAAGACCATATCCTACACTTCGATGACAACAGAAAGTGGAAGGAGAGGTATGCAGTGGTGCGAGCCAATTACTCTCTGGAGTGCCACGAGAGTTATGAGGTAAATGTTCCATCTCTAGGAAAAGGATGGTGATCTTAGTCAAAGCAAGCAGTAGTGAACTGATGTTGTAACCTCTTCTGACTTTTCTGCAGGCATATATGAAGGGCACACCCCCGCTATACAAGCTGCTGCCCACTGGGGGCACCGTTTTGACCACGGAGGAGAAATACATGGAAATGGTGGACAAGTGCTTCCCTGACACTAACAGTAAGACTGGAGCTGTTTTCCATTCTTCATTTCTTTTATTATCCAGCATATCCAGAGGGAGAGGCTGTGTTTGAGAGGAAGGCAGTCCTAGCCTAAAATTAGTACGTTTCTGTCAGAGAAGTTGAGGGAACCACAATCTCCAGTGTATCCACAACGCCTCATGAGTGCCAGGAGCTCCACAATGCCTGACATAAATTTCTGTTTTTAAAAAGGGTATAATAAGCTATTAGTGCCCATTTTTGCTTGATTGTTGTCTAAAATAAACCACATTAAGGAATGTGATGCTTGCTTAAATAGACAGTATTGGCGCTTTATAGGCAGTAATTCCAGTATTGTGGCGATTGTGGTGTTGATTTGTGATAAGGTGACGTTGCTAAGGCACAATCTGTACAGGTGGCTAAACCTTGAGCTGGCAGTACACTAAAAAAAGAAAATAAATCTGTCTTTTTGGAGAAAATGATGTAGTGCTTTGAGTTTGCATAGAGTGTTGTGTGCCAGACTCTAAAAAGAAATTCCTAATCACCTTGTCATTTGTTCTAAGACCTCTGCTTAACTATGATTGGTCCTAATCACCACATCAGTTGTTTTGAGACCTCCATCTGGTTGCTACTGTTTCACTGTACAAAGTGGGCATCTAGTGTTCTAAGACATAAACTGAGTTCGGTTTAAGTGTACTTATGAGAGCATGTTCAATATTCAGTTTCATTCAGGAAATGTTTCCATGTACACAGGTATTTTTTGTCTGTGGGGCAGTAATTCCATACACATGTTTGTAAAGTACATGCCAAAGCTCATGGCCATTCTTCTTTAACAACCACTATGATGTTGACCCACCAACAAGATGTCCGACCGGATCTCCTCCTAAACCAGCAGCAGGGTCTGGGTAGTGCTGGACGTAGCAGTGACCTCTGTAGTGCATTCCGGTGGCTGTGTTCTTCAATACAGTGTAGAATAACTTTACTTTTATGTGTAAACGTGATGGCAATGTTAAAACATCATTTTGACTACTGACTACGCATCATTTTGACTACGGACATCAAAAGAAAGCAGTTAGTGAGCAAGGATACACCCAGTTTGCATGATAAAGTGAACATTAAATTCAGGCACATATTGTGGGTACACACTGCGATTGCATCAAGAACATTTTGTCACTTGAGTCACTGCTGTTTGACATCACATAAGTATTTGTGAGACAGCTGTAGGTACACCAGAAATATTAGACAGTAGATGATGGACAAGGTCACTTAACTGTTAGGGGATAAAAGCATCTGAAAAACATCTTAATGTTAAGATCATCTTAACCAGCAGAGATAGACCATCTAAGAATCATCTTAGTGTTAAGATGCTTTTGGGAAACCCAGTCTGGTTTAGTACCCAGTATGCACAAAGGTTAGTGTATACATGCCCCTTCATGTTTTGCTCTGAACACAATGAAGTTCTCCCACAGAATTGGGACACATCCAAAATACCTTTCCCACAAGTCCTTATCCTGTAATTGTCCCCCATACAGTGCTTGCTTAGGCCTGGCCATTTGAGTTTTGATTTCCACTACATACACAGGTGGCTTGTTGCCTGAAAAGTTATGAGAGCAGCTCCAGCTGTCTGACTCGTGCAGCAAAATATTGGTAGGGACATGTCCCTGCTGTCCCTATGCAAGCCTCTGCCAATGGGTTGAAGTGATCGTAAAACTATGATTTGGCTTGTCTTTCACATTGTCATGCCATTTTAGGCTTTTATACACCTGACTAAACAGAAAAAGGTTTATAGTGACATTGATTATTTCTTGTTTTAGATGATGTACAGATGATGTACATAACTTAGCTATCTCTTTAACTGTCGCAATTTTAAGGCAAATCTTTCACTTTAAAATGCTATAAATGTGATGCGCTGTTCACGTTCGACAAGCATTGAGGTGTGGTAGACTGTGCATATAGCGTGTTATTGTGGGTTGTGTATTTGAATGTGTAGTGAGGGTCTTAATAGTGTGTCTTGTACTGCAGATGTGAAGGAAGACTTTGCTCCTCCTGTTGCGGACTTGCCAGGAGACTTCCCCGTCTACCTGCGATTGCCATACCGTAGAGATTACTACTTCTGCTTCTACGCTGAAGACAAGCAAAGCGATTTCATCTCTACTTTATCCAACTGCATTCGCCATCAGAACCAAGGTATACTTGTTACCAGACATGCTTGAGTAATTCTTGATGTTTTTTCGTTGTAATATAGTTTTGGAAGTGGAATCTTTGCAATATAATAGTATTTTTGCAGTATGGTCTCTAACTGTGTAGCCATACTACTCTAACACATCAAGAATATGGCTTGGGAGTGCCTTCTTGAAAGATTATTTTTATTTTATTTTATTTTTTGAGAGTTCTAAGAGAACGTTTAGTTTATGTGTTTAAGAACATGTTTAAGAACATGTGTTCTTAAACTGCAAAATCGTTCACACTTTTGTGCTCTTTAATGTATAGATTTTGTTATTGCCAAAACATACCAAATAAGAAAACATTGGTGAATGTCAGGATCTGCATGGAAACTACATAAGGGGCTTTCATGAAGATATAAGTTATGTTAAGAATAGCTGATGAATGAGGAACTTATATTGCCTTTGACCAAATGTGTAGCAGGTATCAACTTTAAAATGAGCAAGTACAAAAAAACTATGAAACGGATTCCATAAAACATCAAATATCTTGTATTTGTTCTATTTTCAATTAAATACAGGTCAAGGTGTATTTACAACTTTTTTGAAATTGCAGTTTGGATCTACTGTGTACAATGTATTTAACAATGTATAATAATTTGATTTTAATATCTTATTCATTTGATCAACTCAATAAAAGGCATGCTTTGCTTGAAGTGGCTGATTTCCAGTTGAGATGTACTTTCCCAACAACAGTATAAACTTCTATCCAGCATGGCCCAGGTTGCAGTTGTATTATAGCCAAGTAGTTGCACTGGGACGTCATTTACCAAAATCCTCTTGGTGTGCAGCTGTAGATCTTTTTCATTCACATGCATTTATTTGCTGTAATTTACTGTAAAAGTCTGATATCCATTAAGAAGGACAGCTAATTTTACAATGATGGTTCTGTGACTACATTGAGACCAAGACAAAGGTAACAGGACCAGCAGAGCCACATCTTTAAGCTTACCTGAAATTAAAGATAGTTCGGCTGGACACGATAAAACCATTAATATCCATTACTCTGTAGTTTTTAAAAGTAGATGTCAAAGCAATAGTTACAGTTTCATTCACCAGATCCTTATAGCTCAATTGTTCAACCTTTCCCAGACTTTCTGAAGAAGAAGACATGTGAAGTGCAGGCCTTCGTGAAAGCCATTCAGCTCTACAGGCAGGAGAAGGGTCACTATGAAATGTGGGACATGCTGATTGGCAGTGGTGTGCGGGTAAGAACTGTTGTCTTTTCTCAAGTGTACCACTAGGGCTGCAATTTAATTATGAGGGAAACCATTTAATTAATCACCTGGTGAATTAAAATATAATGTTAAAGATTAAAAGCCAGACTAAAACCAGCAAACAATAGGTATGTATAAGACCAGAACCCTTCCAAACGGCACCTAATGGGATTGTCTATACTTCTGTCTTGCTAACTGTAGGGATCTAATATAGATTTCACCTCTACTATAAGCACTGTTACCCGCATATATTCTAAGCACTGTATTATAAAGAGAGATTTTAAAGGACAATAAAGAATGACCTCCCCTTAGAAAAGTCCTGTTTTGGCCATTAGCACTGTACATACTGTATATAAGAATAGTATGTAAATTTGAATAAATTTAGAAATGGCAGTTTTGTGGGTTCTAAAGATATTGGTTTGGGATAACCTTTTACTGCTGAACATTGTACATTTCTGATTGCAGCATGATTAGATTAGTGTCACAGCTGCATTTGTTTTTTGGTTATGCCTGTTTAGATGGTTCTGATTCAGGAGCAAGCCAATATTGTGATTTAGGGAACAGCCTTTAGTCTGAGGTTTGAGGTTGGTTTTTCCCATTGTCCTATTCACCATTCATACTCAAGGACACTTGATGTCTATGCATCATGATCCATGCATCAGTCTCTCATTGCAACAACATTTGACACAAAACATAACTGTGCTCAACACACCTGCACACTGCCATGCAGCTGTAACACACACAAACACACACAGACATACTTGCGTCAGAGCACAGCATTGTGTGGAATGTGAGTAATCTGGGGAAAGAGCAATACAGCACAGAGGGAGTTTCGCTGTGTGGTTTTACACCATAACAGACAATAAAGCCATCATCTCATGCTGAAACATTACACTCTCTTAAGAGGACAATGATTTTTAGACTTTGATCGTTTGTTTCAGAGTGCTGTTTCTGCATCACACACGTTGGTTATAGCATATGCAATATATTCATAGTCGTCATGTTCAAGGATTTGCCAGTTTATTAGGTGCACCTATGTTGTGACTACGCTCATTGCCATACATGTTATGTTAATGGTTACTGATGGCAGAGCATAAGTTGCTGCACAATTTATCATCCACCTTCTACCTCATTCATCAAAGAAAAGAGAACACCATAGGCCCACTGCTGAACACATAGTATAAGTGCATTTTGTTATCAGCATTGATGGATAACTCGGTGTCACTACTGGGAGAAAAGCCAAATATCCAGCCAGCTAATGTCCAGCCAACAGTGGGCCCATGGTCGGAAACTGATCACTGATTAAGTGCTAAATAATGTATCATCAGCAGTGGTCAATGATGTTCTGTTTTCAAAATAAGCAACATTAGCCAGTCACACTGAGCCACATGAAAATTGGGAACAGAATGATTTCTTCATTTAGTGATGAAAACATGATTTCTTTCATAGCGTTTAGTACATATGCAATGTGTGTCCCGAACATCTAGACCTCCATGAGCCTTTTGCCCTTCCCAAGTCACCTGCCAGTCAAAAGCCCAAGAGGACTGGCCCCACTGGCCACTGGCCAGTCCTCCATAACTGATCCATAACTGACTGAACTGAATCTGACTGGTTTGTTTTGTCCTTGATTAGAGTGACTGAAATGATAGTCCAGGTGCTCAACCGATTACTTGTGTGGTTTGATTTCGAACAATCTGAATTGATTTGATCCAAATGTGTTTTCAGGTGCTGGCGAATCTGGTAATGGAGGACTTGTTGCCATCTCTAGAAAAAGATTTGCTACCGCGCTTGAAGGCGAAGAAGACAGAGAAGAAGAGAGTGTGGTTTGCTGTGAGTGACAAAATCGTTAGGAATATCATACAAAACATGTAGCCAAATCTTACCAAAACAGTCTCATAACTACTTCTGCTCTGTATGAAGAATCTGTAAATTCTGACAACAATAACCAACTCAGCAGCTAGAGATCTACCTACTTAGTCCCTGTAAGTTTAGTTCCAACCCTGTTCTAGCACACCCAACCCTAATAGTACAGATACTTCTGAACACCTTGACAGGCTGGTTCTAGTGTTATTAAACTTCAGTTGGAAACAAATAATCCTGCGCAGTAGGGTTTAGGTTAGCCACCAACACATCAGAAAATCGAAAAAGCTTTAAGGTCTTTCTTTATGTAGTGACAAATGTGCTACTTGCTTCATCTATACCTTAGTCCTTTTACCCCTTAATGTGGGTTTTGGTCTAGATAGTGTGGTGTCAATGGGCTTTAGGCCCACACCCAATATAATCATGTCTGGGATTCCATTTGGTTAGGGTGTTGTACATCAATTTTCTAAAACTGAAATGTCCCTTTGGTGTGTCTTGGAGCTAGTTCCACATACCACAGGTGAAGTGAATGATGGCCTCAATATATTGAGAGTGGTTCTACTTGACACTTAAGTTAACAAATGATGACCTACCTTCTGCCCCACAGACAGTAGAGGCAGCATATTACCTGGTGCAGGAGACCCTGATGGAGGGCATGACTGCTCTGAAGAATATGTGCCAAGAGAAAGCCAACATGCAGAGTGCACGCATGCGCTCAGATATGGACCAGATCATAAGCTCCCGAGCATTCGTGGAGAACAAGCTCAGAGGTATCACTTCAGCAATAGTGTGTGTTAGTAATATTTAGTGATTCAGTTGTTTTCTCAGTGCATTGCTTGGGATCCCTCCTGTTGCAACTGCATCAATCGACATATACTGACTTATTTTCTTTGTTCAAAAATAGGTTTGAAATACCACGAATCAAGTGAATCATCGTAAAAACAGTCTCTTTTGATTTTATTAAAAACGTTTTTCTTTAAATTCATCAGACTTTAATCCAAGGGACCCATGTTTTCAATTTTCTACACATGCTACAGAATGTGAATTTACAATAATAATAATAACATCATAAAACTAAAGAATGTACGCATTTTACAAGGCGTAAAAATAAGGCGTGGTAGTGGTGACTAGTAACAGCTGTGAATGTAAGATATATAAATTGTGGTTATCCAGTGTAACATTCAGGGCAAACACATAACAGGAGAAATGGCAATATATACATGTGCTCTCTAATTGCTGTGCACTTCTGATTAGTCAGCACCATCAAAGTTAAAGAGCAACTTTGAGCGAAAGTTTGTTTAAGCATTTACGTGATAGTTTAGGCTAGTTGATTACATCGGATTCTACTTTTTTCCTTTCCGATATCCAATCCAGTGTTTATTGACTAATGTCAGACCAATACTGATACTGAGCATTGTATCGGTACACCCTTAGTTTTCACAAAGAATTCTCCCTTTTGAATGTACTGATATTGGGATATTAGCCTTGGTATTACTTGATATCAAAGAGTTTGAAACCCTTGAACTTTATGTGCCCTCACAGTGATGGGATATTCCAGCAGGATATGTGCTATGCCATTAGGCGCAAGTTGTCCAGAATTGGTTCGAGGAGCATTCTGAAGAGTTCAGATGAATGTGTGGCCTGCACGTTCGCCCAGCATGAGCCCAATCGAGGCACTGCAAGATCATGCCATGTTCAAACTCTGATAGTTCACGTCACTTTGCCATGAGCACGCTGGCCAGAGTTCAGCCTCACTCACAAGATAATACCTCACAACTTTATACAGGTGTGGGCATTCCCAGGCTGCCACCTTGGTGTATCGCCACTTCATAATCAATTTATATGCTGCTATCCCCTGACTTTTGATATGTCAGTGTACATTGTGTGCAGGCTGTACTCAGCTTCACAATCTGCTAATACTCAGAACAGCATGTCTTCCTGGGACATCATTACTGTAAGAGATTGGATATATTTTATGAAATCATACTCAAAATTAGGTTTGAGATATAGGCCTTTTTTTGTCATCCACCACCCTGATAAACCTTCCAGCTCTAAGTTGAGAACAGCTGACCTAGATCATCAAAAGTGTGTGAACTTTGAAGAATGTTTCCTTTAAAATCAGGAGAAACAAAAATCAAGCCTGTCCCACTTACATATGTAGTGTTAGATCAGATACATATTCCATATATGCACGTGAAAATAAGTGAGTGCAGATTTGTTTTTGCAAGGAATTAAAAACAAAATTGTGAATGGTCCAAGCCGAAAATTAGATCTAAGCTAAATTCAGCCATAAGACTGGTAATGTGAAAGTAGCCATTACCTCCTCTTACGTTCTGCAGCCACAGTAGCTGAACCAGCCACCAAATACTTCATGGAGCAGGTGGACCCATACCTGTCAGCAATCCTGGAGGAGCTGATGGGGCCCATTAGCCTTGGCTTTCAGGAGGCACGGGAACTGAGTGAGGCCATGATGGACCAGGTGTGTCAGGACTATCAGGAGGGCATGACCAAAGACATGCTCCAGCAGGTGAGCCAAGGGCCACAGAAAGCCTATGTGGTATTGTAGATGTCTGCACTGCCCCTGCACAGTCATTCAGAGTGGCTTGATAGGTAATGCACCATTCTAGAGAAACTAGTAACTAGTTTGAATTGTTAGTGGTAATGATGGGAACCAGACATCTGAAGGGCTGGTCTTGTTTTTTAATCCATTCAGGCTGGAAGTCCATGCGATTTGTCATAAGACAAAATATTACCAAAAGAATTTTAATTATTTGTCATTTTTTGGAGTTGCCACTGTGCTACCGTAATCAACGTGACATCAAATGACTCGGACAACACGCTAGTACACTGGTCATTTGGATAGCCCTGGATAGTAAATAAAACGGCTAATGGAGAATTACCATCAGTTGGTATAAACAGACCACACGGAATGCAAAAAATAAATGTTTAGGTTGTGTTAGGTGTTTTACAGGATCATGTCTTAGCCATGGTCATTGTGAATTAATTCAGAAAATCATGAATGAGTGGAATAGAATTCATTTAACTGGACTATTTCATGGCTAATATTCATTCTTGGCTAACACATATTTCTGTCTATAGGCTTTGGTGGAGATGAGTAGGCCAAACTTACAGAGCTGTTATGAGAAAGTGAGTTTGCTGAAAGATCATATCAAAGAGTTACAGCAAAAGTTCAGTTACCCCAACAGCAAAGGACTGGAGTACAGCACACAAATTGATATACAACAGGTATGTTACCCTGAACTGCCAGTAAAGGCAGAACTTTCATACATGGACTTAATGCAAATCAGTGTTATTATATAAAGATCAGGAACGGCTGAAAAAAAAAATAAACAAGGGAAACAAACAAAATGTACACATTGCATTCTAGTGGATGTGGTGGTGCATCAAAGGACACAACTGTACAACAGTTTGGAATATTTTCAACAATATAAAACCAGTTTGGTTCCAGGTAAATGGCTAAAAGGAATGTAACAATTTAGAACTGTGCAGTTTTATTAAGCTTTCAATAAGCAGTAGGAAATTTGCAAACTGTATGAAGTTTCATGTGTTCAAATGAACAGAGTTGTGGATATTTCTAAAAAGTCTGAGAAAACCGTATAACTTCATGAACGAAGATGTAATAACTTTAACAATAGTTTATAAATTTAAAAACTGGAATAGAAACTTAATTATTAATTATGTAGTTTACAGCATATAATAATAACTCAAATCGTTAAAGGTGCCACAGAATGGAAAACTATTTTTACATCGTCATAGTTGAATAAATAAAGTTCAGTATATAGACCTGACGTACCGTGAACCTCAAACGCTGTCATCTCCTCAAATCCTTGGTTTGTAAAACAGGGCAGTAAAACAAGCTGTTTTCAGAATCCCAGACTGTTACGTAACAGTCCTGACTCCATCTAGAATGACGCCCCCAATGACAACAGCAATGGCAGATTATATATGCAGAATCTACCTTTCCAGGCTGTGAAGGAGATGTTGACTCTTTTCATACCCTTATCAAAGATCTGAATAGCCATGCATGCTGTTCATCTTCAAATGAGGCTGAAGTTATAGCTTCCTATTCGTCAGCTTCTTTATTGAATGTTCCGTTACCCTTCAGATTCTACAGCTTGTACAGTTGCTATAGCTTTTATCCACTTTTCTCCAGTTAAAGTCAGATCATCTTTAATTCAAAGTTTCATAGCAAGTCTCATAATTTATACTATGTTGTTGTTAAGGTTCTCTCTATTTTCTTGCCTATGTCTGGTTAGACATGTTGCTTCCAAGCCAGCAAATCAGAGTAGAGTTCATCAAAATATTAATGAGGGCACCATAACAACAGAAAATGGCTCTATGTACCTCTATGGCTCTATGTACCACCTAAAAGTGGTCTGCTATTGTTATGTTAACACATTCTCCGTCAAGCTGAAGAACAATTTCATCATGCAAAAAACATTGTAAGCATACAGCTCAAATGTTTATGGTTCTATGAAGAACCATTGTCTTTATGAAAGAACCATCTTTTTTAGAGTGTAGCAGAGCTGGAAAATCAGCAGGGGTTACTATCATTTAGACCAGTCTGAAAAGTTACTATTTGTTAAAGTAACAAGACACTGAATGCTGAAGCTCATTTTATGATTGTTGTTATGTTGAAACTGTCTAAACCTTCAATGCTCTGTATGATTTTGACAGCTGGTGGAGAATGTGGCTTACACTTTTGAGTTCTTTTTGCACAAAGCTGAACTGGAAAAAAAAGACCTAGGAGACGCGATGGTGAAGGCCAAACACAGGATTCTAAAGGTGAGCATACACAGTGTGTATGGACACTGACATGTACCTTACTGTATAAATACTGCTGTACACTCTTATAATGCTCATTTTAAAGATTCATCAGTAAAAACTGCAAAATATTAAATGTGTGTACCTTTTGTATCCACCAGCAATATGACTATGACAGCAGTACAGTGAGAAAAAGGATCTTCCAGGAAGCTCTGATGAACATCACTTTACCCAGCATAAAAGCCCATCTAGCTCCTACCTTCAAAAAGGTTAATCATAATTAATGATACATTATCCTCAAAACATATTATAGAATTTCTCATTTATTTCAAATGAAGTGGCCCAAAAAAAGTGTAACAAAGTGTCAAACCAAGCAGTGTTTATTTTTACAGCTCATTACTAGATACTCATTTCTTTTTGGCAAAGTCTTCTTTAAAAGGCAGTGTGCTTTTCAGATCATTAACATTTGAGCAGTTTCCTCAGGTTTGCATCCAGAGTGTCTTTGTACATTTCTGAGTTCATTATCCCATCCAGGAACACACATTTACTGACAGCAAAAACATCCCCAGACTTTAACATGTGTACCTTGTTACGGAATTCTTTTCAAGGCTTCTGCACACAAAAAGTTTACAGTCAGTTTGATATTGTGCTAAAGTAATTTTCTCTGGAAATAATACCATTTTGTTCAGGTAACCTAAAAGATGATGACTGAAGTGTACCAATGTTAAATGCTTAAACTGTCCAAATACTTACTGGTTTAGGGCTGTGTATTGGCAACAACCTTTCACTCCAACCTTTGTGTTGGCGTGGAAGAGTCTGATGGCTAAAGATAGATTACAGCACTAGCATCTAGCACCTAACACAAAATGAATCACGGTCTGCCACCAATCATTGCTGGTAACTATTCATTAAAAATCAATCATGTGTTTCTGTAAGAGTTGATACAGTATCACATAACATAATAATGCAATACTGAAATATACTGATATTTTCTTTCATCCCTACTACGGATGGATTGGTCAAAGACAAACAATTGTGCTTTTACTCCCAACTTAAAACAGATAACCATTTTTTTTCCTGGTAATGTGTCACACTGGTACATGAAATTGCTTCTCTTTCCAGATACTTACTTGCTTACTTATTTATTTCTTGTTAGGTAAATTGTACTGTATTTATTTATCTTTTCAGTTTAGTTTAGTTTTTCTGAGGGCTTGGAGATCCTGGGAAGTACGTTTCCAGAAAATCAAGTCAGATTTTGTTTTGCTTTGTGTTATTTGTTTCTTTTAAACAGAACCTTATGTCGTTTTAAAAATGAGCTTGAAATAAAGCCACATTCACTTTCAGTCTTTGACCATATCTCTATGTTAAACCCCTCTAGGAACTACCAAAATTCGAGCAGTACATATTTGCTGATTATGCCTCCTTTATCAATGTGGAGAACGTATATGAGGACATCCTGAAGCAGATACTTGAAAATGAAGTGAGCAAGGGTAAGTTACACAGAGAGGCCATGTCCCGTCAGCCTACAAACACAACATCAGTTTCACTCTGGTTTATTATTAACATTTGGTCAAAAAGTCAGTACTCTGACTGCTGGGTGTGTTTTATTGACAGTGGTGAAGGAGGCGGCCAATATGAAGAAATACAACCTGTTCGCAGAGTCCAGGTACAATTTCAGCGTTTCCAGCCTGCACTCCACTCCTCCGGGTTCAATACCTGGCAGCCCAGCACGTACCGGCAGTTCCCCAGCCCAGCACCATGCCAAGCCTGCCTCGCCTCTGCTGAACCAGGGCTCTGGTGGAGAAACAGCCATGGTGAAGCAGGAGGTTAAAGCCATAGAACCAGAGGTGTCTGTGGCCCAGCAGGTGGCGGTTCAGGCTTGCCCTACACAAGTACAAATGGAGCTTGCTGAAGTACCTACAGGTATGCAAGCTGGTGAAGGACACAGAACAGAAGAGAAAGGAGGAGTAGAGGTAGAGGTGCCTCCTTGTGCTGGAGCTGAGACAAAAACCACATCCACTTTAGCTGAGACACATATAGTGCACCCAACAGGCGTGGAGGAGACAGTTGAAGCCACGCCAGCTGCCACTGAGAGTTTGAAGGAGGGAGAAAAGACTAAAATAGAGCCTATTACTGGAACTTCCCTCCCCACAGGTTCATCAGTGGAACCACCTGACTTGTGTAATGTAGAATCCATAAGGGCTGCAACTCCCCAAACTTTGGTTGAACCTGTTCCAAAGGCAGTGGAACCAGTAGTCAATGGGACATCGGTGAAGTCTAGTTCGGCAGAGGAAGACACAGGACCTCTGGATCAAGAGACCCAGAATAATGAAACTTCAGCAGGCCTCATCCATGTCATAAAGACAAGCACTAGCATTAGCTCAAATGAGCCTGGCCCTCCCAGCAAGGATTCAGTTATAGCACCCTCTGCTGGAGAGGAAATGAAGAGCAGTGACCCTGCAGGGACTGTCTTAGAGGATGATCCTTTTGATTTCAAAGAGGGTGAGACGGCACCAGACATGGTCCCTTCTGATGATGCATCATGGGTGACCGAGGATGAGGAGGTGACGGAGAGTGCTGATGAAGGTGACCCAACAATAGAAGACTCACTGGGGGGCACTAAACTTGGTGATTTTGTCATAGTAAAGTGTGAAGCCATCGCAGATGCTGAAGCAAGCACGGAGGCTGCAGCTGATCATGCTAATGTTGCCCAGACCCTTGCAGCCAAGTCACCAGAAGATAATTGCTTAGAGCTCTGCAGCCAAGTCACTGAAACATCTGTAAACCCACAGTCCCAGCCCTGCCCGTGCTCTGAGCATCCAGGAGAAGCCCCCACAGTGGCGCAGCCTGAGACCAGGGCCCCTGACTGCATCAAAGAGATCCGTGACCTGCTAGTAGAGGTTATCGAAGTGGAGGAAGTAATCCAGCGCTACCCTGACAATGGAGAGGTGTGACTAAGTCAGAGAAGTCAGTCCTGAATTAGTTAGAGGAAGCTCACTGTAAGGAGGATGCAGTATTCTCTTTGAATCACCAAGTTTTTCATTGAATGGAGACTTGAAGGCAGTTGATGTCGTGTGCTATGCCATTTGCTAATGGTATCATTTCTTCCTAAGAGACTGGAACTGTTATATCCTCAATCCTCCAGGTGTTATGTGAGAAGGGAACACTATTTCTTTTTTCCTGGCTGTAGGTAGGGGTTTATTGTGTTAGTGTAAATAGGGGATTTCAGAAGTTTATTCTTGTTTTGATCAAATATCTATTTCTCACTCGATGTAATGTATTTATAAGTCATTTTATGTATTGTGTTTACAAATGAAGATCTATGTTGAAATGATCAGAGTAACCACAAAATTTAAGTCTGCCTTCCATACATACTGCCTAAACCACGCTTTATCAGAAACAGCTGTTACAGTTTTATTAGGGGTGACTTTTGTCGATTTCCAGTTAGCAGGAACAATCATTTGCACACTGATGTGCCAGTACAAATCAGTCTATAATATATGTGCCTATAATACATAAACTGTTTAGAACACAATCACAAAAGCTATATACTGCCTATAACTCCCTAAGGGTCTGACCCATAATGCTGTTCTGGATAACAGTTGTCCAACAAGAAAATATCCAACTGCGATTTTTCTTACCATCATTGTGATTGTAAGGTTCTATAAAGTAAGGTTCAGGCCAAGAAGAGCAGCACTTCCTTTTGTGCAGGCTTAAACGCTGTAGTGTGAGATACCTGTGTCTGAGTGTCTGACCTAATTTCCTCACGTAGCACTTAGCACTGTTAAATAATGTAAGATGTCATTCAGACTTATTTAGATACCATGAAGCTAACAGAAAAGCTTTTGCAATTGGAAAATTCCACTCTTTAAAATGGTGCTTTTTTTGCATTCAGCTCAGTGTCACAGGGCAAGATGTAATCTCATAATGAGAATATGCATCTGGGGACAACCTAAACTTTTACATCTCTATGCTTATTTGAAGCGTTGAAGGGCTGAAAGATAAAATCTCTAATTGCAACTTTTTCTTTACTAAAATTGTGACTATAATTGAAAGTGTAAACAGTTTATTACAGAGCAATTTGTAAGAAGACACATCCTGTTGAATTCATACTCCAAGGGGGAGACCTATCACCAGAAAGGTATTCATCCTTATTACAGGAAACGCACAGACCCTCCTCCTTAATATTAGCATTACCAGCAGTTTATTTAACAGTGCAGAAGCAACATATCGATTACAGCATCAAACTTCATCCCTTTCCTCACCAAGAGCATCTCCAGAGGTGGAAAGCAGCACTGATGTTAAGGCTTTGCTTTTATTTATTTTACTTCTTTTGATTACTGCTAAATTGGATTTTTACAAAGAGCAGGCGACAGCAGATGTCATAATGGCTGCTCAACAAGAGCTTCAGCCATCATTGCCTCTGCTCCTTCTTTCATTAGCTTCCTGTCCTTAAATGATCTAACCAGGAGCAGCAACTTCCACTTAGAATGTTAGAATACGCTGTCGGGGAAGTGCTACTTCTTTACACTCTCAAGCAGGACTGATGGCAGACTCCCAGGATGATGGTGACTGGACAGGACGAGCCAAGGCTAGCTGGTTAGCATGCTAACTTTGTAGATATCTCTGCAACACAATACATAGTCGTCTTTGACATTCTATAAAATAGGTTTTTTTCACATTCTGTTAATATTTTAAGTTAATTTTGTAATTAACTTAAAATCTTACACATTTTTTGTTTGGCCTAGAACACCTGCAAATCCACGTTCTCTGGACTGAAGCTTGGATGCTGAAGTTGTGGTTGTAATATTGTAGCACGTGGGTGTTTGGTTGCTTCTTATTGGTCTGACTTACCCAAAGGCAGTTTATGAACTGTGTGTTATTCAGCTATATTTCCCACTTAAAACCTAAGACGACACTATTGACAACGTGGCCTAGAATGTCACTGCACCTCTTACAGTTAGAAAATTGCACTCTTCAAATTAGGATGTTTGACATAAAACTGATTCATCTTTACAGACATGGACGAAGGACAGGCTTGTTGTCCTTTGCAAAATCTTAAATCTCTGGAGTGCGCCATCTACTTCCTACTTCAAGCTCCGCCTTCATGAGGCCCTGGACTGGTTTAGAAAGGTCATGCCCAGTTTGTTTTCACCCGTCTGTAGCCCAGAATCTCTCATGGTTGTCCCCAGATGCTCTTATTACAAGATCATGTCTGGCAAGAGTACCCAACAGCAAACAGGGCATCAGCTGCAATCTGCAGAACAAGACTCGCTAGCTTCCCTGAAATCTGGTTCTGTAACATTTCTCCCAGGCAGGACTCATTAAGGTTATACTTACTTTTACAGTGATGTGTCAGTCAAAGTACACATAAAGAACATCTGTGTGAGGAGCTTTATTTATGGACATCTCTGTATATCAGTTACTGAGATGTAATTTTTCTCTTTTTGTCACTTTGCCTATTTTGTACATGTACAAGTATAAAGTTACATTTTCCTACTCTGATGTTCTGTCATGGTCTGCTTTGTTTGCCTCACAGATGCAATTACCTTTTAAAGTATGAGACTAACTGCAGTTCAAACCTGACAACATGGAATGAGAACATGTAAATGGAACATGCAGTTTTGTCACTAGTAAGTGAAAGTAAATAAAAGTGAGGGACAGAAGTTGAGTGAGACATCCATCAATGCTCAGGCCACTAGATAAGGCTCAGATAAAGTAATGGACTTTATCTCTTAGCATTCCAGGAATTTAGAAGCCTGAGTACAGTTAAGGTCAGAGCTATTTATCATCTCTAATCGAGGAACGTCTCTCTGCAAGATTAGAAGCCCTTAGCTCTCTGCACAAACACAGAATGTGACATTGAAACCTGGACATGGACGTATATGAATGAGAGTGAAACTAATACCGTGTGGGTCAGATTCAGTACAATACAGAGATACAAAGGCATGTAATGCATAGAAATCTTTCGACTGAATAACAAAGAAAGCGGCAAGCAACTTCTTCATACTTTCGCATTTAATATTGCACCACAGAAATAAAAAGATATCTTGTATAAAACAGCAGTTAAGACGATCCTCAGGCACCAAAAAGACAAAGCACATGTAATGAAATTTAACAGCATTACTTTAAATAAAAACTCCATATATACTAAACATTCACTTCAGCTTTTTATATACCAAAAAAGCATAATGTTCAACAGTGCACAATATTAAGCTGCACAGCAGTTGTTCACCAGAAACAGATACAAGGCAATAGACTGTTTTACTCCTTTTTTGTCATTTTACATATACAAAAAATAAATAGACATATTAGGACACAGCTACACTTCAGCTTGTGTCAGGTATTTCCACAAGTAAGTACACACTTTGTGCAATGTTCAGGCTTCAGTAAGTAGCTGAAATGCCTGTGTTTGAACACAGGTAAATATACTACCAAATAATAGAGTGGACTCTTTGGACCTTAGGTTATTATTCAGCAATTAATCCTAAGACTAATCAGTAACCACTCTGAACTCTACTATGAACGTTATATGTTTAATAGAGTGTGGAACTGAAGCATGGAGCCTGTAGGCTTTAAGGTGTTAAGACTTAAGATGAATGTGTCTCTATGGCAGCAGGCTGAACTGCGCAGGGTGCAACAATAGTGTTTTAACTGGGCCACCAATCTTATTCACAAATGGCCAGTGTTACTGTGGGTTTTCATTCACATCATGTAGAAGCTCACCTGGTTCTACTTGTTTAATCAGTTGGTCTCTGTCTCGAACCATAGTTGTATGAGGTTGGAATAAAAATCTGTGGCCACCCCAGTACATTCACATCTACACTCACTGGCCACCTTTGCTTTTTTTTTTAAGCTGCAACTACCACTTACCTATACTCACTGACCATTTTATCAGGTCCGTTTAACATACAGGTACACTTTGTAGACGACTTGGGTTGAAGTAAAACACCAAGTATAAATATATGCTGACATTATGCAGACAATCATTCTTTCATTTTGTTTCACAGTAGAAAGTAAAATGGATAAGCTTGTCGACAACAAGGATGCTTGTTTGTTGATTTTGCCAGTGTGTTGATTTGACAGACTCCACTCCTCCGCTACACGCCAGCCCCAATTCAGCATACTGAAATTGTTCTTACAAATGAATAGTATTACCACCCTTGCTAATAATCAGTTTTCTGCATAGGCATGTAACTCAAGTGCCGCAAGTATAGCAGACCAACATTTGTTTAATATGTATGTGGTGTTCACTCCATATTGGGCAAAATCTGTTTGTGCCAAAGAAATAAGCTTTAATTTTGTTATTTTCAATTATCAAATTAAAATTTTGATTAAAAACATTGATTCAGATTATTAGTTTGGTTGGTTTTAGTCGTACTGATATAAAGAGGAGAATAGTGAAACTTAAGTGTGGTGTTTCACCTTTGTGAGAGCTCCACCTGCTGGGTATTTGCAGCCATAAACAGTCAATGTCCTTTCAACATTCTTCCCTAGGCAAACACAGATCTCTGTTGGACGTTTTAGAAACTGGACAGTCCAAGCTGTGTTTTATACATTTCTGAAAAGCATCATTGGAAACTGTAAACTGCAAAGCATCAAGTCATATATGAACTCATCAAATATAAATGACCTGACTCTAAAGGAACCCTACAGTCAATCACAATTACACTTGAGAATAAATGAGTAGAGAATGTATAATGTAGTGTATTTAGTATATTTAAAAATAGTTCTGAGCGATGATACTAGACCCCATGTACATTTGATGAAACTCTGTACACATGACTAGTAACTGGTTTGTTTGGATGGAAAACAAACTAATGCCAAACTGGCCCATTATAAACTATAAAATAATATTAGATGCTAATTATTTGGTAATTATATTATAGTAATTATTTTACCATCAGAAAGTGGACCCTATAAGGTAAAACTCCGTAATGCTTATACGAGGTACTTTGTAACTGATATTCATTGTACCGTGATAATTCTGCAGATGACAATCGGTTGTCTAATTATTTGAATTATCGCTCAAGCTTATAACTACAGACTGTAGTCCACATACTTATTTGCAAAATTTGTTAGTCCTCCTATACCCTGTTCTTCAGAACAGCCCACAGCACCACCACTGAGCAGGTATTATTAAGATAAACCGTTCTCTGTACAGCTGGATAAAATAAACAAAGTGAAAAGGTAAATGCACCTAATAAAGTGGCCAGCGAGAAAATTGACTTTAGCTTACATGTTTTCTGTGCTGCTGTTAGCAAACTTCCCACATGTATGAATAACCCAAAGAAAATAGGTTGAGTTCCACTGATTCATAAAAACGAAACTATACCATGCAATGTGAAGAATAACACTGTTGCTTTACTTGTATTGAACTGGACCTCTAAACTGAACTACGTGTTTGAAATTTCATGCAAATATTAAGTTCTACCCTTGCTGTGCTGCAAAAGGCTGTTGAAATAAGAGCACTGTGGTGCCCCTGAATTGATACACCAATACTTCTACCTTCTAATGAATACGCTGTAGACTAAGACACACTAAACTGTACTACACATTTTAAAGTGAGCGCTTCTGATGATATCAAGTATCCTTATGAAAACCTCATAACCATGGATTTTATGAAACCAGTGAGAAAACTGTCCAACCCATGTTTCAGACTAAGAGTGAAATTTTACATGGAGCAAATAAATAAAGTTAGTAGTGTTGACTTCACTTGAAAGAGACCATGAGCAAATGCAACACCACTGACTGTATTTGTCAGTGTGGTCTGCAGTAACTCTACCGCGATGCTGAGTAGGTGTAGTAGTACTGCTCGTCTGGTCGGAAGCCGTAGGCCGTTGTAGGACGCAAAGGAGCTCCTGCCACTTGGCCAAACCCGTCTGATACAGCACTGTGACAAAAAAAAAACAATGACAGCAAATTAAATTAGAGATCACACATAAATGTTTTAGAAATTGTTCTTTGTGTGGTTTAAAACATTTGATTTGTTCTTAAAGATTGTTCTTAAAAGCTGTGCTTTTAAATCTTTTAAACGTTTTGCATAATTCAAGTGTAAACATTCAGAGTATACTGATGTGAAAAATGTGGTGGTGGTAAAAATCTAGTGGTCACAACACAACCATGTTATATGCTATCCAAAATGACCAGTGAACCTCCATGCATCTTCTTTTTTTTTATATGTAATGTTGAAGATGGTAAAACTGTAAATCTGAAAAAATCGTGGGGACTAATTTGGCATACAACGCCTTGCACGTACCTTTGCATGTACCTCTCTTTTTGAAAAAAAGACAAAACGTTGAACTGTTGTAAACAACAGCCCTCACTGATCAAAGCTATGTACGGTCTGACTGCAAAAATGAGTAAATGAAAACAAATGCTGCAAATATACTATGTTCCATTTAAAGAATTTTCATAAATAATTAACAAATAAGTAATTAACAAAATTAATAAACAAACAAAATAAACAACACAAAACACAACTAGTGCACATCAAGCAGGTCATACACAGCACTAATACAACATTCAAAACCTATTATTATAGAGAAATAATCACACTAAACAATCACCTCACTTTACCATCCTTCCAGCTATTAACAGTATAAAGTCTGGTCAGTAGGGGGAGCAGCAGACTCACTGCTGGACCTTAAACTAGACCTTTAAGCTCAGTCATTAACTAAGCAGCCACTAACTGCTGCCCTTTTACTGACTCCCTACTGAAACAGCTGCATGAATTAGAGTGTGCATCATGTTGATGGTATGTATACTGGTAAGCTGGCGCTCAAGCTTAAGATACATCACTGATTATATTATATTATATTACTGATATATTACTTTAAACAGTCCATTTGTCACTACAAAAACAATTCTAACATAACAGAAACAATACTAAATGTTTGAGTAATGACAATTACAGTCAATTATGGGCATATTTTGCATAAAAACGGTAACAAGCCCAGTACATGACTAGCAAACACAGAATAATGTTTTACTGTGTTTTAAATCTTTTAAAATGTGTTATTCATAATATTTTACAACTTACAGTACAGTACTTCAGCTTCTACTGTTCATTACCTCAAATTAGTTTGCATGTTTCAAATGTAATCTACTTCCAAATCCACGAAGCAGCATACCTAAACCAAAAGCAGAATTTTTAACCACTAGATGGCAACCCAATGCTGCTAAAAAAAATCCCACCACTAGCACTGCTGTCTCCATATTTCATGTGGGGGTCAGGCTTCTACCCCGTGGCAAATGGGAAACGCCAATGAAACTTTCAAAAAGCAAAAGGAGGCGCAATAAATCAGACTGAAACAGCCTCCCCATTTCCACACAAACACTGCAGTGAGTTGGGCCAGTTAATGGAAGTCTGCTTAATCAGTACAATGCTGTGCATTTTCAAAGAGAACAAATACAGCTACATTAATTGCGAGGCACAACTGTGACCTCCTGATTAGAAACATGAGCACTGAAGTGATAAAAAGAAACCAATTAGCTTATTTCAGGCCCAGATACATTTCTGATGGTTAACCAAGCAACAGGCCAACAAGACCACTGCATGGCTGCGGGTTTGCAAGATGTACGAGGTGCTTCTGAATGAACACCATCACCTCTTTATCCTGTTCTTTTACTGCCTCCTCCCTCTTCTATCTCAGCCCCAGTGCGAGTCGGCCTCACAGTTCTCTTAAAATATGAGCTGTTTGCTTTGCCCCTACCAGCTCCCATAATACTGTGTTGTTTTTAGCCAAAATCACTTCCATGCAATGGCTTACACACGTGTCCCCCTCCCTCTAATGGCTCCTTCCCAGTCCTCCCTGGCCTGAAAATATGTTTCTTTTTTGTCCTAGGAGCACCATGGCTGTCTAGGTAGAGACTGATGTGACGTCTAACACTAACAGTAGTTCTAATGAGAGACAGTAATGAAGATGTTAAAAGTGTCACTTCAAACAGAGTTGTTAATTAATCTCAAACAGATCTGCTTATCTGAACCTCTATGACAATATTTATGAATGGACAAAAGTACACTGCATAGGTAAAATGGTAGGTAATATTACCTGCATAGGTCATTTTTAAATTTTAAAAGGTAATTTAAAATTTAAAAGTTTCACCACTATTCAAACTAAAATGTAAACAAAGGTATTTAGAATGATGCTGTGTGAAATTATGCACTGTAGCAAAAATGACCAATGCTGATTTCTTAACAATGAACAGGCCACATTTACAAAATATTTGTCTTAAAATGGCCAGAAGTGTAAGTATGCAAAAGCTGTGAAATTTAGAAAACGGGTTGCAATACTTAATAAAACCAAAATGTAAACATGACTATTCTATTATCCATATTTATCTTATTTTATATCCAGTTGACCAGTGAACCATGTAAACATGTCTTCTGAGATTTTATACTAGGCTGAGCAACAAAATATAAAATACATATTGAATAAAAATAATTGCATTCACAGTTTTTGATAGTATTTTTTTTTAATGTAGCACTGCTGGGTCTTTTCTCTTTTCCAACAGTTTAGATTTCTGGAAAAATGAACATTGTGATGTATTGTGCATTGTGAAAAGTTTGGTAACATATATTTTTAATATATTGCTCACCTTTATTTTATACCTAATGTGCATTTGGTAAAACAGTGGTGACTAAAAACCTATTTTCTTCAGGTACTCTTTTGCCTGCATGTACCTTTTTACTACGAAAGCATTTTTACAAAATTGAATCAGATTATCAAACCATTACTTACAACTACCACAAGGTACCAAGCATCTTATTTGTAGCCATTTTCTGTAATAAATTTGTGAGGTAGCTTTTAAAGGCATTAAACACTTCAGATATATGGTTCCTATTATCAGCACTGTGAACAAATCAACAAAACAACAGGTTTCTCTAGAAGGGTGAACTTCATGCAAAACCAGTTTGTTTATAGCCAGATGATTTCATTTTGAAGAATTATCCTTTAACATCTTGACACAATCTGAGGGAGGTCTGTGATTATTTAGACACGCAGTTTACATGATGCTGATTAGTGGGATATGAGCTGCCATTACTTGTTAGCTTTATTAGCCTTGGAGCTCCAGTACAAAACTAAAGAAGTAAGCTTTGGGCACCAAACGTGTGTTAGCTGATCAACCACTTTTAAGAAAATTCTGTTCTCCAGTGCTTGGAGCTACCTCCTTCCTGAACTCTTTATTTCACCCATCTTGAGTTGCAAAAGGAAGTGTTGACGCAGGAGAATTTTTTTACTGTGGAACGGAGTGAAATGACTGGTGGTGTTCACCACAAATGCTGGAACAACAGCTGAAAACTGTAAAACACACCTCGTCACCCTTCTAAATTGCTTTGCAAAAAAAAAAAAAAAACCTGCTGTTTAACAAAACAGGACAACTGATTCTGGTTCGTTGGTTTCAATACATCCAGGCCATGCTGTCATGAAACCCAAGTCTGTCCCTGTTCATATTTTAGCCTTTATAGCTGAAAAACATGAACCGCAAAGTGCTCTCATTCTGACTTCCTTTATACAGCTTCTAGAGATACATCTGCTGAGGCTGTCAGAGGCCTGAGGATGAGCCAAGTTAGCACCTGGCCAAAACGGTATATATTACTCAGAATAGCAAAGATGAATGCAAATGCTGAAGAAGACTACAGAGGGATTCTAGAATATACAGGATCAATCACCATGTAGCTCATGTAACTCCTAGTAAACTGAAAATTCTCTCTTAAATGGGCTCCAAATCGTCCCTTTAGGCAGATTCCCTGAAAGCCAAACACGATGCATTTCAGCACAGTTGTTTTCTGTGTGCAGACAGGATGGGGAGTGGAATCTGGGAAGGTTTGGAGGTAGACAAAAGGCCACAGTGTTTCCAGTCTGGCCCCTGTAGAGGTAGGGCTGAGGTGAGAGCCTGTTAAACACGCACATGGGGACGGCTAAACAGGAAGCAGTCTACACTTCAACTCCTCACTCTCTCTGCACTTTGATCTTTAGCCCACGCCACTCTTGCTATCCCCCATCGCTATTTTACTGGGTCACTAAATCAGTGCGCCATCCTCTTCTCCACTTTTTTTTTTTTTTTTTTTAGCACTGCTGACAGAGTGACTGTAAGAGTGCCTCCTGCATGCTGTGGGGGACCAGCTGTTTCACTGCAAAACGTCACAATACTGACAAGACCTCAAAAGAAATGTGATAGCCAATCTGCTGACGAGGCTGGGAAACAGATACTCAATACTCTACAGGCTCTGCAATAATGTTCTCAAGAATATTAATCAAATTTTATTGCAGTATATAACGTATAAACCAATTTTAAAATTAATATTTCAATATTCATTCAATATTCTAATATTCAAATGATTAGGAGGAAGTAGGGATGTAACAGTACAAAGCACCATATTGTACTGAACTGAGTGGTTGTGCATTTTACTGTTAACAAGCGAGTTAAAAGAATGCTTTGGCAAAAAGTCAAATTAACACTATTTTCTACCAGATGTAGTCAATCATTCAAGACACATTTCTTTAGTTTACCACCAAAGCTACGATGCTAACGTTGCTAACAAACACTAGAAAACACAAGAGTCACTGTAATCTTTTCCTCAGCTCCTTGAACCACATCCATCTTCATTAAGGTTGGGCAGACTTGTCAGTCTGGTTCAGAATACAGTATGTATAAGCCACATAACATTCCCCTAGCTGGGCAAGTTGTCCCTGGGGGGCTTTTAGTGACTGCGGTCAATATGAAATAAATACATCAGATCTGTTATCAGCTTTTCTTTGTGTGAATGACACCTGATCTTCAACCACTCACATATTCTTATCCTAATCTGAATTATCTACTAGAATCTGTTTGTGAATTGGGCACCAGTGAATTGGGCACTGGGCTTCCTTAGTCCTCTTCTTCAGCTGCAACTAAGCTACCTAATGTAGCAAATGAAGAACCTCAATGTACTATTTGTACGAATAACAGTGAGTGTTATTAAAACCATTCCCAGCATGACTGGCTGTGTGCTTCCTGCAGGCTGGGTTTCATTATTGTGTTAACCTGGATCTCTCACACCGCTCCGGCCAAATGAAAACCAAACTCTCAGGCTGGCTAATTCCCCATGCGCTCTCAGTGTATTTTACAGCTATCGCTTACAAAGCACAGGGAAAAAAAGGGCCCTCCTTCCTCTGTACTCACTTGCTCCTGTGTTTTTAACAGGCTCAATCCTCCTTTTTAAAGGCAACCCCCTCTAACTCTCTCTCTCAATGCCTGTCTATAATTGAGAGCTTCTACTGTCTCAGGCTCAGTTAAGAGCTTTTTCTTTACACCACAGCCAAGACCAACACAAACAGAGAGACATCCCAGGAGCATCAGCTAATAAAAGCAACCAAGTCATCACTGGCTTTGCCCCTAATGTGATCGTTTGCTCTGCAATGTGGGATTGCAGCGTTTAGGAAAACAAAAACACTTATTAAACAGTGCTATCGCACAGAGGGCTGCTCCATAAATCAAGTCGTCACGTTTGTGGTCCTCTGAGCTGCCAGGGCAGCAGGAGAAGGAGACTGGAGGCTGGTCCGGAGAGTGCAGGGACGGGGAGCCATGTTTGTTCTCCAAGCTAAAACTATTGCTGTTGGAGGAAGAGTGGTGGTACATGCAGGGAATGCAGGGGGGAGAATGTTCTGACACTGCAGCTTTGAGTGAGCAAAAACAACAGCATAGACTGGTACAGCTGCCTCATGGAGTACAGACAGGCATGCATACATTCCAACCCACGAAAACAGCCATTTGCATCTTTACAGCAGTGGTGTCCAGCTTCAGTCTTAGAGCGTCTTAGTTCAATGCGGTTTGGTGATTTCCCTTCTAAAATACACTGATACGAATTTGAGGCATCAGCAAGTTACCAAGCTTAGTATGTGTGGTAAAACAGGTAAAATTACCACACTGTGCTGAACTTTGGCCCCCCAGGACCAGAGCTTGATGTCTATGATTTCGTATAATTACCTGCTAGGGAAACCCTGTGATCCTATAAAATCTCCATTCTGGAAGTCTGTGAAGAATTCTGGACTGATGGCACTCTCTGCTGTGATTATCCCATCTGCAAGGAAAATACAGAAGTTACACTTTCAGAATGAAGATGAACCAGAAATACAGTACTGTGCAAAGGTTTTATGCTGTGTTTACATGTTTGTGGCCAACAGAAAAACGGATATTCCATTGTTTCCAATGAAGCCACATTTGGCAGCATTCCACAGACTGCAACGGTGAGCGTAACACTTCATCAAGAGATCAGGTTTTATTTCCCAACTTTTGCTGCCGATAGCAGCGGTATAATAAACTGGGTGTTGATTTATTTTGAGAGCAATGAACACCAAACATCTAGTCGAATTCCACATTAACCCAGTATTATACCGAAAAAATAAACGAGCTCTTTCTCCAGCTTAAATAAAGAATCCGCACTGATAAAGCGCTTAATCTCCATCACCATCCAAACATCTGAGTTGCTTCATGCTACCATCGGCTGCATACAACTATGAAGTGTGGAAGGAGAAGGTTTTTTCTTTAATGCAGGCATAAGCAAACGTTAATGATAATTCATCTGGGCAACAAGTGTTTTTCTGCTTGTAAATAACACTATATAACACAGGTTTGGATGCACATTTCTCCTTGATGCCACAAGCCATCACAGTTGTTCAAATCCATCACCAGCACACCTGTATTAACTTAACCTGAAGAAGTGATTCAGCAAAAGCAGGCACTGGATAACAACTACAAGTAATCTTTGGCTGCCACGTGATGAGTTTTAGAATTTGTTAAGCATTTGTATTTGTATTTCATTTGTATTCATTTGTAAAGAAATCACTATCAGCCCAATTAAACAGCTTCTTAAACACGGGTGGCTAAAACATTTGCACAGTATGTGTCACTCAAGTCTGTTCCTTTTTTTTGTGATGGACTTGACAATGCTCCCTCTGACCTGCACTGTAAAAGAGGTCGGGCCGCTCCAGGATGTCTCCTCCCTGCAGAAACGGTTCTCCCTCATCGCTGTACATGAAGGGTTCCGCTTCGTCCATCTGCCGGTTCTCCACCATCTCCAGCCACTGAGAATTGTGCCAGCGAAACTTCTCATTCTGGATCTTCCTCCCCCACTCTTCATCATACTCCTACAAAGAAGGACAGAACATGAGAATCAGAACCATTTCACTGCCAGACCCTCTCTGTGGCCTGCTAACACAAACAGAAACATGGCAATGAATACAAGTAGGTTAGAGGGAATAAGTGTATTAATGCTAACAGCCATTATTACAGTTCATTCGTTACTAGCTACATTAGCAGTTATGGGTGAAGATTTCCCCTTAATAAAGACATAGCTGATGCAGGTGTGTAGAAAACTGGCCAAGAGGCTGTTTTCTTTTCTCTATGGGGTCAGTGGTTGATAAAGCCTCTTTCTGAGGCTCCGGACGTGGCTAAGCTCCACTGAGCTCCACAGACCCAGCACTGCTGATTAATCATCCCAGTCCAAAGCTGAGGCCCATGGGCACAGTTGGCCACCTGAGGCCCAGGCCTCAAACATGCCCATTGTCATAAGCCAGGCCAAACCCGCAGCCCGGCTGACATTTTTTGTCAATGTGCAAATTAATCAAATGTTAAACAGCTTACTGAGTGCCATGGCTGGCTTTTCTTGGCCAGTTACGGCAGGGAACAGGTTTAATGACATGGCTAATCAATCTTACCACAACAGAGCTTGTGACATTTCTGAGCGGAGTGGATAACGGTAGACGTGAACCAGGGTTCTGAGTGTTTTATAAACAAATCTCGTAAAACCTTTAAGCATACCCAGAAAGAGTGGCGGAAAATGAATTATGAATGACCCCTCTTCGTTTGAGCTGAAAGAGCTTGAGGGTCGGCCGATGTGACAGTGCAGAGTAAGAGAAGCATGCAGTACTGTGCACATGTAAGAGACCATACTTTAATTATGGTTATAATAATTATTAGTTATTTATTTTTCAGCATCAGGAAAAAAGAACAAAACATACATAACAGAAAACTCCATGGAAGCCTGAACGGCTACATTTAACACCATTTTTCTTTAGTTTATTTAGTTTCCGTATTTAGTTTGTATAATCATTGCCGGATATTTGCTTTCAATTTTTCAAAGAAATCTACAGGGATATTTTTCCACACTGCCAAGGTTCAATTTTAGAAGTTGGTTGCACTTTCTGCTTCTCACATAAAAGCAATAACAAACACTGAGAACAGAAGTAGCTTCTTTGTTTAATTAACAAAAGCATTTTTTACTTTATTTCATTTTCTCAGTAACTTCTGAGGTAGCTATACCTCCCTTTAGCTTCTCACGGTGGAAAGATGGACAGAAACACCTGTAGATTTTTTCAAAATCTAAAGCAAGAGTGGAGCTTGGTTTTCTCCTCTCTCTTAAGGATGAAACTTTCCAATTCTGCTTCTCTTTCCTTTCACTTTCTCCATCACTATGCAAGTGCATTATCTTATATCTAACTGCCCCAGAAAAATCTTCTTTAACCATTGTAGATGCACAAAAGGAAGAAATTTGCAAGGCAGTTAAGGTGTGTTTGGGTAGTTGTTTGTGTGAATATTGGTGTGTCAGTGGCACTTCGGTTGCTTTTAAGATTGCAAGGAGTTAAAGTGGCAATAGCACCAAAGCAAAGAGTGAATAAATTAAATGTATATAATTAATACAAATTCACTTATATTTATATGTATACACTAGTGTTAAAGGTAACTGTGTCCAGTTTTTTTTTTTTTTTTTTTTACATAAAAAAAAACTTGTATTTAATTGTACATTTTGATTGAAAGAATGGTCTCTTGAATGAATGTATGGTCTCTGGCTTGGTTTCTGGCTTTGCACAGTAGTATACAGCCAAAACAAAAAGAAAAAAAGAGCCATATAGGAATGGAGATGGACATTGATAGAAGGAATACAAAATATAAAAAAGGACAGAGCAGCACAATAAATATAAAACATAAAAAAGCTTATGAAATTTTCTGAAAGTTTTAGTTAGCTGAAATTAACAAGACTAAGGGTGAGTGTGTGTGTGGTATTCAGCAGACCTGTGTTCTGCCCTCTATACCTATCTGAGTCTAAGCAGACACCTCCAGTCCCTTTGATGTGGCTCCCAGCTTTAATAGCCCTGCCTGATCAGTTGTATAGAACACTTCCCCTGGCCTCCAAAAGAAACCTGGGATAATGGAGACCTAATTACATTAATCTGAGGCCTGGGAAAGATCACTCTAAGCTGAAAGATCCACAGCAAATCAAGAAGCACAGCACACTGCATTTACCACCGCAGCCAATCACCTGAGTATATTTTCATATGTTCACTACACCTCTACTTTAACCTCAATAATTTCTAGAGCTCTATTAAATAAACACTTACAGCGATAATGTCCAAGGTGTTGTCACAGACTTTGCGTATTTCAGCATTTTTGTCATGCATCAGGTCAATGAGGTACGCTGGAGCTTCTGTAGAACAGTGTTAAGGCAAAGGACAAAAAGGGTTTAATGAAATTTAGCACATACGTTAATTTTATCTGGTTTCACCAAAGAGGCATAGAGGTTACACACAAGGATGTACACAAGGGTCAAGGATACGGGTCTCCTTTATAATGACGTCTCGGGTGGCCTGGTGAAACACCATCTGGTAGAAGACATACACAATCTGACATACAAACTCATCATCCTCCTGTTGTGCTGTGGAAAAACAGAGATTCAAAGATCATATCTGATTTGCATTGAAGAGCAGTATAATTTTCCAAAAAACAAACTTTATATGATATATTATGTCATATGACCATATCTTACCATTTAGAAGCTCTATAAGAGCAGGGATGATGCCCGACTTGGCTAACATGGCAGCACAAGAGTCGTCCATTGAGACTGTGCCAATCATAATCACCACTTCTAGCATGAGGTCATCTTCTGCACAGCCTGAAGGTCAGAGGTAAGGACCACAGGGTTAACAGTCAATTTTACTTTCTAAAATACATCCTGCAAAGCGCAGGTATTCCACACCTTACAGAGAAAAAAAAGCTGACATTAGGTCAGGACAAGTGCATTTTGAAGCTATGCTGAATATGGCTGCTCAGACATATTCATATATTATGATCAGACATAATCTTTTAAATGCGTGACACATCTTGTGAAACAATGCTTGCTTCTTTCGGAGTGGGATACCTGACTGACATAAATGAGATGGTGACTTGAGACAATGCGAAGGACTAAAACTGTGCTGAGTGCTGTACATGTTAGAAAACAAAACTGGCTTTTCTTCCACTCTTTGACTAGACAGAGCATCCTTGATATTACACTGTCAGTTGTTGTTGATGTATGACGCTGTTATGTGGGTGGTCAAAGATGATGGGTTTTATGGTGGTTCTATACTTACAAGACTAAAGAGCAAAAACGTGCCTCTAAAATGCACTTATTCACTTCCAATGATTCTGCAAACCTATTTATGATACTAATGCTGCATAAAGTCAGTGCTGAATGACATTGATGTTGATACCACCAAGAGGCATCACTGTTTTTCATCGTCTCACCAGGTTTGAGATGGTCTTTCAGAAAGGGTACGAGGTTGTATTCTTTGAGCACCAGCTCCCAGTCCAGATCAGGAATGGTGAGGTTAGCCAGTGTGCCCAGGCACTCGATCACAAACTCCTCTTCCTCATTCTGTCCAATCTGAGCTGCCAGGTCTCCTACATAGTCCTGCATAAAAAATAGCATAGCACTGTTACAATACAGCCAACATAGTGGATCAGCTTAACTTGAATGTGTCACACTCACTATGAATAGGTTCTTTGAAGGTCCGTCGTGCTGCGAGACATTCCGGATCATTTTCATCATCAGAGGATCCTTCAGCTTCAGAGCTCTCTTCATTAGCATCTTCAGTCCATTACCTGCATATTGATAGGGGGAAAAGTATTGAGACACTATTTTAAAATATATGTTAGGTAGACCTGGGGCATATCTGCGATTATCGATTGTATCCTGACCTTCACAAATGAGCTGGGCATTTCTCTTGTTGGCAGCCAGATTAATGCAGAAAGAGATGAGCTCAGGGTCCATCCTCTCCTCACCACAATCAAACAACATCTTCATCACCTGCCAATCATCAAAGCACAAAGCCACATAGTTGACAGTTAACACTTCAGTTGGATAAAAACGCAAGCTCTTCTCCAGAAGTTACCCAAACAAAGCAATTTAATAAACAGACATCCAGAGAGCATTCCCAAACAGCCCAGGTCCACTTCTCTCCTCTAAAGTCTCCATATTTTGCAAACAGACATGGGACATTCTTTCCAGACTCCTGCGCCCAATTTGTCCTTTCCCTCCCAGACATGCAGGGGTTTGCGATTTTCCCCAAACGGTTCCTGATTTTAGAAGCGTATCCCCCATGTCACTCTCTATTAGCTCAGATCCGATCTCCATGCCCAGACCTGAACAGAAGGCCATGGGTGTGTGCAGCCTAAAGTTTGTGTGTGCGTGTATGTGTGTATGTGTGTGACGTTAACATTAAGCAGGATGGCAGACAGGACTGGGCGAGGCTGGCTGAGTTTGAGAGGAGGCAGCGGTGTGCAATCACACGGCTCTGGAGGATCACGTAGCAGCAGCCCTGGAGCCGTAATCACACAGCGGCTAGACTTACTGGCACCTGCCCTGCTCACGTTTACCCACCTCCCTAGCGCTCCTTTGTACGTCCCCAAGGCAAAAGCGTGTGCACACTGACTACATATCCCATAGTCCCACTTCATGGTCTTCTGTCTTAACAACACAGAGTTGAACTGAAACTTAAGCAACATCCCTTTTCATAAAAAAAGGAAGAAAAAAAAAAACCTTGAGCTGTGTCTGTAACAAGGAAACACAATGATGCAATGACGCAAAGCAATGAAAACAAATAGCACCCCCTTGTGGAGAATGTTCAGCCAGTTAAATGCGAGTGAGTCAGTCTGACAGAAGATAGGTCCATGAGATACATCACATCAAAAGTCTAATTTCCAACACAATTGGTGTCTGAAGATTGCAACATTTTTTAGGTAGGCTAATGTAGCTAACAAATAAGTATCACAATTAGAACTGTGCAAATTGCATATCACTATGACAGGTTGTAAAGTAATGTAAAACAAACTTTATTTCTCAAAACAAACTTGGACACAAATCTGGTTTCTCACACTGTATGATACACTGCTCTCATAAAAAAGGACAGAAGTGCATCACATATAGATTATTCTCTATTAAGCTCTATGCTGTCGGAGGCAAACCTATGATGATTTAAGCACTGTGATTAAATTTGGATCGCATTAACTAACACTATTTTTGTTCTGTCCCAGACATTCACCTGTTCCTTTTCTCTTATTATAGTGAGAGAGTAAGAGAAAGAGAGCAAGAGGAAGCTGTCATCGCCATGGTCGTATGAAAGCAGTTGTAGCGTAGCGCTGTCTCTCATGCAGAACCCCAGGGCTGAAGAAATAGAGGCTTGTGTTAATGCAGGCTGAGCTCCTACCTGAGGAATGCAGTCAGTGTAGGCAAACATGGACTTGAAACGGTCATCCATGCTGATGTGGTACAGGATGCGCATGGCCAGATGCCTCTGCGTTTCATCTCCTGAAACACAAACATACACACATAAACAGTGACTGGAAATGAAAAATTGACACACGTGACTTAAACTAGGGGTGGGCAATATGATTATCCAGACATTAACGAGGACAGTAATATAATGTTAAATAAATACAGTGGCTGATCAGAGAAAAACAGTAGCACAGAATTTCTCACAATTTTGAAATAGAGCAGATAATACATGCAGTATGTCAACACTGTCAACAAAGAATCAAAACTTTGGTTTGTCCTTCCCAACCCCACCCTTTGAATGTGCTGTTGTTCTGATGTAATAAAACTGGCTCATTTACATATATCTGCCTATACATCAGATTGGCACCTCCGGGAACTTGAAGCACATCCCTGCCCCCCTTTTTGGGTGGAAACAAACAACACTTGCCAGTGACTTTTACATAAAATAGCAAAACAGAACAAAATCAGTATGGAATCACCAGATTTGAATTCATGTCGTTTGGTCATTAAGAAACAGGTTAAAATAAGTCTACCCTGCCTGTCACAGAACACAAACAATACATTCGATTAGTTAAGTTTGCTTCATGTCCCTTCAGTCTTCCAGCATCAAGCTGGCAAAATAGCTCCACTGAATGACTAGAGGTGTCCAACTCCGACATAATTTTTTTTCAGATCGAGTTTCCAGCACTTTAAATATTGCATGTTTGAAACAAAAAAATTGCATGAAACCTGAAGTATTGAACTTTTCAGTTCTGCTCTACTAATACTATGTGAGCTTGCATTAGCATGGTGATCTGACAACTGAGCTCCGCTCATTCAGGCTAAAGTTATGAGCAATGTTTCAGTCTGCTTTTTCAAAGAGGGACAATACATGGCAGACAACAAAAACATTTATCAGTCTGTATGTGCACAGTTACAAAAACAGTCAGTTTAAAACCATTTCAATGTAAAAGATAAGGAAATATGCACAAATGAACTACATCTACATATTGGTACATAAAAATACACAAATGTATATGTGTAGGCCCTCAGGAATAAATGTAAATGCAAGTAAAAAATGTGGGATGTGGGGTCTATGAACACAAGATGTAGAATATCAGTTTCAAACAACGCAGCATAGAGATATACTGTAAAACTTCAACAAAGAAGTCCAAGTAATGTAGCATTCTTTGAGCATGACTCATGTTCTTCTTTTCAGGTCATCTGTGCTCTGAATCAGCTCAGAAGACTATGGACTACTGCTACATTTCAGAACACATGGGGTAAGAGAGAGACACAAAGGTCAGTAGTAAGAAAGGGAGGAAGGAATACAGAGAAAAAACAAAAAGTTAAAAAAAAAAATATTGCATCTACTACTTAAAAGGGGCAACGTTCAAAAACTCAAAGTGCAGATTTGCATTTTTCTGGTGGCCTCGTGTGCACATTCGCTCAAAGAGCCAGGGTCACAACCTAAGCCTCCTTCTTAATCAGAGAGAGAGAGAGAGAGAGACAGAGAGACAGAAGGGAGAGAAAGTGAGAGCGAGAAAGGGGACCGGTCGGAGCCGGCCATGGACCCTTCAGGCTAGGTTATCTCAGCCTATTGAAGCCAGATGTGCTCCCCGAGACCCTAGAAAGAGAAGGACTCCTCCATTTAATTGGCAAAAAAGGAGGAAGCATAAATTTTACTGCCATTAATAACTTCAAGCCATGCTGCTCTACCCTACAAGCACACAGATCGGCTACACACATGTGCTTCTCATTAGTAAACTGCAAACGCACACACGCGCATATAAATGCTTCGCTCTGCAGGTAGAGGGAACACAACGGTGGATCCTTTACAAGCTCTGAGGAGATCGGCCCCTATTAAAATTGTTCAAAACACTACTGGAGCCCTGGAAAGGAGGAGGGAAAAAAAAGTGCTGTTAGAAACTAATTATGCTGTTCGGGTGCAGTTAGTGGGCAAAGAGCTATACTTCAATTACATACATGCACCACCCAGCCTCAATGAAACTATAGAGAGTTGAGCTCCTCCAGGGGTCAGCTCTGCTGCAGCCTTCAGTACACTCCTACCCTATACTGAGGGGATTACAGAATGGTCATCCTCGTGAATAAACAACAAAAAGCTTTTTAAGTAAACAAGCCTGGTTTATAGGGCTGTAGTAAGTGATGAGTAAGTTATGAGTGATGCTGACAAAGGCAACAACAACAACAACAACAACAACAACAACAACAACAAAAACAACAAGAACAACAAGAACATGCAAAAAGTCATTTGACGTTACACACAACATTACACTCATTTAAGGGTAACTGCATAAACACATAAATGGCTATTTTGTTAATTTATTACACACTGAAGTTGCATACTGTATTGAGAGTTTTGAGTTTGCTCCCAAAAGTGTGCATTAAGTGCATTAAGTCTTTTTTGCATTAAGTGTTAAAGTCAATGTGACTGCCATTTTCCTCCCGTACCGAGACACATTTTCAAGTGAAACACAGTCTCAGGACGGGTCTTTAAACTACTTCATTGTGTTTGATTGATGACACGTGAGGGTGTTGGGAGTTGGAGGTGGAACATGAGTATACTGGATCATAATTTAAAAAAAATTCAAAAATACATGCATCATATAATTTGCTACAATACTTGTTCGTCTGACTCTCTACGTTTAGTACTTAAAAAATTACAGTGCTCCTTCTTTTGAGGCCTTGCAAACTGCCCTCTTTAAGCAAGAATTAGTTTTAAATGTACAGAAAGCTAAAGCTGCTTTTCAGAAAAGAAATTTTCAGGGAAAAAAACACATTTGTCCACAAATAGTCATTCACAAAAAGCCAAAAGCTAAATATTAGAGCACAAGTTTATCATATATGAGTGTTTATCATATATGAAGTTTTCATGAAGTGTCATCGTACTCATATACACAGTAAAACATGTAAAAGAGATTTATAAATATAGAAACAGTCATTATTGTATCAACACGTGTATTCTTGTAAAGGATATTACCATCGACTGTAGTCTGCCAGGATAAGTCAGACAACGCTATGCAGAAATTTGGCATTTTGGTGAAACTCAACACACTCATAGCTGTTTTTAAGAAAAGTCACATGGCACATAGCTGGATGATACATTCACTTTTAAAAGCCATTACCAAAGGTTCATATATTATAGTTTTCCACTGCAGACAAGAAAACTGATTGCCTAGGCAACCTTACTATCTATTCTCCATTATGTTGATTTAACAGGCAAGTGTTTGCAGATAGCCTCAACCCCTTAGATTTAATCCATCAATCACCTCTGAGATTCACTGGCAATCCTTACAATACCCAACATTACTGCACACTGTGTGACAGCATTAGTAAACACACCAGCTTCTATTTATTTACAAACTATATTCTTGTCCTGTTCATTAGGAGTACTTATTTATTAGGAGTATTTATTAATTACCCCACATTACTTCAAAATAATGATCAAATAATGTCAGGCTCAGCAACATTGCAAAAGTACTTAGTTCCTAATTAAAGGATGACTGATTGATATTGATTGACCTTCTCTGCTTGTTTCGATGACCCACAAGAGAAATACAATAGGGAAAAAAACTACACCATGTTTTTATCACCAGCCATAACCACAACTTCTCAAGGGTTAAGACCTTACACTACTACACTGCCCTGCTAAACGTATGCACTGGTCAGTGGTATTGCGACCTGAATGAAAATGAAAAATCAAAGTCTGGTGCTCTTATCCTCTGTTCCTGCGATGAAATTCAACCTAGACTGTGTGCTTCCAAAGGTGTTACCTTGATAAAATGTGCAGCACACAAAAATCTCCTCATCTGGAGTGCTCATCTAAGACAAAGGGGTCCTGTCCAGAAAGGAGGGCTCCCCTCCTCTTCACGGCTCTCAGATATGCAGCGGTGATGAGAGGAGGCCAAGCCTTACTTTCAACTTTATCAGTGGGGTCGCGACCCCCAGTGGGGGCTGCTAGGATTTGGAGGCCAGGCTGTGGTCTTCTCACTCTGCTAGACAGACTCAGTGAAGATAAGAGATGTGAGGACCTAAGCAAATTCATCAGCTGAGAGCCAGACGAAAAGCACACAATAATACACATGCGTTTATAGGAAGGAAGTACATTTTTTTCCTATTATTAGTTTTGAACTAGAGCTAACAGAAGAGGTGACTCATACCTGACTGGCAGTTTGATTGGTTTTACCAGATGCCTTGCGAGAGGCACTTGTTATTACATTACCCTGAGTTTCATTTGAACATGACTACTGAGCTCAAAATCCGAATTATAGAAAATTCGCTCCAGAATGTTTACGTAGCAGACTACAGACATCTGAGATCTGATTTGCACTGGCCTTGTTAGCTCAACTGAAATGACAGCACCTCCACAGCTAAAACTAATCCAACCGGAGTAGGGCTTTTGTGTTTTAGGCACAGGCAGCATGAGTCCAGGTTAACACCACAATATATCTGAGTCACAAAACTTACAAAAAAAAAAAAAAGATCTTTTTCTTTGAAATACTTCCAGAGCTCAGCTTAGATGATTTCATTTAGCTTAATGTGTTCTCTGTGGTTCTACAGCACATGCTCAGTGAAAAAAACAATATTAAACAAATACTAAGACACTCTTAGATCCACTGTTTCAATAAGAAGGGCATAAAAATAATAAGATTTATGTGATATAATCAAACAAAATGTACACATTTCTTACTGCAATTCAAATATATATATATCCAGCAGTCAACAATACTTTGTCAGAAAAGGTTGTTTCCATTTCAATCAATGTTTGAGTTCAAAACAGCTGCTCTAGTACGTGTCTCGCTCGTGTTACAAAATCACAATGGCCAAACGGTTTGCCCACACACATATGCATCCATCAAGACGCCTGTGTAAGACATTTAATCTCGTAAAAATCAAACGTACTTAGGATGAGATGACAGCACAAAGAAGCAATAAATAATACTAAATAAATAAACTAATATGTTTCTGTATCGCTGTGAGCTTCATTCGGGAGTGTCGGCACAAGGATGTGTAAGGGGTTTTCATTTTCTTCCTCTATATATTCACAAAGGCAGCAGCACAGTGGTCAATATGAGGACATATGTGTGAAAGAGTATCTGCGAGTGTAAAATGAACAACGAATAACAAAGTGTTCCCAAACACGTGTCACAGATCACACAGAACACATTAACATCATGCAAAGAGTATTACAGCTCTGCAAACACACTGCCAAAACTAAAAGTGCTCGTAGGCACATACTAAACCTGTATCCGCATGTTGGTGTTGTTCCACACCTCATAGCAGTACAAGATCGACGGTGGAATGAACCCACGCAAACGTTAGCATGGTGGCGCCTGCGAAAACAGATGACTATCACAGGAATAATTGCTAAACTTTGCTGCCAACGCAATAAAACCAAAAACTGAACCTGCTAAGGTTAAACTAAATTAGGTACACAACTAAAAAGGCATGTCACGCCTTCACAACAGTTAGTAAAAGATGCTCTCTTCATCCACACACATAACATCACAGCATTACAGTAATGAATTACGTTGTCTGTCATTAGTTCCTAATGAACATGCGAGGTGCAGAAGTGGCCCGAACACATCTGTTCACAATTAATCATTCATAAAAAGCCAAAAATTGAATACAAAAGCACAAGTTTATCACGTCATCCCACTCATATATACAGTAAAACATGGGAAGGGATTTATAAATATAGAATAAATATAAATATAGAATAGATATTATCAACAGTATCAACAGGTGTATTTGTGTATAGGATATTACCATCAGCTGAAGTTTGCCAGGATAAGACAGTCTGCACACAATGCTATGCAGAAATCTGGCATTTTGGTGAAACACAACACACTCGTAGCTGTTTCAATGATGCTCTGAGTGGATGCGTAGGTTGTGTCATCCATATCAGGAAAGAACTTGTGTAATTGTGTGGTCAGCTAATGGATTGCAGTTTTGGCTATTATTTTTGTGGCTTGATAAAGGACAAAACCTCCACAAAGTACATACACACACACTCTCACACACTCTCACACACTCTCACTTAAAGACAGAATGCTTGGATGGATGGAGGAACGGACCATTAGTTATAAGAATCTGATCCAGAAAGTTCAATGTGTGTGTTTGCCCACGTATCTCCACAGGCTACTAACACTGGACGTCCCTCGTGCTGGAAAAACAACATTTACTTTAAGAGTGAGTGTGTTATTTTAACAAGTATATTATATTAATTATGCAGGACACATGACACCCCCCCAGGACCCTTCAAAAGATACTCAGGGGTGCCAAAGGCAACTGCATCTGGGTGTACAGAGCAGGCACCAATCACACGCCGTATTTCATCTCAGGAAGCGGTTAGTGTAAGAGCCGGACACAGCCGGACCCTGTCCAGCCAGCGAGCAGAATTTAGTCAATGTCTACAGACTGTGCTCACTGATGTGTTTGATGTATGCTGATGAGGTATGCTAAAGGTTTTGCTAGCTATTACATTATTCAATTCTCCATTATAAACTGCCTTTAAAAGTAGGCAGTAGGCAATTTTTCTTTTACTTTAAAAAAAGCATGAAAAGGTCATATGAAATTATAAAAAACGTCTTGCACTGTTTCCCTGCATTTGTCGCTGTTCCTGAAGTTCAGGCTCTCCTCTGCCAAAATGCAACGAAACTAGAACGACCAAATAGCCTGACACTAATGGCAATAATAACTAGAGCTGCACCATATATATATTTAAATTTAAATTGTTACAGACATTGGCCTTTGCAGTGCTATATTACAGAAGGATGTATTATGTAAACTGTCTACTGTGATACATCGAGGTATTCATGTGATCCAACAAAACAAAATTATTCTGGTCAAAATAATGTAGCCCAGTATTAACCACATCACATATTAAATAAGAATGTTTATTATGAATGAATGCTCGGAGTCAGCGTATTTTCGCTCCAAACAACAAGCTGATCTGTGTTGCAATTTTATGACAGAAACAATGAGAATCAAGTCAGTTCTCTAGCATTGCATTTGAATGCTGCTGTTATGCCAAAATAGAGTAGCAATATTGTGTTAAATAGCTAGTGTCTCTTATTACTTTCATGCTGTTCAAATGGGCAACTGATTTTTATGTACAAAGGTAAAATGCCAGTTGAACCCATAATATTATTTATTTACATTACAACTATGGCATGAAGTACTAATAGAAGTTACTGGAAATAAGTTAGTTTGTTTCCTATAACAAATTCTTACAACAATGAAATAGATTAATGTTGCAAAATACCAATCCACTTGTTTGTTTTTTGACTGGCACCTATTATGTCTTTAAATTGTCTGGTGCAGTACAGTGTACAGACATATTTCAGGCTGTAATTACAGTAAAACTAAATGATATTGTTCCTGTAAAACAGACATATTTCTTTCTATGCTCAGGAACTACATCTCATCTAACATCAAGTGATAACATCAGGTTTTTTAGTTGTGGATAAACTGCACTGAAATTATGACTACATTATAATCCCATATGATTTTACCCAGGAATAGATACATATACTGAAATGAAAGAATCAGGGCTGAAATAGGTTACATTTGTGCTACCTGTTAACAAATACTGTTACTATTATGAAGCACTGAACTGACAAAAGACTAAGCAATGTGTTCAGCGATGGAAAAAACTCAAACCACATCATCTATATACACATTTCAACAGCAGGTTTACCTTTCTTCTAAAAGAGAAAAAAAAGGTTCCCTTTATATAACTACATTCTGTAGGAACTCATCTATTAACAGTTGGAAAATGAATATTTTGGGCAAGTACAACCTTCAACTTAATAAAGTCACATATTCAATGTTTTTTTTTAACACTCAACTCAAACGTGCACAGTTCCGTTGCTTACCCAACAAGGTGGTGAGTTTGGGCAGCAGGCCCACCTGAACCATCTTGCTGCGGAGGCCTGTATCGAAGGAGAGGTTAAGGAGGAGACGCAGAGTGACGTTCAGCAGATCTTCATGTTCACAGGGCACAAGCTTAGCCAGCTTCTCTACTGTGTCAGTTTCAGCCTGGAACGGAAGCATATACATAAGCACATATTAAGAACAAGGACATGGCATAAACAAGGACATACCAGAGAGGATGAGAGAGAAGTGACAGGGCCAAGGGAAAATTACCAAGAAAGAACAAAAGATAAAAGATAGAAAACACTAAGAAAAGACTACAAAGAGTGAACCAGATCTTCACTGTTCTATCCTGCACCCTTTTAGTCTGTCTCAGCAGTTCCACACGGCCCCTTTCACAGGCCCATGAATCTGTAGTGAGGTCTGCAGCACTGCTTTAGTGATGTGGCTTCAGCCTGGCTTGTTAACACATCTATGGACCACCACAGCTGTGCTCCCACTCAGCCGCAGCCACAACGACTGGAGAAACTGGAGTCCCATTACAGCCACTGTGCAGTGAATCTAACCTGTTTTTAAACAGTGCTAATGACTACTGCAACCATTTATTAGGAATCCCACCACGGTCCACACCAAAACCATCAGAAAAATCTGTCAAAACAATCAGTGGCTAACATTTACATACAAAACTCTATCATCATCGCAATGACCAGTTAGACTACACCAAGAATTCTGTGTGGTCTCTTTAGCAAGTCATGATCAAATGGGCATTTTGACTGTGCTTAGCCTACCCTCAGCACAAACAGTGAGATGTACAGTAGGGAGCAGTGTTTAGTCAGGGATAAGTGGCACATCAGTGAAGAACCTGATTTACAAAATTCTCCCCTTAACTTCATTGTCAATGAGCCAAGACATGTTGGTCTTCAAAGTTTGTTGCTTTAGTTTTGCACAAGGCTAATGCAGCTAATATAACTAAAGTTATATTAAACAAGCTTCCACTAGTTGGAGAGTTATTATAGTTTTGAATTGCTCATTATTTTTACTTTTTTGAGTTTAGATTCAGTTGGTGATTATTCTGCCCAAAACTAATTTCAAGAAATTAGTTTAGGCTGTCTTACATGCATTGACAACATGAAGACTAAATTATTACTAATAAGTTTTGTTTTAGTTTTTTATGTTTATGAAAACAAAAAGCAAATCATTTTCTCTGCAGTGGACATTACAGTTCGGTTTAATTTGTGTTCTTATTAACTGTAAGAAAAATTGTAAAAGTTTTAACAAACACAAAACCTAAATCAGAACTATAATGTCCACTGCAAAACAAACTGTGATTTTTATTTTGTTTTTATGAAAGTTAATTTTGTCACTAGCTTAGTTTCTTAGTTAATAGCTATTTTTTAACAATAAGCCTGATACATGTAACTCTTGAAAAAGCTCCATATGATAATGCAGATTTGTTGTCACAAATGTCATTGACTTACTGCTTTACATAGTCACCATAGAGTCTACATAGAATTACACACAACACAGAGTAAGAATGATCATGACGTTATAAGCATGTTTCCATGTTAGTGGCTCAGGACAGAGTAGTTTTCTAAGCTGTGCATGTCCTGTAAATGACCGTTTACCTGAATGGTCAAGTCACACTCTCCTCATAGAACAGCGTCCTTCTAACGCTATGTTTGCACCAGTTCCCACCACAGTTTATTACGGAAGCTCATGCTGTGATAAAGATAAAATTTTGATTTAACATGCCGCACTAATAGCACTCTCAAAGTCCACTGTTGGTGGGCTATAACAGACTTATTTCTTTCCTTATTACCCCAGTGCACAGAGAAACCTCAGACACCAAACAGATCTTGGCTGACTTACTACATTTGGGATGATGGGTATTGTGCAATCTTAATTTTTCATCAAACTACTCCTTTAACATAACGTTTGTTTAATGGAAAATATGAAAACAAAAAACAGGCAAATCAATTAAGGAACATGCATTATAGATGGATCAGGTACGTTGGCAGGAGGGATGTAAGCGTATCCGCCTCACCATATCGTTCTTGTTCTCCAGAAAGATGCTGAGTTTCTTGAGGAAGGACACAACCAGCACCAGGAGCTCCTCGCTGTCCCGGTCCAGGGTCTTCACCAGCAGGTGCACTATGTTCTTGTTCCTCATCTTCAGCTCAGTGCGTGTGTCCTCAGACAGGTTCAGCAGCAGATACAGAGCCACTATTAGAAACAGGACACTATAATTCTCTTACCAGATTACAACTGTACTCATACTGCATATATAAAAAATAATAATAATCATCATCATCACACATGCCCAAGTGCATTACCTCGAAGCAGCTGCTCCTGTTTGGTCAGCAGCCCCTGGTACTTCTTCAGAGCTTTCTCATACTCTTTCTTTAGGTTCTGGTTCTCTGGGTCATCTTCCCGTTCAACAAGTTAAGGATTTTGTCTGAACTATTATCATAAATGTAGACTCTGTTTATACCTGGTCATTTTGTGCAACTTGTATCTGAATTGTATACGGATAAGATTCACACTTTGTAGTCAAATGCATTTCCAGTTACTAAAATTAAAATCTCATTGCTATAAAAGCATTTAAGGTGCTTATTCTGTTCCTCTTTTCTTTAATACTTCAATACTTGTGTTCCTCCCATCAGTTTTATCCTGTTCTATGTCAAAGATAATTGTCACTTCAAAAACTGCAATTGTGTATGGTATTGTTCATTGTTTCTTGTGCTCCAAGACTATTCATTAGTCATCGTGGTCATGGATGAAATGGGTTATGATGTAATGTATTTGGATGGGTACTGATTCCAATTGTGGCTTGGAGAGACAAATGTATTTACATTTGTACAGCATATTGCTAAAATGCTTCTCAGACCATCTCCATTACAAGTGGGTGGAAGAATCAGATGTAAATCCATTTTACACTACAGCTTTAAAATTGAAAATCACTTGCTCTATTAAGAATTTGTGTTCTTTCATATACAGTAAAATACTTTATATACAATAAAATAAACACTGAAGATTCAAAATCTTGACTTAAAATCAAGACATCAAAAGGGTTTTCTAGATGTCTTTTTAAATACGTTGACATTTAAAAGTTATTACACACTAATGAACCAAAACATTATGACGGTTAAATATACAGTTTAGCGTGCCACTAAAACAGCTCCAACCCACCGAGACCTCTGAAGTTGCACTGTGGTGTTTGGCGCCAAGATGTTAGCAGCAGATTATTTAAGTCCTGTAAGCCGAGAGGTGGAACTGCCACAGATCAGACTTATTTTAGCATATCCCACAGATACTTGACTCGATTGAGGATTGGGGAACTTGCAGGCCAGGGCAACACCTTGAACACTTTGTTACATTCTTCAAACCATTGCTAAACCAATGCCATCGGGGAATAGCACTGGGATGAACGAATGTACCTGGTCCACAACAATGTTTATCTGTGTGGCACAAGTCAAACTGACATCCTGAATGCCTGGATTCAGGGTTTTCCAGCATAACATGGCCCAGAGCATCACACTCCCTCCACCAGCTTCTCTTCCTCACACAGTGCATCCTTGTATCATTACTTCCCCAGGCACACATACTCAGTAGTCCATGTGATGGAAATAAAAAACAGGGACTCACCGGACCAAGCAACCCCCTTATTGCTCCAACATGCAGTTCTGACACTCCTGTGCCCACTGTAGGCGCTTTTGACGAGGACAATTCCAAATTTTGAACAATATATGTAACTTGGGCACATTTACAACATTATGTGCACAATCCTAAGCACATAGAATCTTACTTCTCAAAACACATGAAACCATAAAGTGGGAATGAGGGGAAGGAAAAGTCAATTAAGAGGTTTAATTCGACTGTATCATAAATATCTGTTATTCAACCAATTTAGTCATTTTCAGTCTTAAATGTTATTATGAGATCTGTAAAGCTTTTCCCATGTAGGCTTTTAACAATCTGGCTTTCTGCTTAAAACAGTAAAAAAAAAAAAAAACCTTGAGCTCTGTGACTTGCTCAGAAAGGATATCAGCCTTCTTCTTCTTCTGCAGCTCCTCTTGCCACAGGTCATACCTCTTCAACTCATGCTCAATGATGTTCATACATAGGGCGCCGATCTTGTAGTAGGTGATCAGCCCGTGGAACTGGATAAAACTGAGGAAAGAACACTTAATTGTTTTTACTCAGAGACTTGGACTATGCTCAGCCATGCCAAAATAAAGCTTCAGTAAGCGTCAAACACAGACTATGATGGATGTGAACCAATTCCCTTTTACCGTCCAGCAGAGAAACACTGAACGGGAGCAGAGCCAAAAACTACTATGGGTTTTCACAGTCACCTACACAATTCATTGATCAAATTGGTTTTGACAGTAGACAATATGCTATATTATGATGGAGCAATTTAGCCCTGTTATTCCACAAAATGAAAACAAGCCTCCATAAATGGAACACTGTCAAAGTGCCTCTGTTGGGCTCATGAGAGAGAAGAAGAGAGACATAAAGAAAAGGTGAGACAAAGATAAAGCAGAGCAGGCAGTGAGCGCCAAGGGCTGTATCATACCTGGAGAAACAGAAGAAGACGTAGATGATGGTAGTTGCCAGGTCCACGCTCTGCTTCCAGTCCTCTCTCAGTACTCGGGCCAGAGCGCCCAGGGCTGTCTCTGCAAAAGAGAACATGCAGAACGTATTAATATTAAAACAGACACATACACTTTAAAGTCTTAGCCTATTAAATAGGTATATACTTATGAATCAACTCCTGGTTGAACCATGGTCATAGTGATGACATTCGTTTAGGCATTCGTTTGAATCAAACATGACATGTCATACACTACATGTCAAAAAGAAACAGACATTCCTTGTAATTAGTGAATGCAACTACGATGGTGGACTCACTTCCTAGCCATCGCTCACACACAGATTGCACAATCTCAATGGAAAAGCATTGGCAATAGAATTGGATGATCTGGAGCAGCAACACATAAACCTGAGGCTCAATGCCAAGCATCAGTTACAGGGGAATAAAGCCCCCTAGCACTGGAGGCCTGGAGTGTGGAGCAGTGGAACTGCGTTCTTTAGAGTGTGAAGGTACGATCTAATATCTTTGAAATTAACTGCCGTTTGTGATCCAGAACTAAATCATCCAAAATCTGAACCTGACCTTACTAATACTCAATGCAATCAAATGATCACAATTATAACACATTACAACATCTAGTGTAAAGCCTGTGTAGTTACTGCACCAATAGTGGAACAAACTTCCTGTTAATACCCTTGCTTTGAGAGAAAAAAATGGATGAGCCTACAAAGTGTCCATGAACTTGTGGATATCTGGGGTGGGTTTCCCAGACAGAAATTAAGGCTAGTTTCGGGCTACACAGTATTCTAAATGGAGATTCTTCATTGAAAGCAAATACACTGAAAGACTAGGCTTAATCCTTTCCCAGGAAACCACCTCATGGTATATGTATTTATTCCACCAGGAGACGTGCAAAAGACAAGTAATCCTCAACTTCATTTTCAACACACTGATTCAGGTTTCAAAACCAGCAAAACTCTAATTAGCTGGGTCACGTCTGAGGAGTTGTAAAATGTCTACTGAATTTATTAAAACCATTGGCCTTATTTACCAAACACTGGTGTAGTTCAGAAAGTAATGTGATGCCTTGCTTTGCAGTGTTTTTACTCCACTTTGTGTGCCTAACAATATCCCTTAACCATGAAAATAACAGCCTTATTGCTTTATTAAATACATTTACCAGGTGAGGTAGATTTAACACATTCATTATGGATTCTCTGACATTCCTTCTGATCTGCTAAATCAAACTAAGTAAACTATGATTACTTAAAAAAGCTAAGCTGGGCTGGGTGAAAATATTACAGTTAGCAAATCAATAAATGCTGGTCAAAGTACCACAGAACTGATGACCAGGGGAACTAGAATTAAGATACAGAGACTGAGGGACAGAAAGAACGGGGGGAGGATGAGGTTTTGCTAGCTGAACCGGAGGGAAGCAATGGAAAAGGGGTTAAAGCAACACAGAGGGGGGGGCGGCGTTTCAGTCACAAAGAAGAGAAGGCACGGAGAGCAAGCGGGTCAGCAGAGGCATAAGGAGGCAGTAGAGGTCGTCTCTCTTGTGGCATGAGAAACGAGACTTCCTCTGTGAGCGGACATGCGTGTTACGCTGTAGCACGTGCCCCCTGGGCCTTCTCGTTTCCGTATGGATCTCACCATGACCCCGTTATAGTGTTATCACCATGTTCAAGCACAATAACAGTAATGGCTTCTGACAGGTTTATGGAGGAGCTAATGCACAGTGACAGGAGAGATGTACGGTGGACGTGTTGTTTTGAGGAGCAGCAGAGGTGGTGTTATGCAGAGAGAGAGAACAAGGTTGGGAAATAGTGAAAAGGGATAGTCTCTGAAAACATGCATAAAGGTGAGAGAAGGGGCTTGTGCTGCATTATGGCCTGATCATGGGAAATGTACATGTCAAGACTACACAGACCAGTTTAACAGACATGGTTTTTGATAGCATGAAGCAGTCTTTCTGGGCGCTAGCCAATTTTTAGTTCAAACTAATCACACAGGCTATTGGACAAAAGTCTGGAAGCAACACCACATCTGTATAACAGGGGCTCAAGGGATAATGAGCCTGACTAAATGTTTGCAGTATGACTAACTGATTAATAATGCTCCTGTTGATTCCCCTGCAGGGTTTTATTGGAGCTGCAATCATAGCCATCTGACTCCCACATTTAGACGCTCCTGAAAGCTAGGTAAACTGAATCACGTTTTTTTGTAAATAAATAAAATTTGGTCAATAGGTGTGTCTGCAAGTGGTGCGTCACTAGTATACAAAGGCTGCTCTTCAAGCATTCACTTTTGTACATGGACCGTTGCATGATGTAATACTTGCGGTGATCAGTGGAGCACAAATTAGCATAAAATTTCCTTACAAACTCTGGTGCCACAACGTGTCTTTATGTTGTTTATTAAACGCTTTTTTGCCTGTGTGCGAAGGATTGTGTGTGATCAAAGTTCTTGAGGGATACAACAGCTGAGTCCTTTAATTAAATGATGTATTTTTAGGCTGTGTTCCTTGGCTGCATTCCTGACTTTGAGATGCAGCTAATTGACTTAAAGGCGGAATATACAATTAAAATTTAATACACCTTTTGTCAAATTCAGTAAATACGTCCCCATGGTCTGCTACTTGTCCTTTTTATGTGCGTGCTCTAAAAAACTCTGATACTCATACACGGGAAATGAAGTGGCTCTGAACGTCACAACATTCTTCCAATCAGTCAGTATTAGGGGGCCATCCATTTTCGTGCACAGGACGGGAGGGAGAAGCTACGTTATGAACTCCACACAAATTGTCGAGAATGAAAGAACGGAGAAACAACCAAAAAGAAAATATTCCGAAGGAAGTTATTAAATCAGGCAAGAGGTGAAGGGCAGTGTTATCGGTGAGGTGGTGAAGAAATCTCAGAGAGGCTGAAGTCAGCGTTCTTATTTATCAACTCCTTGTTCAAATGACACATTCCCCTTTAAATTGTGTTTCAGTTACACTGTAATAAACACGGTTTGCCGTCAATGCTTTGAGTATTCGGTTTCGTTAGCACGTTAGCATCCATCCATTAGCATCTTAGCTTACATTCACTGCAAGACCTACGCCTTTGAAAATAAAAAAAAAGATGCAGAACTAAAAACCAATCATATTTCAGCCCTTACTATTGCACATTTATAAATCAATTTATGACACAGGGGGGACTGTTTTGCTAATTACATGTCTGCTATGTCTTTATATTAAGATATTTGTCTGCACAACAAATAAGTGTTTTGTGAAGGTTTTATGGCCGAGAAGATTATTCATGGAGGAAAGATAGGTATTACTATTATTATCTCTTGTCCTGAGTCATTGTTATACTATAGTGTTGAGAAGCTTTTTGACTTAAATGCAGGATGTATTAAGAAAAAGTAGTATCCAAAGACAAGTTTTTGATTTTCAGATTCATCACTGTTGTAATATGAAAACTCAGAAGGCACTTGTAGGTTCACTAGATAGGGGATACTAAATACAATGTCTATGTTTTCATTCTAGATAGTCAGTTAAGAGTCAGTAAATTGCTCTATAATAAATAATTTCATGTCAAACCATTCTGAATTACGTTCATTGTTTCTGTTTACATCTCAATGACTGAATTACACTGAAATTAATGTTCCTGGTGGAATTAATACGCTTTTCAATAATTATGCGTATTTACAGGCTTGCAGACAGCCATGAAAAAATATAAATATTTTAAAGGCTAATTACTGGGATGTTAATCAGCAGACTGATGAGCATAAGAAAGCAGATCATAAAGAACACTGTGAATACATCTTAGACACAAAACGGATGACAGAAACAAATCCTTTAAGCCAGAAACAAGGAGCTGAACCAGAGCTGCCAAGCAAAAATAGTTCAGTGTTGCATGGTTTTTAAGAGAAAAGAGGGAATAATTCATTTAGGGTTTCCTTTGTCTCATTAATGCAGACAAAGGAAACCCTAGTCCTATTCACACCAGCAGGGCATACTACAGGTTTCTTGCTCAAAGCAGTGATAATGTCTTATAACGAAAGACTTTTAAACCTGTCTTTTTATCCAACTTAAAAGTTAGTTTATTTTTCCTCCATACACTTTATTACACTATATTACACCAATTCAATCACCTAGTTTACTTGATTTGCTTAACGTGATCCTTCCAGAAAAAGATGTTTTTCAAATTCAGTTAATATTCCCTTGGATTTGAACTTACTCCTTATAATTTTGCCACTCCCATCAGCCAACTCACTAAAAGCCCATAGCACTTTGGGTACTGCCTTGTAACAATAACTTCAATAAAAATACAGTTTCCAAAGTAACATGTGAGTACACAAAAGCAATCAGAAGAGATTTGTACAGTGAACTCTGGTGTACTCCACACTGCCCTGAAAGTTGTTGTTGAAGCATACCATTCTGCAGCAGCTCCTCCAGGTTGTCTGGGTTACGTGCCAAGTGCAGGATAAGTGTAGCTCCTCTGATTTTCTCTGGGACGTCTTCGTACAGCAGTTCAACATAATCATCTATGCTGTTAATGTTGGCCTCCTCATCCAGCTGAAACATCACAAAATAAGTGTGTCAGACAGCTTCAAGTGAAATTCCACGGGTTTTTTCAAAATTTCTGCATAATGAAAAAGGTCTAAACAAGGTCATTCAGGGTGGTTTGATGTGAAATGCTCCATTTAGGGGAAAAAATGGTGATATTAAAAGTCTCTGTGATACTACCCAGATGCCCGAAGGGCTTAATACCTCTAAAAAGTACCACAAAGATCGACTGCAAATACTTTTCCTAGTGTGTAAAGGGTTGTTTTAAAGTGATTCTAAAGATGTTCTGAGGAAAAAAAAAACACATTAAGGGCACCGCAAGCCAAAACAATGATCAAATAAAACTTTGTTTTAGATTTATCACCTCCTTACCATCACCAATATTGAATAAAAAAGGGTGTGTGTAGGTTCACTGGTTAATTTGGATGGTAAATAAAATGACTACATTTGTGGTTTACACATCACAAACCCATTAACTATTTCACTTCAAAATGGTGTGAATGAACTTTCAATCTCCACTATTGAAATAACACAAAAAACTCTATCCATCTATCTATCTATTGACAAACAGGTGGAATAGACAGAACTCATCACCATACTACAAAACCACAAAAAAATGCATGGCTTAAAATTCTCTCATTATTGATGAAATTCATGGTACTTCTACTCACTGCCCTCTTTGCAAGCTTCACCAACGTCACAGTGGATGCAAATATTCCCCACTGTTGACTGTATGTTATTAGAGTGGCATTTCCAAGAAAACAGCAAAACTGACATAGTAGTGACATGGTAGCTCTCGTACTGGATAGAGTATGAGTTTATTAAGCACAACAAGGGTGCTGCAGTGTTAACACATCTCACTGTCTCACTGTTAGGTTGAGACTAGTCCACCCAAATAACATAAAAGTCAAGAGCATCTGTGTGGTCAAAAAGCTGACCATTATTAAAAGGGCTAAAAGACAGCTAATACATACTGTGCATCAATACAGTCAACTATAGTCTCTACTGGGGCATTTAAATCTGCAGGCTCTCTGGATCTGAACCAAAGCAGAGCAATAACACATTGCTGCATTATAGTTCTGGTTCACTCTAGCATTCACACAAACATCTTTGACACTGAAGTAAAAATACATTTTACAAAAATATCATATGGTTAAACAGTCACAGGTAGTTGGCCAGATGTTCTAACATTTTATGACATTTACATTTACAGACTATAACTGGGATAATACTCGCCTACAGTAATACAACAACTCAGGTACATAGTCTTTTGTGTATACTGTGTATATTCTAATGGTTTCATATGTGACTCAACCATGTTTTAAAACCCAAAACTATCCGAAGACTAGACACATGCACATGTCAATACAGCACCACAAATTTTCCATGTAAAAAAGAAGCTACACAAACAGGAGACGATGGATCATTATTTGATTGACGTAAAATTCATACTTTAACCACATCAAAGGTTGTCTGCAAAAAGACTTGTTCTAACCAACCACACAAACATAGCAAAAAAACAGGGTTTGTTTTTAATCAATCCAAGTGTTAACACAAACTAACTGTACACTAGCAATGGACCTACAACATGGGGCAGTTCACTGAATACTGCAATAAAGGAATACAAAGAATGAGGGGTAGAGACAATTATGCTGCACAGAACACAGCTTTATAGCCATACCTCCATCCCTTCAAAAGGAGTAGGATCCCTTGGCTTAATTTGTTTCTTCTCCTTTTTCTCTGAAAAAAAATTGACATAAACAAGCAATAACTATTAGGTTTTCTTTATCACATCCAAAACAAAAAGGTGAGAAACCTTTTTTCCTTTCACCACGGCTGAATTAGTACCTGTGGGAGACTTGCGGTTCTGAAGATAGAACAGCAGCTGCTCCACTTCTGGAAGTTTGGATGGGGAAATGAGCCTGCATTCCTCCACCACCTTCCGTGCTAACGAGCCAATGTCAGTGTTGGGATTAAGGCTTTTCAGACGAATGCTGAGAAAGGAGAGAGGTTATTCATAGAATACTACAGATGGCACAATCCCACTTTTTCTCTTCCAATACACACACAGACACACATTTATATATTTACACTCATCATCGAAAGAATGTTGCACCCAGAAGGAAGTGTCAGATTGCAATGCTATTGGGAAGGCAAAGGTTAACAGGAACATAAAACGATGATGAATTTAGACTGATATGGGCAATATTTACTGAGCTACACATACAGAAGTGGTGTCTCCAGAACAGCACTGGGCCACAACATGCCAGAAGTCTCGGCATGGAATTGTAGAGGTTCCTAACAGTGTCCTGCGATATCCCAACTCATGTAGCTTGAATATTCTCACACAGTTCCCGCAGATTTTGCGATAGGAGTGGAGGTGGAGTGACACTAGGCCTTCTGGACATGTGATCTGCGACAACAAACCGTTTGTCTTGGTGCTGAACTCTTCTCTGAGGCATACTTCGCTTGCAAAGGATGCTACCAACACAACAGCATAAGTCAGAATGTAAAGTACGGGTGACAGGACAATCTTATACAGTTAGTCAGGTACAGCGTGAAACTTGAATCGTTTGCATGTCTCATGATGTCAAACCTAGCCACCAAGTTTCGTTCCAGTCAGTTAATTCCTTCTGGGTGCAACTTTTTCCCCAATGATGAGTGTGTATATATATATATACATACAATGAATTAATAAAAACAATCAATTTAAATCTACTACTACTCAAATACACAAATACATAAATAATAGTTCTGTAAATGACTGGATAGGATACAATATTTTTTTTCTTTCAATATCTGATCCCGCACTCTCTGCTGATATTGTCTGGTGTTGATACCCGTTATATCAGTGCCGTCTAATTCTATGTAATACATTTCAGCTGAGACTCCTATAACTATGGACAGTAGGCAATAATACTGCTTACATTTTCTGACAAGACTTGCGTTCTCCCAGCATTGCGTCCCCCGTCTGTCCCAAAATCCTTGCTTCCACTTCATAGTGTACAACAAGAGCCTTCTCCGTAGGATGGACATCCAGACTGCCTCCCTTGACTTTCCTAATGATACAAGCACACAGAGGCATTCAAATACCAACAAGTACACACTCTATTAAATATATAACAGGCTGATATGAGCTCATGTGTGTGGCTTTGGTGAGACCTGAAAAATGATTTGACTCTTGGTTACATGTTGGCAGCTCAGAGCGATATGGTTTCGGCTTTATTGCTCATACAACGACATCACATAAATTAGCATATCATATAGATGAATGTGCCACCTCTGCTGACAACCCTGACAACGGCTGTCTATCACCATCGGGAAGACACTCATTTGACATGAAACCTTCATGTAACAGCCAAGTTACTAAATGCTCTCTGTAGACCAAGCTGTCCGTCCCAAAACACAACCACAATTTGGCATATGTTATTTCTTTAATTCCCCATTTGTGAATAGATCTGCTCTAACAGCAGCAAAAACCGGTCTCCGTTATGCTAGCCGCGGCAGCTAGCAAGCTAATTTATAATGAAATGACAAGACGGCACACGACATCACTGTTACTCACCGTGTTAAATATCTTACGTCGTCCGCCTGCATTCTTTTTTTCTAACAAGCCGGTGAAAACTATGTGGCGACTGTTTAAACGTTATATCTCTATTAAAACCTCATTAATGTCCTGAATTACTCATCGTATTCCGTTTGTTGCCTCCACAAATGTTGATGTTTGTGTTGCCAGGGTGTGTAACGGATCTCCCATGATGCCAAGCGGGAGCACGGCCCGTTTCACCGCCATCTGCAGGAGAGGAGGACTCAGTAAAACTCACACTGGGTCCTAAATACAGTAACTCCCTTCTGCCGGCTGCCTGCGATGGGCACTCTGCAATAAGAAAGAAGGATAATAATACAGCAATACGGGCCGTGAATGTAGAGCTTCTTCCACATAGCTGAGGACCGCCTTTTTCTCTGCTGTCTTTAATTTAGTCTGATCTGGCAACCATGTGGATCCACATGCTAGTCAGCTTTACCAGTTTACTTGGGAAGCCCATGGGCTATAGATCAGGCAAAATAAAGCACTGTCGGTAGGAATGTAAATTTAATTGAACTACATAGTACCTGCACAACTAGCCTCAGTGAATGATTTTGCACTCTGTAGGCTTTGCTCATCATTTTTTCATCACACTCCATAGTATAAACCCCATTTTAAAGAAACAGTACGTACGATTTTCAGTCCAAACATTTGAAAAATGAGCTACTATTATCAACTGAATGTGAAGAGATAACAGTTTGGTGGTGTGTCTAAGACGTCTATGTGCCATGTTGCAGAAATGTCTACTGAAGTTAGCATGCTAACCAGCTAGCCCCGGCCCACTCTGTCTTGTACAACCACTTTATACCTCAAGAGGTGATAGTGAGTCACTGTAGCGCCGTAGCGAGTCAGTCCAACATGAGATGCAAGCAGAAGTAGAAGAAGTAGCACTGCCCCAATGGCGTTTATAACCTCCTGTCAATCATGTTGAAGGTGCTGATCCCGGTTTGATCATTTAAGGACAAGTAGCCAATGAAAGGAAGAGTACACACAATAATGGCCGAAGGACCTATTATAACAACCACTGCTGCTCAGCTTATGGCAAGAATTCATCAGCAAAGAAAATAAGTAATATAAATAAAAGCAAAACAGGAGTTGGCATTGCTTTCCACTGCTGGAGCTGAAGTTCGATGCTGATACTCGCCATGCTCGGACTTGGTGTGAAAGTCCCACTATGTTAAAATTGCGTCTTTTTTATTCGAAGAAATCGGACTTGGTGTACTTACTTGGAGCCCAGAGAAGCCAACAACCTGTCTGGATATTGTCGACATATGCTCAACACCGGTGTGCACAGTACAGTGTTAACTTGTATGTGTGGGTGCCGCAGCAAACAGGGTTTACTGACAGTGGTTAGCCAAAGTTCAAGTGAGCCCATGTAATGATGTCTATCACCGAAGCATGCTGCTTTCTAAAAGGAATGGAAGATCATGGGCATTTATTGTTATCATTATTATTATTATTATTATTATTATTATTATTATTATTATTATTATTATACAAGGTTTCCT
>CM067481.1:15679775-15837198 GCA_034552555.1 Semaprochilodus insignis | reverse complement strand
TCTTCTTCTTCTTCTTCTTCTTCTTCTTATTATTATTATTATTATTATTATTATTATTATATCTTGTTAAAGTGATCTTTAAAATCACTACTTTCTGTTTTTATTTGCATTTTCATATTGTGTCATTTTTTGGATTTGAGGTTTGTAATGTGATCATGGACTCTGTGATCCTTAAATAGACCAGAGGTTGATCATTTGTCATACTTATGTTAAAGGGGTGTCTAACTTCCTGGCTTATACAAGTTTTCTCTGGTTACACTCAGCAGCCTGGTTTTGGCTTGTAGAATGACAGATGTCTATTCACCATCACTTGCAGACTGCTGTGTTTTGGCTAAAATCCCAAAACTCAAGAAGCAATATGAGCGATATGCTACTGAATGACAGGAGCTGAGAAAAACAAAACTGAGTGCTTTAGAAATCTTGTAGTTTAAAACAACACAGTGCCCCTGGAGAGCGGAATTAGGTAATGGCTTTTTCATTGTGTTTGTAATGGAGCTCCATTACTCCAAGAGTCTCAGTGATAAAAGGCTGGTCTAGGATCAGTCAGTTTCATTCAAATTAATATGAACTAGTCCCCAGATCAACATTAGTACTATATGAAGACTAATTATCTTTGCACTTATCATTGATTAGAACATGATAAAAGGCCTTGACTGATCACTGGCTCATGTATTTGCATAGCCAAATGTCTGGGACACCTTTTTCAAAATTACGAAATAATGTTTGATATTTGATTTGATTTACAAAACTCCCAAAGGCTGGTTAAAAACCTGAACACAACCAACCTTGTTGGAGTGCTGACTTCACAACAAGAGGATAACCTGTGTGGTGTTTGGCAGTGTTCTAAATAAAGCTACTGTCAGTTCTATTGTTAACCACTTAAGAATCATCCTTGTTGTGAGACCCTTCAGGGAAACCCAACCCAGCATTCTATTTAAAGCACTCATGTCAAGGAAAACTGAATTTCCCATGCTCTTTTGCAATTCCACTATCCAGTTCATGCACAGTAGTCTATAAATGGAAGTTGCCCCCAGAGGGAATCAGCTGACAGGAATGAAACTTGATGGGTAGGTTTGACATTGTGAGACATGAAAATGATAAGTTTCATGCTCGGCTGTTGTAAGGGTGAAACCGTGTGGTGCAGGAGCTAGGAGAGGGAAAAAGGCACTGGTCCCTGGCTTCTCTGGAGACACACACCCAGGACACGCTCAATGCGTGGTAGAAGTGGCATTTAATGGCACAAGTCACCAACACATCTCATCATTACTGTCCGGTTAACTTAGGAGTAGGCACATCAGACTGGAGGCTATGGTACAGCTAGCTCCTTCGTCCCGCACACAGAGAGCTACAGCTCAGCCTGCATACGCAGTAGTACAGTGCATGTAAGCAATCGTTACACTGTGCATGTGACGTAAGCAAGGATGGGGACTCAGCACTGTACCTGACTGACCCAACAGCCAAGATGGCGGACATTCAGCGAGCAGTGATGCCCTCCATGAGTCATCCTGTTATTGCCAGCATCAATGGCAGACTTCTGCAAGACGCAGGACTACATGCACACAGACCATTACGACAACTGCCTTAACACCACGTCAACTTTGCCAAAAACTTCAATAGTGTCATATCAGACTGTCATGAAGTGACTCAGAAGGACAGTGGGTCATCTTCAGTGACAAGTCCCACTTTCAATTTGGTGGAGATGACCAACGAATCCATGTGTGGAGGCACCGTGGTCAGCGCCAAAATTAACTGTTTGTTTTTGCACACCCAGAATCCCTGGTGTCACTCCACCTCCACCCCTACAGCAAAACCTGCAGGAAGTGTGTGAGAATATTCAAGCTGCATGGGATGGATTATCACAGGACACCATCAGGAACCTCTACAACCCAATGCTGAGACGTCTAGCATGTTGCAACACCATACTGAGAGACACTGTATATGTAGCTCAATAAATATTGCCCATATCAGTCTAAATTTATCATCATTTATTGTTCCTGGTAATCTTTTTATTCCTTCTGAATAGCATTGCAATCCGACACTTCCTTCTGGTTGCAGCTATTATTTTAATGATAAGTGTACATCCACCTATTCAGCCTACAGCAATTCAGCTCCACCACTTCATAATGAAGTTAGAAACCATTCATACTTATTGAGTGAGACACGATACAAAACACCCAATCAGAACAGAGCCCATTTACCGTATATTATTATTAATGGCAGAGTAGCAAAAACAGTGTGTTTATCAAGGTATGAAGAGTGGTTGGCGAATGGTCATGTAAAAATCAATTATATCCATAAAACCATGTAAATGTCATAAGTGGACCTTAATGGAAAAAATAAAACACAAGAAAAAATTCAGCACTCTTTGATAAACACTTAAAAACTGATGGTTTCTAAATGGCTCTTGGCTTAGATGTATGGTTATAGGAAAGCCTTTATTGCCTTTGTTCACACTCACATGTCATCATTACAGAAAATGGTGCTTTACAGTACAGTCAACTGAAAGAGTCCTTAGAGAGCCTAAAGTGGTTCATCTATGGAGGAATGATTTAATGCACTGGCTTACATAGGCTGAAGCTTATGAGGCCCAGAGTAGTTCAGGGACATGATTGACTCAAATCATATATGGCTTTTAGGGGTTTGGTTCTGGGATTAAGATTGTGGAGAAGTGTAGAGATGATGAATGACCATGCCTTCATTTAAAACAAAGGATTAAAGTTTTTGGATGCTGTGTGTAACTAGACTCATAGAGCACATGGCCACTTGTAGATCCAGGGAGCAGGTTAAAGTGCTCCTGGTTCTGGGGAATCATTACAAGGACCTTTTGGCATCTATGCATTCCTATTAATTACAAAGATTTTGAACTGCTAGATGTATCCAGAGAGGCAGCTGAATATTCTTTTACCTGTGCTAATCAGTTTAGTGAACCAAAACTTTACAGTTATAATGCACACACAAAGTCAGCATGAGTCTCATCTCAGTGCATCTTCATTCTCTTAATAGTGCGATTGCATAGTTGACACTATGTATACTATGTATACAAAGTAGGCAATTCTAAGAATAGTCACTGTATGAGATGCCCATTAGGTCAGAAGTGAAGAAGTAGCCCCTTCATGAGTGTGCTGGCATGCATGGTCAAGGGCAAGATATATTTCCGCACTTCAGACAAAAACCTGCAGATGGGATTGTCTTCCTAGTGCAACCAGTTAAACTCATTGAATGCTAACATGTTAACATGCTAATAAATGTAAATACTTTAAAGTATGTTTAAGCAATAGAACAGAAGAGGGAGTGTGTTATCCATCATAACAGACAGAAAAAGTGTTCTGTTGCTTTTATCAGTTCAGCAGAGAAGCCGCAGATATTGTATCAAATGTGCTTGAATATTCACAATTCTTTCTGCCATGAAAAGTACTAGTATGCTACAGATAGAGCCATAAAACTGTCATAAACTCAAGGTCAGCTCCGTTTTATTAATACTTGGTTTGTTCCAGCCAGTAAAGCATTTCACAGGCAAAATATTTGACAAGCTGTATTTCTGGCTAAATCCAGTTTAATTTAGTGGTTCTGTCACAAATATTATCTTCTAGTCATCTAATATTTCAATTTCCTGCATTTATAAAAGCTAAAGTAAAACTCAGTAACAGCTGCAGTATACAGTATCCCAGTGAGCCCAGAGCCCAGCTCTGATTAGTCAGCTTGCTCACTCTGTTCTGATTGGTCAACTGCCAGAGCAGCATCCTTCTACAATTTTCACCTCCACACAACTGTGGCTGTTCTTATATTGTCATTCCCAGTAAACAATGGTTGTCTGTGGGCATCTAAAATGTGTTTAAATTTAGTCAGATACGTGACTTCAACGTAGTTTCAATGGTTCGAATGGTTCAAATGTTACTGGGTTGGTTCTGCAGTATCGGTTGGAGCCAGTGTCTCATCCTAAAAGTCAGGTAGAACAAGTTGGTGGACCCAATCCATGTTCACAAGCTAGACTGTTTTAGAAAGGTAACCTTTTTAGCTCTATGTGTGTTGTGTGAGGGTGTGCGAAGCTTGCTGGTAGGCCGGGCAATAAGGATAGTGTTATTAGGTGATGTCTCCTTGCGATAGAGATAAGGGCTGGAATTCCAATTTAGTAGCTGAGAAAAGGGGTTTCTGTGAGAGAAAGTTTCTTCCTCTGGCATGTACTTTGGACTTTGCAGAACACTTACATGCACAAAAAACACACTAACGGAAAGGGTAAAAACAAAAGGCATAATATGTCCCATTTAAGCAGTGCTCATCAAAATTATTTATGAACAAAACAGGCTGTTAACACAAACAACAACCCATCAGGTTTGGAAATAACTGTTGTATTCTTAATCAGTTCCACTAGCTATTCTTAATGAGTTATTACTTATTGGGGCTATTTTTATTCTGCTTAGTGACAACTTTTGGACTGTTTTGCTCTTGTTCATACAACTGAAGTTCCAGCTTTAAGATATTTCTTTAGATCAATAGGATCCAAAAAAGTTCAACACCTAACATACTTCAGTATCTGTGCTAAAAGATGCCCAGATATACACTGCAGTTCTACAGGCAACTCAAGACTTGAGGGTATCTTTTAATTTAAAGTATAATTAAATGATTTAATAATTTGTTAATAAAAATAAATGATAATTTACTTTTTATTCCTATGTTACTTTTTCATTTACTACATCTGCTTCAGTTAATATTACATTGAAGTAGCCATGTAGTGGGATGTAAGCTACGTAAAAACCTGTGACGGGATTCATAGATGATTCATAGAAGAGGTTGTACAGTGCAGTGAATGACTTGTTCAATGTGTGGAAAATGGGTCATAAAGCAGACATTAATGATTATCTAAAAGGTGATTTTGAGCCAAAAGCCATAGTGTGAAGGAAGTAGCTGAATTTGCAGGTGTATGGAAGTGTACGGTCATACGGGTCTACCAGCAGTGGCAAAACTCCCAGTCTACAGGAAATTCTCCTCAGAATTGTGCAAGAGAAGGCATCCACCAAATCTGGCCCAACGGCACAATTCTTTGATGAAAGAGTGGCTGAATGTTGATGTTGCCTACATCTACAAACTGGTCCAGTCCAAGCCAAATCAAATCACAGCTGCTATTCATGCTTGTGGAGGTATTAGGTACGTTTCAGTCGTGACAATTTTGGTGGCAATTTTCCTTTACAGAGAACACGCTTAAATAAGGTATTTTTCTGCACATTTAGTGCACAATTACTATTTATTTACAAACATATAAAAACATTTCCACAGCTCACATTGTATGTGTTTTATAAATTACATTATAGCAAATAAACAGTAACTGTGCATTAATTATCCTAACTTAGAAGAACAACATGACAGGGATGCCCAAACATTTGCATGCAACTGTAGTTGTGCTATGGTGTTATGTTACTCTCTCCACCTCTGGCTCAGGCCTGAAGCAGGTGATCTGTTAATCCTACAGAAATTTTCACCCCCTCCTGAGGGAAGGGCTCTCAGCTGATTAGTTACGATCCAGGACTGTCAGAGACGTCCCACTCAGATATAGCAGTGTGTGCTGAGTTTGGTGCTTACGACTTACATGCTGTGTGCAGGCACACACACCAGCTCTGTGCCTTTTTGCTGACAGATTCTGACACTAGTAAGCAGTTCAGAATGTCTGAGTCCACGTCCATAATGGAGTTTAGTGGAACGCATCGGGCTTTCTGCGACCGCTGGGCCAAGACCGATGACAACATGTGCAGACACAGCATGTCCTTCCACCTGCACAACACTCTGAGACAGGAGTTCTTCGCCAGCTACCTTTACCTGCTGGAGCAGACCCCCCTGGGTAAAGACAGGGTGCTCTGTGTGAGTGTGTGTGTGTGTGTCTGGGAAGTCTCAGGAGCATGCTGAAACCAACATCACAGACATCATAGACTATATGCCCAGCACTATACAGCTTTTACAGTACATCTATTAGGGTTTATTATAACATCTTGTACTATATGAACTATTAAACCGATTGTACTTTCTTGCAATATATGATCTATTATAACATTATATAGAATATTGAATATTCTAGCTATTATGTTTCTTGCACTGTATGAGCCATTATAATATAGTTAATACAGCTTCTTGCACTACATAAGCTATTATAACAATTGTTGTAGTGTTTAGCTCTCTTTTATAGTATAGCTAGTGTGTTTTTTTACAGCATTTGTGGTGTTATAATATAGCTATTATAGTGTCTTGCATTCATGAATGAGTCATTGTGTTATATGTATTATAGTTCTTTGGGTTATATGATGTGTAGCATTGTCTATATCTTAATTGCTTGTCACTAAGTGCAACAAACAACCAGCATGTTGTCAGTGTGTGTTTTAAATATCAGATAAAAGCATTTTATCATAAAACAACATATAATAGTATATATGTATGCATTTCCTTTGTATTTGATGATGGTCAGGGTGCATTTGAGGACATATTGTATCCATGGATGGTATCCAAAAGTTTGTCCACCCCTACAACTGTATACACAGGCCAAATTTCATATTTTGTTGATTTTTGCAAAGGATAATTAACTCAAATATGAAAAACATATATATTTTGGGTGGGTCACTATGTTCTTACTTAAAATGGAGTCCAAACTTTTGCAGATGCCAGATTTTTGCAGATTCTATTTTTGCATTAACATTTGCAGAATGCTTTGTAATCTTTAACAAAGTATGTATCTTAGTCGTGGTTGCCCAAACTTTTCCATACAACTGTGAGTGACTTGTATGAATATGATCACTTTTGATATATCTAAAAATGAATATATTAGGTATACAGAATGCAGTGATATGGAAATCATTTAATCCCCATAGTTCATTAAAAATAGTACAATACTAGCATACTAAATGTTGAAACTGAGATTTGAAAAAAATATACAGATCCATTTATAATTTGATGGCAGCAACATGTTTCAAAAAAAGCTGGGGCAGACTGATGTCTTTCCCTTGATATAGAGTCTCCCTTGTTGTATCTTTCCTTTCATAATGCTGTGGTATTTAGTGTTTCTTGTAATAAGTGGCAGTTTTGACTAGAAATTAAATAAGTACTGCACCTTCTGTCTTTCATGAACCAGAAGAATGATGATGTCACGTCTCTGTCTCTAAACCAAATTAAATTTGACAAGAAAGTGATGATGATAGCATACAATGACTGGTCACTTCATTAAGTACACCCCCTCATTGTCCATTTTATCAGCTCCACGTACCACACAGGTGTACTTTGTAGTTCTACAATTACAGACTGCAGTCCATCTGTTTCTCTGTATACATTGTTATCCCATTTAACCCTGTAGTAAATGGTCAGGACTCCCACAGGACCACCACATGTATAAATATCATTCATTCTAATAAATCTCTTTCCAAGTTTGTCTTTACTATATCCACACAAGATGATTCTGGTAGATTACAAACACATCAATACACCCACAGGCAAAACGTGAATTGCTAGTTTGCTTGAGTGTTTGAAGACTACATGGTAATATAGTATATATCAGTACAGTCCTGACATTGATTAATAAAAGAGAATCAAAGAAGCAGGTCATGGACAGACAAATCTCCACATATAAATGGACCAAAATAAAAAGATCAGAAGTGATCACCCAAACTCCTCTCTCAGTATGCCTCTCAGCCAGTGTTACTAATTCTGTCCTCCACATTAGCTTCCTCACATTTCAGTATCACACTTCATTCATACTGCCAATCTCATCACATGGTACGTCTCTTCTCCTCACCAAATTATCTGCTTTTGCGACGTCTGACTAGAACCTTCTGGTTCGACTGTCCACTGGCTGTATTAACCCTTTGCATCCCTGGTTTGATCCACTAAACTCCTGGGCAACAGGCCATTTTGGAAAGCACTACAAAGAGCTCTGGAGAGTTTCCAGTTGGGCCTGGTATTCCTGCCTTTGTGTCCAGCAAAGTGAGGGTTGAAGCTTGCATCACCACTGCCAAAGATCCTTCTCTCACAGTCACCCCTAAACCTGGCAGTCATCTGTTTCGTTCTGTTTGTAATCTGAGGGCAAGTGGACTGCGCTGTAGAACACGCCTGCAAAAGCTTTGCGATTTGAGAAAGGTTGTTTAAGCTCTAACCAAGTTAACATATTTCCCCATCGCCATCCTTGTACCCCATATGCAGTAAGACAGGTTTGGTGTCCGAGCTGCTTCTGGCAGTTACCACAGTTTAATGTTTTAGCTATGCAATCCACTTTTACTTTGGTCCATTTTATGACAGTGTTAACTATCTTTGCATGCACCCCAGTGGTTCAGTGGTTCAGTTAGACATGAAGGATTATAGCCCAATTTTTTATGGTCATAATAAGAGTGAGAGTAGCCTTTACTCAGACAAGAAATATCAATGCTACATAATGATTAAAACCACCTTTATTAGAGGCATAAAAAGCTTTTTCCATTATAGTTCAGCTTATATTTTTCTATATTATATTTCACTGGCTTACCTGACACACCATGTGTGTGATCACAGCTTCATTGTAAGAAAACAAACATGTTGTAAAAGCTGCAATCACTGGAGTCTGTAACTTGTGTAACAAAAAAGACGGCATTTCTCAATTTAATTTGTACTGAGGAAAGAAGAATGTGTCAGTTTCAGTAAGCCTTGCAGTATGAACTTATAAAAAGGAAGCGTAGGTCAGTTTCTCAGAGACACTAAGAACTTAGTCAGACTTTTGTGTCATACAGTGTCAGAAAACACATAGCCTCTTGACAGCACAAGACACAAAGTCTCTTTGTGGCTACCTAAAGTTCATTTCCACTATGTATCAAATTGTCTGCATAATTCAGGTGCTGAGGTTGAATTATTAGGAGTGTTTTCATGTGAACTGGTTAAGTGCAGTGAAGCTTTCAGGCTCCTCTACACTGGTATTGCTAGGAACTAAAGATCATAGTCTATAACCATTTATAGACTAAACCACAGCAATCTACATGTATCTGCCATGGTTTGTATGCAACATTGATCGTAAAATGGTGCTAAATCTGAAAAAGCCTTTTCTTTACTATTTTGCCTTTCAGCACCCTGCAAACACCTCTCTGCCATGAACTACACAAGTAAATGTTTTAGGTCTTCAATCTCCTATATCATGCATATCTTTATGCACCTTTCAAAATATATGGAGCCATCTCTTGTACAAGCTTTTTGTGATGTAGATATCAGAGGCATTAACCACTTTGGGCATCTGGTTCCACCACCATCACAGTAAATAAACAGATTGATGTGGGTTGAGGAAAATGTGTGATGACTAAAGAATCCAGTTTGTAGGACACTAACTGGTGGATTAAAAGCTTCCTTTACTTGGTAAGTATACCAGTCTCAGATTTCCTGTGCAAAAAAAACAAACAAAAAACAAATGAAGTGAACTTCAGCCAAGGCACGTCCGGTACAGTTATGTTAAATAAATGCTTTAATGCTTGCTTGTGAACTAACACTCACTATTATTATGGTAAACTTTTTTAAACCATTATACTGTATATTTTAATGTAACGTGTGTGACTGTAGGTGGTCGTAGCAATTGATGCTACTTATAATGCTAGCATGTCCTGAGGATGGTCATATAGCTCCGTTGTGCCACATGGCTCCATTATTCTCAGCAACACCCAGATTCCTTAGTGACCTTCCAGTCAACAAATCCCTCATTAATAGATCTTATCATGCATTACTTCTGGACTGTAATGGATTAACACATGAGACCACACTATAGAACTTTCAGAAGCATTTGACATTACTGTGGCCTGACTGTCTATGCATTTGTCCTTCCACAGTAAAGCTATTTCCTGTGACCTGCGAGTACATTAAAGGGGAGAAGCAGTTCTACTACCGAGCACAGAACTTCTACAAAGGAGTACCAGCATCAGAGGAGGGCATGATGGGAGATTTCGTGGAGATCTCTGAGGTGGACCTGGAGGGCTCCAGACAGTTTTTGAAGAAATTTGTGGTATGTGACTCACTGATGTAACTGCCATTGCCAGTTGTCTCCTTCAGGGATGATCAACATGAATTTCTAGCCACTCCACCTGTGCCTGAAGGTCTTACAGTTAATTAGTGGAATTTGTTTGCCATGCCTTTGCTCCACTTGCATCTAACTTATGATCCACTCAGGATTATATACTGTGTGTTTATACAGGGGCTTGTAGCTAATGATGGCTATCTGGGTCAATGACAAGATACAGTACTGTGCAAAAGTCATCCCTTTACCTATTTAATTTCAAGAGACTGTACTGAGGACGTTAGATATATATGAGCTTGACACCTCCACTTATATCAATAGTGAAAGTCAAAAGAAAGAAAGTAAAAAAAAATGATTAAATGATGTTCAGAAAATGGGACTCCCAACAACTGTGGAAGACCTAGTAGATCATCAACAACTGTGGAAGACCTAGTAAATCACCAAAACTGCCACCTTCAGTTTGACTGAGAATAAAGCTCCTCTCTGCTTCAGATCTGAAACTATCCACAGGTGTTTCTGTCCATCCTTCTACTGTAAGAAGCACTTTCAAAATATGTGTAGCTGTCAAGAAGCTGTTAGTGAAAAAGGAAATAGGTAAAAAAGAAGAACATCAACAACACGAACTGATCAACCAAGAGTCCAGACCTCAACATCACTTGATGTGTTATTACTTGGATGTGGGATTACTCGGACTGTGAGCAGCAGAAAATACAACCAAGCTGTAAGACTGAATCTTCCAGGGAATATTCCTGCTTATTCCCTGGAAAAACTGAAAGCAAGTCTCCAGAGAATAATGGAAGACATAATGAAAGTAAAGAGCACCAATGTTTAGTTGTTGAGACTTCAGGAAATTGAAAAAAAATAAATAAAGGGTGGTCTCTGACTTTTGCACTGTACTCTAGACCACTGTTAATTAAATTTCTTGTACATCAGTCAGTGATATTAACTTATCCCATAAACCTACCATGACAAAAACCAGACTTGATAAATAATGACAATGCTGGAATCTGTGGGTCTGTATGATAAGTCAATGACATTCAAAGCTCCAAACCCTGTACATAAATATTCTCAGGCCAAGTGGAGCATCAAATAAGATGTCTGATATTTTTGAACAGAATGTTTTTGGTTATCTCATAGTTAGAAGTAACTACTGTACCATAAATCACCCCAGCTAAATTTACTATTTCCTTATTCATGGCCTGAACAACATTATAGGCTGGATTTATTTTGGATTGTAGTTATGCAAAACATCTGCGTGTGAAAGGGGAAGTGGGCCTCTCTATAATTGGTGTTGGTCTTCGTGGTGTCCAGTTGTCACTATAAATATCTGAATATCACATATGGTTCTTACTCACTAATCCTTCTGTTTCAATTGTGCATTCTTCATTTGATGTGCTCAAGCCCCTGCAAATACTCCCAGACAGACCTCAGCCATAGCGAAGCTTACTGTACACTGTCTGTCAGCATGCATGTACAAATGCATGGCTGCAGTAGTGTGTCATAGAGTTGATGCTATATATATGTATATCATCGTGTACCTTTGACAGTGTAGTCTTTGAGCCTTACACTGAGCTCTCAGGATATAAGAAGTGTTTACAGAAGAAGTACAGTATGTCAGAGATGAACGCTACAGACTGGATTGATATTCTATAAGAGTGCATTGATCCTTCACCTGTGTTATCCAATTGCACATGGTGCGCCAAGGAAATGAACATGTGTGCAGAATCTATAATCCTTCTTTGGGTTATTTTTGGTATAAATAACACCTAGGGATACATAAACAACATATGAGAGGGGCTTATGAAAGGCAGTGCGAAGTAATATAACTGAGATCATCTTTCTATATGATTCCCTCTTCCAATGTGACACATAATATGTTATGCAATATTATGGGGACATGATAATCTTGATGATGTAACTGACATTTCAACAGATCCAAAGTTGACCAAGGTGAATTTCTATCCAGTATACAATAGTGCTATGAAACGTATCTACGTATAATCCTTGTTTTACAATGCTGCATATCTATAACAAAGTATGCATAGATCATTCTACCAAACTGGTTCAAAGTTGAAAATACATTTCAGGCTTTTCGCTGACTTGAACTTTAAATTAAAATCACTTTTAGTGACTGCATACCTTAATTATGTCCATTTTATTAAAACAACTGATTTAATTTTGTCACTACCAATATTAACCATAAAAATCTTTAGCAAATGTCCCAGCAGTGACTGTTTCAGTAGTGAATATTTTAACTAATTTAGTTTTGAACTCAAATACAACAAATAGCAAATACAGCTTTGAACAGTTCTAGACATGTAAAAACAGTAAATTATATGTTTCTTTAGTGACATTTTTAAGGTTACAGAGTGATTTGCAAGACACATTCATGCAGTTTCACTAAATTGCAGGGTTGTGGGTAAAATATGAACCCCACTTTGTTTTTATGTTTATATTGAAGAAAAAAAACTAATGATAAATCAAAATCTTTCATCTTCAATTTCAAAGAAATCTAAATAATTTTTTTTATTACAATAAAATGTAGGTATTATTTCAACAAGTTGAAATTTAAGAGTTTAGGACAAACACCTCCCAATAAGTACCCTATAAATTATGATCTTGTATATATTTAGCTTATTACTATCTATGGGTTCAAATGGATCATTACAACTCTTTTAAATAACAAACTCTAAGTACTGTTTCATAAACAGTTTAATGACTGCGGACCATAATTTGACTACTTCATTTATATTAATTTTAAACAAATTGATGTGAAATCTATACAGTAGGCCAACACAAAAGATACTGAAGGACACAAACTCATTCAGAAATGTTGAATTCTGTAGGTCTGTATAATAAAGCACTCACAGTAAATGCAATGAACCCTGCGGCAGCAGGAGAGGGTCTTTCTGCTCATTTTGCACATCAGATCTTGATTAACTCTTTTGTCTATAAATATAGAAATTCAGTGTTTAAATAGGCTGGGCAACCTGCCCGTCCATGATCACATGCCTCCTAACTTGGATGAGATGCAGGCATTAGAATGTAACCAGCATGCTACATGTCTTCTTCTTAGTGCTCATTCTCACTCAGAATGTTTCAGTTTCAGACAGTTTCAGAATATAAAGATTACTTAATTCAAACAACAAGCGATATATCAGTGCATACAAACCGAATTGTGCTGGAGCTAAATTGTGGTCTCTTCAGGGTCCAGGGAATACTGGTACCAAGCGGGCACTGGACTGTGGCTGTGGAATTGGGCGGGTTTCTAAAGGAGTTCTGTTCCCCGTATTTGAAACCTTGGAGATGCTGGACATGATGGAGGACTTTATTCTCCATGCGCACGAGTGTTACTTGGGTGATTATGCTGACCGAGTGGAGACGTATTATGTCTACAACCTGCAGGACTTCATCCCTCCACCTGAGAGATATGATGTCATCTGGATGCAGTGGGTAGCCTGTGAGTGACCAATCAAAACATTCTGCTGTTTGATGTTTTGTACTGTATCAGCAGTTCAGTTCATGTAGACTGAGAGCTCAGATCCTACACACATGGCTTTAATGTACAAATGCTCTTAAAAGCCTTTATTACCTGGATCAGGTATGAGATGGTGTTAGACTGGAGTTGGAGCCTACATGGTGGTAGATCTCCTGGACTACGATTGGGCACCTCTGATGTAGGCTATTATAAAGTAAATGCTAACTTTAAAATTAAGAACAGACCAAGAGAAATTCACACCACTAGCCATTGTTCTTCTAAGGATAATCATTGTTTGACCTAATGGTCCTCTCCTCAGGTCACCTGACAGATAAAGATCTGATGGAGTTCTTGAGGCGAGCACAGGAGAGCCTGAGGCCCAACGGGGTCATCATCCTGAAGGACAACATGGCACGGCAGGGCTGCAGGCTGGACCCCGTCGACAGCAGTATCATCCGCCACCTGGACATCATGAAGAGCATTATCCAGAAAGCTGGCCTTACCATACTGGACGTGGAGAAGCAGGAGGGCTTTCCTGAGATCATTGTGCCTGTTTGGATGATTGCTATGCGCTAAGTCGCTGGTAACAACTTTAAGTCAGTTAAGTCTGACTCCAGGCCTGGTTCTGGAAACACTGTAGTGCTGAGATCATTGTAAAATGACTTATATGATGTATTGTAATGGCTCTTTCTAACATTGGATCATGACTGTAGTATCTGTGGAAAATGTGTGCCAGTTCCCAATTTGATTCGAATCAAGTTCAGTTCAGTTTATTTACATTCAGCTGACTGAATCAGTTCAGTTCAGGTCAATGTAGCATAAGCACACGACTATTCTTGTTTGAGACTGAGGCTAAAGAAACAAACCAGTCAAATCATGGAATAACACCCCAGAACATTCAAGGGATCTCTCAGAATGTTTCATTATATTGCATGTCCTTGCGTGTTTGGCCTACTGTGTTTTCAGCATTCCTTATAAATAATAAGGACATAAATGTGCTTATTACCATGTTATAACTTTCCACCTCAAACTCTGATGTCCTTGTTCTCTCTTTAAATTTGAAATACTGTTTTTTAGCTTGTTTGTTCAGTTTATACAGTATCCATTAACACTGATGACAATATAATTTTATTTTAAGCATTTATTTTCATCAAAAGACAACAAGTTCACAAGTTCTTCAATCACAGATGGATGTATATAATTATATTACTCTTTTTTATTTGATACACATATTAAAGACATAGCTTTGAAAATATAAAATAATTAGTTATTTCTCTGTCATGCTCTTACTTTGTAACCTCAAACAGTTCAATGTAGTGCCTGTAGTGTATTGTACTAATATTTCAGTAAACAGACTAAATCATAAACACAATGGGCTCTATCTCAAAAAATAGCCTACATCATACTCTGAGGTATTTGATGATAATTGAAAACATGTAAGTTATGATAGAACACAGATGCATGTGTGGGAAATGGATTATGAAGACATTTCGTTTCACATAATATCACAGAGTCAAAGCACCTCCTTTGTTTCTGGAGTACAAGAATTTTTTCCCCCAAACACATTCAACCACAAATACAGCAGATATGCTTTTCGGAGTCTTGACCTGAAGCTTATCCTTGCCTCACGATAATAAAGAAACAGCAAGTAATCAAACTCTTCCCCCTGAAAGGCTACGGTAACGACCGAGAGCGTTTTGTTTTGTTTCCCGAACCATGAAAAAACCACATTGTTTAGGTAAATCACTCTCAGATGGTCTCTTTGTACGGAGACGTGGAATTGTTGGGGGATTTTGACAGAACACTCTTTTGTGTCCGCATTGGCGCCCGGCCAGACCTGTCACATCCTGTCTGCATAAAGAGCATCATGGCGTCGCCTCAAATATTCCGCGTGGAGATGTTTTGAGCGGCTTGAGTTGAAAAGCTCCAGCGGTTCCTCCTTGCCATGAATGGACGGTCTGTGGAGAAGGGAAATATCCGAGCCTTCTCGGCACGAAACGCAGTCAGACGACTAGATCCCGTACTGTGTCCACCGTGGCATGAACTGAGCTGTTTCTCTTCTAATTCCTCTCACACACGAGCCTTTTTGAGGGGCCTTTTTAAGTTATACAACGCCCTCAGGCCGCAGAGCTGTGTTCCTGGCCGATATTTGCACAAACAGTGGCCAAATGTCCAGCCACACGTCCTGGAATAGTTAGCGTGCCTGGCAATCTGTACTATCATTCCTAATCTAACTCACTTTCCTGCCCGGCAGCCTGGCAGCCATTGGGCCACATTAACAGAACTAACATTAATAAATCCAGTCATATTAGCAGTGAATTGGGCCTGAGTCCAGGTATGGAAAAAGTCAGGGCTACCATTGACAGGTAAGTGGGGTCTTTGGACTGACACAGGTAATTAGACCCAAATCCAGCGTGCAGGCAGCCTTCAAGGTCATGACAGAATCCAAACTGACAGAACAATCATATTTCAAGGCTTAAGCAGAAGCATTAGATAAGACAAGAATTCTCCTAGAATTCTGAACTTTAGAAACCCGACAGGATTTTAAACCACTCGTAACACAGTTTGAATTTAATGCAGCTGTTCTACTCACGCGTTCCTGCAGAACTGAAGACCACAGGCTCAAGCAGCTGCGGGCTGCGCCATTAGTCTACTGCTCAAACCCTTATTGCCAAGAGGGTCAGGTTTCTAGAGATAGAAAGTCATGAACATCTCCCCGTAAATGATAATGAGGAATAGTCTTAAGCACTTGAGGACCTGGAGCTGGCCATTGTGATTGTAAATACACACCGCATGTTGTCTTGGGAAAGCCTTTAACCTTGTTCTTTTTGACAGCTGAAAGTGTACCACTCTGACCACCCATAGTTCACCTCAGCTCTGAATCAGGCCGGATGGAGTACACTGGTTCAGTTCCTACACACATAATTCATTACACAGACCTTTGAAGTCATGTTGTCATTCTGTAGTCGGCATTATGGCCACATTACAAAACTCTGAGCGGGATTCTCTATGTGGAAATCTCACCGGATCCTCTGAATTACAAGGCCATTATGGAGCTGATATACAACGACTGCTATACACATACTAACAATGCTGTGCAGTGAATTGACATCATGATGCTGGCAACCTCACCAAAATACCACACACAAAACCAGTAAGCTTTACCAAAAATAGTAAAGTTGCTTTGTCAGCTGTAACTAACAGATTGAATAGATGTTGTTATGTAAGGGTGTTTAAGTTTAATTGTAGACTTACATTCATGCAACATCATTTCATTGCATAGAAGTGATGTAAAATATAAAAATGCACCATGACAGATGGTACGGCGCCGGACGCACTTTGGGATTAACTCGGGATGCATCATTACTAATCTGTATTATTTAAAATATCTCCAATAATTTGTGATGAGTAAGTTTATATGTAGACTGTTTCCTCCTCTCTAAATGGTTTCTCAAGTGGGCTTGCTTACTCCAACTGCTCTCTGCCAAGTCTGAAGTGAGCTGGAGACATGTCCGCTCAACAATTTGAGAAGGCAGCACTTGGCGACTTGGTTTGAGCAAGGAGGCTTTTGCCTTTCCCACTCCCTCGGGATTCAGCTCTGGCTAGCTCCAGTGGTACCTCTAGCAAAAAGACTGGTGAACAAAGTACTGCAACTTTTTTCACTTTTAATGGAGTAACTGACACAATTGCTTCATTTATTTGTAAAGATATCCAGCCTTAGTGTCATAGAGAAAGTGTTTTTGTCTTTCGTCAGAGACATTTTTTGAACAACAGAGGACTTGTGAAAAGCCCTGTTTGTGAAAGGGCCAAGTGTTTAAAAGAAGTGAAAAAGCACTGTACTGAGTTGCAGTATTAGAGAAACAAATATGTGCAGTAAAAATGTTACTTCAGATCAGAATCACCCTGCATCACAATAGGGGTGAACACTGGCGTGTCATCTTAGTAGTCACTTCATACATGTCTTTAATGCATTGGATCTTTGGCTATGAATTGTGATGTGTATCGCCTCAGCCTCAGTGATGGAGATGCACATTCTCACAAAACATCACGATTTTATATTTAATTTCCCAATATGCTAAATTCAGCAAATAAACACTAACTGTCTGTTAAAATAGGAATAAGTGTGTCTTAACTTATCTGCTTTTAGAAAAACAATAAAACATAATTTGACTGTGGCCCCCAAACATTTGACTTACTATGTATGCCTTATAATTCATGATCCAGTGACATTCTGGTGAATAATTCTGGTAGGACAAAATGCACCTGGTTTGGGGCAGTTTTGTTTACCACAGAGTGTAATAGTGCCAATTTTCTGAAAACAGAATAAATTTCACCCATCTGTCTAAAATCTGCTTTGACTCAAACTCTGACTCAAGAATAACGCACAACTTCAGTGGTCTATGGCAAGCTATGAGTCTCATGCACTAACTTTAAGCTGTTCCACAGAAGTACCAGCTCTCTTATAACCTCAGCTGGCAAACACAGATGTGAGATCCATTGCATGTGTTATGGAACTGAGATGTCATAACGTTCAGATGACATTACTGTAATTGCATTGCCGTATTATGCAAAATAACCGTTTCTTGCTTTTGTGTCTGACCAGTTTCAAAAGAATTAGCTTTTTGGAAAAAACTGTCTTGCTTTTTGCCAGAGAATTTGTTATGTATTTAGAGTATGTCGCTATTCCAGTACCTTAAGGCCTGAATTATGTTTACTTGGGGATTTGGCCTCTGCAAAGGGGAAAGAAGTACAACCAAGTGCAAACGTTTTTCCATAATAAGAGTCACGAACGTTTGCGGTTATTCACTAAGGTTAAAGGGGGCTTCCAGAAGTTCAGCATGTTCTTGGATCGGGATGAACGGTAGGGAGGCTGTTGAAATACAGTCACCTTTTGACCTTGGCATGCTCTCCCTAAAGAAACAGAAAATTACAGTTTTGATGGCAAAAACACTGTGAGATACTCTGAATGTACTCCAAAGCAGCACATAATGCTGTTTAATGCTTGGATGGACCTGTAAACAGTCTCTTGACAAAGTAAAAGGATACAAGTCAGTAGTAGTTCAGTAGCAATAGCATGCAGTAGCTTCTTAACTAGCTTTGTGATATGGTAGGGTACAATTCTAAACTCTTGCAGTTAACACTAAGCCAGAAGTCTATCAACAGCATCAGACGCTGTGGCACACTGGCACCAGCCTGGCTGCACCTAACCGCTGCGGTCAGATTGGTTGTTCCGGGCACAACGACGTTATGGTCACAATCGCTGTAAAATGGCTGCCGCAAACCATGGCTGGCCCATCAGCGGGTACGTGCCCGCGTCTGACTTGGCCTGATGTGGTCGACTGGCCGCTTGTGGCCAGACGTCTGTCTTTGTGATTGCAGCGGCCTTTTTACAGTGTGGGGAGATAAGTGCTTACCACACGGGGGCACAAACAATAAACGAAGTAAACAGTCCTATAAGCTCGCTTATGTCTGTGATCCTGATCTGCCTCCAGCTAACTGTGCTCAGAAGAACACGGGTATACGTGCACTGCATGTAGTGCAGTGTGCATGTTTGGAACTAATGTTAGAGAAAAAAAACATGCATTTCCATTCTATCATTCCTCTATTGCTCCCAGCATGACTCCTCTAATAGAGCTAGGTGGAAGAGGAGGATGGAAATTACATGTGCAAGTGCATGCATTAATTCACCCTAATTGGCTACAGCACACACCTCATTTAATGACATCGTACAAAGTTTACCAGTACAGCCACCCAATTAGATTCAGGGGAGAGGGGAAAAACAACACAGAACCCGCTGTTGAAATATTTTGGTTTTGTTGTCTACTAAAACCATGTGGAGACACCTTGTAGGCATTTTCTCTCTCTCTCTCTCTCTCTCTCTCTCGCGTACTTTCTCGCGCACAGTCTCTGGAAGAGTCACTCCTCACGCTGGTTTCAATTCCCTAACCTTTCAGATCACGTTGTAATGAGCCAAAATGACTCTCACATGCACTTTATGCCCACTTGAATCATTTTTCCACCAAAACAATTTAAGCTTGAGATTCAATATTGTTTTCCAAAGCCAGTGAGTCAAAAGAGACAATTTTGTGCTTGGTTATATATATATATACAATATATATATTGTTCTTAGGACTTGCACAGAACACCACAATCTACTTTTGCTGGAGTCCAAGAAGCTAAGTTGTTCCACCAAATCCACTGAGTAGTGAATACAGAAGAATAGAATACAGCAGGTACTTCCTGTTTCTGGATCTTTTGAAGCTTAGCTCATTTTTTCCCTGTTGGGGGTGCAGCCAGGCTTTATAATAAGTGGTGGTTTGCTGCCAGTTTATTATTCATTTTTTTCTGCTGAGAGTGCAACTTTAAAAGCTTCTGGAAAGGTCGGGAGCATTGGGGTGGGTTTAAGCAACCAGCTTCATTTCAAGAGCTAGTCTCCTGTAGTGCAGTCTTGCAATGCTGAGCTTTTCATTTTCCGTCATGTCCACTCATGTAATTGCATCCGTTTTCTGTACACAGGCCATATTGCCCAGTTCTCATCCCGCTCTCCTCTTCTCCTATTTCATTTTGAATATAAAGATCCCTGTGCTGTTGTTATGGCATGTCTTCTCCTTAACTCTCCTTAAGGCTTAAGTAAGAGAGAAACCCACTTGCAAGCTCTTTCGTGTTAACAGGGAAATTTGCTCTCAAGCTTTTTACCAAGGCCGATACTGATTAGACTCATATATACAAGATGATCTAGTCAGACGTTACTGTAGTTCCTTCTGACCTTGGCGCGGAGGAGTATATTGAGGTACATTTATGGGGCAGGTCAACTTGGTACATAAAGAATGTCTCCACTCACGACAAGCACAACTTTGCCCAATGAAGACACGACTAAGTTAAAATCATAAAGCAAAAACAAAAATAATATCAAACTTAAAAACTGAAAACGCAGCTTAATAAATACTCTGTAATAATTTGATTATGTGTTTACAAAAGACGTAACACAAGAGTAGTAATGCTAGCTAGCTGAAATTATAAATACAGAGTTGCATCCATGTGGGTTGGAATGGCTAACACATTGATTTTGGGGTTAGTTGGCACATGTTTACGGCTGTTGCCCTAAACAATACTGATATCACATGTTGCACACCGCTATTATAATGCAGTTTTTTATTTTATTTATATTTTCTGTAGTTTCAGTTAGTCCTAAGGTGCATTAAGTTCTAGTTTAGTTTTTTTAGATTTTTTTTTTGTATTAACATAAATGCTATAATAGTATTTAATATTTAAAGAGATTAGAATAAAATTAGTACAATAGTAGACTGAGCTCAGCACAGCTCCAGCTTTGAAGTGATCCACTTCTAAACTCACTTTTATGCACAAAAAAAAAATATATACAATTTGTTTTTTCCTTATTAATACCAGTAACTCATTTTAGTTCGTTTTGCAGCAGGTATTATTGTTTGGACTTTTTCACTGTTTTTTTATTTATTTTATTTTATTTCCTTTAGTTCAACATAATACGCTGGCTGAATATATAATAAACAACATACAAAATAACACAGGTTGATTGCAGTTGTAAGTTGTTCTTACCATTAAACTTTAGGTCATATGATGACACTGTAAAAAGTGTTTTGTTGGTCCTACCTAAAAAATTACTCTAATTTGTTACAAGCAAATGAATTAGGTTTAATCAACCTAAAAAAGGACTCAGAATGAACGATTCTTTCAATCAAAGTAATTAAATATACACACACTTGGCAGTTCCTAGCCCTGCCCTTCATAATAAAAGTCCAAGCAAAAATGTAACAAATAAGTTTAACAATTGCTAGCACACTAAATAATCTAAAAAAAATAGCATGCACAAGCATTTTTAACAGTCCAATACTGCTTTGTTTCTAAGTAGACCCCAGGTGTGCTCTGAAACATTAATTAGCTACTTTGTAATTGAAGGTTTGTGGTTTGGTGTAAATTAGAAGCTCTGACTACTTGTTGCTGTATTCTCAGTCTTTGTGCCAACCAACCCCATGTTGGGCCTGCATGAATTTAGCCCTGAATTCCAGAAAGTATTTATGACATTATCAATAGCTGAGACGTCCAGCTTTCTTGTGCTGCTAGCTCGGTTATCCATCTGCCAGGGAGACTGTGCCAACCAGTCCCTCTCTTCCCTGTATTAGCTACTCAGATTCAGATGATGGACGAAAACATGGCTGAAGCGAGCAAAGCTAAATTTTATTCGGCTAACAAACTTCGCAGCGGCGGCAAACGGTCCCTGCAAGCGGGCAGCTCTCCAGCTCATTTTGGGTGAATTTTACGAGGCAAGCTGAGAAATACGACTTTAATAATGGTTACAAATGGCGGGGCCTGTAGCTTTAAAATAACCGGCTCCTTATAGGCCAACCGGCCTTGGCAGACGGAACACGAAAATAACTTGTGGCGCGTCAGATAGAGACAAAACTGAAGCTGCTTCTATAAACTCGTGATTAAAACCACCGTCTCGGCGGTTTCTCCGCCATTTTACCAGCTCTGTGATGGTGGCGCGCGGCTTTGGCTGGGAAACCGAGCCCAGGCGGGAAGCTCTGAGCGAGCACGAGCGCTTCTGACGATCCACAGAACAGGCCTGCGGCGAGCCGGCCGGGCATTGCCGTCCTCTCAACGGCCTTGTGTGGTAAGCTAAGCGTTTTTAAAGACCCGGAGAGAAGAAAAGCCAAGGGTTTAAAGTAGCCCCTCGCCTCAGAATCCCCCCTTTACTGTTTCACTCAGCTCTGCAAGCGCTAAATTTAGAAGGTGTGAAAAATTGAGATATACAGCTGAGAAGAAACTGCACTGACAGCTATGCGCAGCAGGCTCGTTTCTCCCTGCCAGCGTTTTAAAACACAAACTGACTGACATTTTCTCATTAAAACTGAATTTATTACAGTGATGTCATGACTATGGCAGGTTTCCTGTTAAAGGGGATTTCCACTGCTTTTTCTTAAATCAATTTTCTGCATAATTCAGTTGTTAAGATGTAAACTAAGTCATCCAGAGAGTGTAGTGACCCACTCTGCCTCCCAGCCCTTACCGCTGGTTGTGATTCTCAGTCCTGTTGTGGTTACGTTAAAGACCTGTCCTCTAAGTGCTGTGTGTTCTTCTTTCTTACTCCATGCAGACACCACAGTGTGTAATGACAATGTAAAAGAGTGGTAATAAGCTTTTCTGTGTTTTCTCTTTCCTTTAGTGCGTAACGGAGCTGTTTGTGCTTGTGGACAGTCTGTGCAGTTATGAAACCCAAGGTAACGCCAGAGGGGGAAACTTTTCTCACCTGCCTGAAACGCCTTTTTGGAATTCCAGCCCTTTTCTCTGTTACAAGGTGACATCATCTCATACTACAATCCTTATCGCCTGCCTACCAGCAAGTTTGGCACAGCGTCAAACAACACACATAGACCTAAAACAGTAAAAACTAATCACTCTGAAACATCCTGCTCCACTATCGGGAAGGTAAATCAGGTCTACCATCTTGTTCTACCTGACTTTCAGGGTTGGACTCTGGTTCAAACTGATATGTCAGAACTGATGCCATTGTAAGATCAGCCACAATGGGGGTGTGACTGTTGCTTTGGCGGTTGACCAAACAGAACAGTGAGCGAGCAAAAATATACTGTTTTTGGAAAATTGAAGCATGTAAATGTTTTGTAGTAGACCCCTACAAATACAGTTATGAACACTGAAAATGACCGTATTAGTTACCCTTAAAAAATGTTTTACTCCAAAACCTGTAAATGACACACTAACCTGTTTATAACAGGTTAGAAGGGCTCAGAGGGCTTTTATCTCTTTGGCCGTTTGGGTCCTTTCACCTATCCTGTGAAAATACTGTCTCGGTCAGTTTCTCTAGAATGAAGCATCTCATGTCAAAACCTCTCTGAATGACTTTGTTTACATCTTACTCATTAAATGCTGTACACAAAAAACACTTCACCCTAAGTGTTCTCTTGTTAGTCGACTAAATTGTCCTTGTATCTATTTCAAGCGGTTTACACTGCTTTCAATTACCGTTTAGTTGCATTGATTTAAACCAAAACAAACAGGCTGTTGTAAACATGCTGATCAGTGGAGCACTGTGCTGAGACTTCTCAGCACTCTTAAAACAAGACACTTAAGGTTTTACAACGTCTCTCAGCGTCCACTGGGACACACTTGAGAAATGTTGTTCATTGTCACATGACGTTAAAAATACAGACAAACCCAACACACACACACACACACACACACACCTCCACACTGAAACCCCCCTCAGAGAAACGCCCCCCACTCTCTCTCTCTCTCTCTCTCTCTCTCTCTCTCACTCACTCACTCACACACGAACACGCGCACGCACATCTTGCCAGCAGATGTGGCGAGACAGCAGACACTTCAAAGCGGCTGCTTGCAGACCTGCTGCACACTCTGACGCCAACTGTAAAAAAGAGCCGGACGTGTGGCGCGGAAAATATGAACCCGTTTAGATGCCGGCCGGCCAGCCACCTTAAAGGAGGACTTTTACTGCTCATCGTCCGCTGCCATCGAGGAGCGAGCAGAGAGAGAGAGAGTGGAGGGGCTGAGGTGTGAGTCACTGCCGCCGAGAGAGCCAGACAGCTGCTTTACTCAGCGACACGCCGCTGCGTTAAATGAAGCCGTTTGCTGAGTGATTTAAAACAGCGAGAGAGCGCGCGCGGGACTGTGCGCATTTGTGCGCGCGCACGCGTGCCTGACGAGAAAGAAGACATTGACAGCCTCAGTACTCCTCTAGTTCGTGGAAACTCTCTCTCTCTCTCTCTCTCTCTCTCTCTCGCTCTCTCTCGCTCTCTCTCTCCCCCAGCGCCCCCAACCCCCCATTACTCATCCACACGCGTTATTCTTCTGTGTAATTAGTGTAATGAGGTAATGATATAATCCGTTACTGCTGTCGCAGGGATGCGATGTGAAAGCGGTGGGCTGATGCAGATGAGTTATGGCCCACTGGGTCTTCATTCTCTCGCTTCATTTTTTTCCCATGAACATGAAATGCATTCGGTCCTGCCCAGAGAGAATTGTGTGTGTGTGTGTGTGTGCTGTGTGTTTGAATTGGTGAGTGTGTGTGTGTGTGTGTTATATGTTTGTGTGTGTGTGTGGGAGGCATGGGGTGGGGGTGGGGGGTGAGGTTAACATTTCAACATCTTCTCCATTTTGCCATCTCAAGGGACGAAGGCCTTGAAGGCTGCCATGTGTATTAGAAAAAAGAAAAACTGCCACAAAGCCCATAAAGGACTGCAGAGGGTTTACTCTGCCCTGGGACCCACATGGGGACCCTGGGAATGCCTCTTATGTTTTAGGCTGTGTTCACATAAATCTGTTTGTATCCTATGGCTAAGAACATAATAAGTATCGATTTTGCTAGCTCTATATATATGTACATATACCGTATATATCAAAAATGGTAACTTTACAGGAGAGAGCAAAAACATTCTTTACTTTCAATGAAAGTCAATGTAAAGAGACTTTAATCTGAGCACTTTTGGAGTATGTCTGTTGGTCTGTTCATCATGAAATTTCTAAAGGCTGTGTCTAAATGACGCAGAAAAAAACAGATTCATGTTTTTCTTTGGACAGCACCGATTTTTATATATATTAAATAGTTTCAGTTGAACTGGCAGTACACTACTCTTACAACTTCCACCTGCTCTTGAATGAGGTAGGTTAATATTTATTAAGCTTGTTTCCCTGAATAGCATCGCTTCACTCAGTAAAACTATATGAAGTCATTGCCTTAAACGCAACACATAATACCATCATGGTGAGGACAACAAAAACCTGAATTATAAACTGCATCCAAACTTAAAACTCAGCATGGGAATATGATATGATAATAAAATGATATCACATTGTAAGAGAACAAATGAAGAAAAAAAAAGTTAATTATCCAAAACTAACAAAACTGCTATGTGAAGTGTTTTGGGAAGAAAGACTAATTCTTCTGTAATGCATTATATACAGTATTACAAGAAATACTAAGGATTAATAGATTTGCATGAGTACATTTTACAAACAAGTAAAGTAACTAAAACAGCTGGCTGTTTTATTCCATTTTCAAAGTGGGTTGTCATTTTTGCCAATTTAAAGTGTCAAATCGGATTCGCCCGTCCTGACCGACGATTCAACTATTTGTTCATGTTTGTTTTTTCTCCATATACATTATCTAGTAATCAGTAAATCAATTTGCATACGTTTCAGATCTGATGTCCTCATTTAGAAAGTCAGCAGAGTCACAGGAACATATTTTTGAACTAAAAGACACGTGGCATATGATGAACGAGCCTGATTTAATTACAGAATATAGCATCGGGCAGCAAGCAACGTATTTATGCTAAAAATTAGCGCTTATAGTCTGTCTTTTTAATTTCACTTTTAACAGCTTCTTCAGTAGGATGACCTATATATATATCACCTGCGCTGTAATAATTTTTTCTTGTTTATCGGCAGGTATATTAAGTGACTGTACTTATCTTTAAATAAAAATAATCTTAGCTGTAAACAAATAAATAAAAATAATTATTTTGTTTATTTAATTTAGGTTCTAAAATAATGGAATTCTAATAAAACATACCTCTTCTGTCCGTTTTTCCTTCACTGCAAACAGTCATTATGTCTAAAAAAAGTCAACTCACTGGTTTGACGCAGTGTTCGATGTCTGACTAAATGATGAGCAGAATTAGCTTTAATTTGTTCGGATTCTCTTCTTCAAAAGCTCCTCCAGACTTTTTCTGAGACATCGTTCCACCCGTGTTTCTCAGCTTCACAGCTTTATCTTCCTTCACCGGTGAACCGCCAGCGCACGTTGTCACATGGATTAAATTTTTTAGCAAGCATGCGTCATAGCCCAGTTACAACTTAAATATATCTTTATTATGCCCCTTTTAATAAGTATTAAAATGTCTTTTTAAATTCTTAAAGTTCTTGTGCATTTTTGTAAGCTTTTGTCTGTTTTACAGAAAAAAAAAACCTCACTGTTGTCAGTCGACTTGAAGGTTCTCAGTCGACTTAAAGGGTCTCCGACTGATGATTCGACTCGTTGACTTTTAGAGGGCAGCCCTAAATTCCTGCCTGTTTTGGAGGTCCCTCCGCCTTCAGTAACACCATGGAATATATTTTGATGGAAATGTGTGTGATATACAAAAAACAGAACTAAGCTTTTTTTCCTAATAAGTGAGCAGGGAAGTTCTGTTTAACTGCTTTTTGATGATAATTTTGGGAGGTACTGGAATGATAGTTTAGTTGACTCAGTGAACTAAAAATGGTGCAGTGGATTTCCATTTCATTCAGCTCAATGGCCTCTTGCTCAGCACTGATATGACTGAAGCTCATGGTTGATGGCAGAGTACGTTCTGTTAAAGGTTACATTCTTTTTCCATGAACACTGGGGCTTATATGGGGTAAGGCTTCTGATAATTTTAGTGTGATTCTGAGTGTTAATATTTGTTGCCCGTCATTGAAATCAACAGCTTCATAATTGATGAGAATCAAAATGTCTTTGTGAATGAGCCCTAGCTGTGCTTTTTGCTTACTCTGGTGCTCAGTAATGGCAGTGGGTCATTGCTTCGCTTTCAATCCCTTACTGTGCTGTCATGCAACAGATCTCACACTAAGATACATAATTGCTGAACAATGCGGACAGGATTACCCCAGGCGCCCTCCTTCATAGATTCATTTCTTGAGTGGTTCAGCCTCTGTGGGACAGAGTTTAGAGTTGAGGGATTTTTGCCTGTGTGGCTATCCTCCAGAATGTCCTTCAGAGCATGAGTAGCTTTTTTCCCTCTCCCGAGTGACAGCTCATCAGCAGGCAGCCAATTCCTGGCTCCATCTGTATCTTATAATCTTGCTGATCTCTCATGCAGCTTTAATGAGGGAGGCACAAAGTGATTGGATCTCATTAGCTCAGTGACAGCCATAACAGGTTTCTTACCCATTACAGCTCAAAACTGAGCCTGTCCAAGTCAACCATCACAAAGAGGGGCCTAGGACTCAGTGTCTGAAGCGAAAAGAGCTGAACATGATTTAATTGGAGGTTTAGAGTGTCAAAGTCCAATGCTGTGTGGCATGTAGAAGAACTCATTTTTTGGCTTGCAAACTGAGACTCAAGGGCTTCATGCAGGGCACAGAGCTCATCTCTTTGCACTCTTTGAACCTTTAAAACACAGGTGTCCTGTCCCTGCACTGTGAGAAGACAACTCAGTGCTGTGGGTCTGAAAGGACGTGTAGCTGTTAAGGAGCTATGACTAAGAAATATGAAATATGCAATGAAGATCAAAATATGAAAATTAGGCAAAGAAGCTGCTGATGTTCTCAGAACAACAGAAGAAACCACCCCAGAGACCAAACCTTAACATCGCTAAGTGGGTTTGGGATTTCTTGGATCATGAGAAACAGAAAACGCAACCTACTTTTAAGACTGAACTTTGAAATTGTGCAAAAATGTCCCTGCATATCTGTGGTGGAAACACTAAATAGTGAAAATTGACACTATTTAGTCTTTGAGACTTCTGTGTAGTTTTCTAGTAAATATATGCATCCCTTTTTTCTCCTGATAATAACTGAAATAAAAATAAATATAAACTAAAGTACTTAATAACCATATGAAGCCATAGAAGATCCCCTCTTGGTTCCAGATGACCTTTTTACAAAGCCTCTTGAAAATACTCAGTTAAAAGCTCTTTGGGGAACTGAAAAAGGTCCTACCAAGGCTTTGCTCCAGAACCCCCTTTTTGGCACCTTTATTTTAAAGAGTGTAGGAAATCATAGCTACAAAATTGCTGTAATCACAACAACTTCACAGCTTGCCACTGCCTCAAATGTTCCACACATTCTGTACACACATCACTGATCATGTTCCAAAACGATGCTACGGGTATGGACCCAATTAGACCTACCCAGAGCGTTACATGCGTATTTAGTCATGTTTTGTGTATGTATAACTTACGCTAAAATAAAGACAGATGCCTTTATTTTTACCACCTCCCCTAAAATCTTGCCATGCTAAAACAGAAACACATTTTGAATGCCCCAAGTCAGCTGCGCCTACTCTGGAGTATCCGACAACAGACGGATTAGCCTGCAAGAATGCAAGGTCTCCTGTCAGCGTCAGTCAGTTTTATGTATAATAAGAATTGTCGGAGGTTGAAGGATGAATGGCATTAGATCATTGGTGCAGCCTGTGCCGACAGGGCTGAAGGACAAGATGACTGGCCACCCACAGTTTTGTAAGGCCCTGCTACTGGTTGGTTTAAATTAACCTTGGGCTGTCATGGGCTGCAAAAGGACAAGGATGCCATTGCCCGATGTTGTATGAGAACTCTATTTAAGCATACACAAGAACATACACAGAGTGGCCAGTTTATTAGGACCATCTGCCTTATACCTACATTTGTTAACTGTTTTATCAAGTACACATAAAGGTGCAAAAACAAAATTGTGTGCAATAAATAGGATGATAAATAAAGGTACAAGTTAGGTAGACCTAAAAAACTGCCATCTCAATAATGATGCATACACCTGCTGTCTAATAGGGGTTGACTAATTGACTAGATGACTTGGCAACTTATAATGACACTAACAACATTAGAGAAGACAACAGGTGAGGAGTCTTGTCATTCCAGAGGTCGTATCTCCAGTTTCCTGAAGGCTAGCACATCTCACTGTACCGACCTGTGACTTTGGCTTTGTTCTAACATTCCACCACAGGTCTACAGTACTACAATACTTCAAATATGAGATATTGAACATTATTATTTCTGGTTTCTGGAGGACTGCATTAAAAAGTCTGTCTGTTGACATTAAGTCATGCAACCCTTACTGTTCAAAAGTTAGTAATTACTACAGGAGCATTTTGCTAATATTTATACAATAACATGTCATAAATGTATATATAACAAGACATTTTTATATATTGTAATTAATATTTCAGTATTCACAAATTTTATGAATTAAAAGGTAAATATTATACTGTTGTTATCTATTTACATGTGATTTGATCCTTATGACTTCTTAAATATAAGGCATTTTTAATGTTACATTTGTCAATTTGACATCAATCTTGATGTTATACAGCTTTCTTGGTCATTTTACTATCTTCTACAGCTCTATTCATCATTGTGGACACATCTATAAATTGGTCAGTTTTATTTACTGCTTTCACTTAATTGTTTGAAGGGACGTATTTTCTAATCCTTTTACACACACTTGTTTGCAATCACATTAGTCATTATCATTGAAAACACTGATTCCACACACTTTACACACTAAAACCGTTTTTTTGGTCCCAGCTGCTGGAGCTGCCCTCTCAGCTGTACTAAGGTTAATCGAATGAATTAGTTAAAAGAGCTTGCACCAACACTTTTTGCAAACGGACACACCCTTTGTGTTTCTGACACATCACGGAAACCCTGTGGCCTCTCGTAAAAAGCCAACGACATCTCTCTCCCCGGCAGTAAACCGTCCACGAAACACACAAGCTGCACTTTCCGCCAGCACAAAATAACTGTAAATGTTTAATTACCTTCATAAACTAGATGGAGGCAGTAAATCACCCAGGGCGTGCAAGCTTGTACTGTACGTGTGTTCTGGTTTGTGCTGCTCAATCCTTGCTAACAGTGTTTCGGGGACATATGGAGTCTGAAAACAATAGCCCATGCATTTCAGTAAAGGCTCCCTACAGTTGGTGTCAGGTAGGCGAGAGAACACATAACCACGAGCTTGTTTCTGTGGGTGGTGGATGCTTTGACTGAGCCAGGGCCTCCTGTAATAAATGCATTAAAAAGTCCCATATAAACTATTTTAGGCCCGGGGCTGGTGCTGTATGGACTTTGGAGTGAAATAAGAGGGGGAGGGGGGTTGCACTAAGAGAGAAAGTGAGAAAGAGATCTGTTCATTGGCACACAGAGCTCTGGCCAGTTCTATCCTGCTGATGGTTACACTTCAATAATTATGACCAGATGTTCATTAATGGGTTTTTAGGAGACTGTTGAGTAAGACAGAGTGAGAGAGAGAAAGAGAAAAAGAAAGGGGGAGGAATACTTGTAGTATGTGATCTTTGCCTGGCTGGTACCCATGGTTCCGTTCTCCGATCTCTGTATTAGAACAATGGTGCCATCATAGAGCCTCCAGCATTAGGTCTCCATAGCAACACATCTGTTTACTTGTACATCATGCCAAGAGCTTAGAAAAGACAGAGTGGAATATGTGGCCTGATGCCGGCTCTTTTAGCTTGAGACTCGAGAGAGCCATCAACACAAAGCAAACGGTGATGAAAGAGAGCTTGGCCACTGTTTCGCAATTCTTTACTTACCAAATAAAGCCAGAGAAGGACTAGATTAAAAAAAAACACTGTGGCAGAGAAACCATGGGAGCCACCTCAAAAACACATTCCACTTTAGAGCAGAGCATGACTGTACACATATGGAAGCTCAGTTATATGGCGTGAGATCCAGAAAACAAATGTATCAGTGCCTGAGGTCCAGGATCAGCCATATTATCACATTCACTTGGATGGGAAATGGAATTGATTGTAGATCAACGCTCTGACGTTAAGATGTTTGATCATCTGACCTCTGTGCTGGTTCCCATTGTTTTTCTGCTTGGGGCTCTTCTTGTTTGGGGAGGAGGTTGAAAGACCATGTCTCCTGGGTATGCTGGGTGGTTGGTTGAGCTGGTCTCCCTAGTTTTGCACTTGACATTCAGAGGGTTCTTTGACCTTTAATAATCTCTCTAAACCACAATGTTTCTCCATTAAAAAAATAACAGATTTGGTATGTGACATTATGATCATGTCTTCATTCTGTAGTACTGTGAGAAAGTCACAGACAACCCTTCATTTATTTCATTTCCAAAATGTGTTTTACACATTTTGCTGTTTTCCTTTACAGCTTATATACTCTTTTTTGAGACCTCTAAAGTTCGTTAACTAGACCTCTATACTTGAACATCTGAGCTATGTACTCTATATACTGTACACCTCTACTGTAAGCTGTATGGCTGTTTTAGCTGTTTACCTGAACATTAGCTGCTATGCTCACTACATGCACTGTACACTATCTGCTGTTTACAACCACATACTTAACTGCACACCTGGCTACCTCAACATACTGTACTTTCCAATTGGTACACTTAACACTTTACTGTGTATTGTTTATTGCTGTATTTTGCTCGACTGCATATGCTAACTGCTGTTTGCACCTCAGTTCTACTAACATTCTGACATACTGTTACAGCTCTTGCACATCTGCGTATTTACTGTCTATGCACATACTGTACTGTGTCCTTTGTCTTTTTGTCTTTTCACTGTTACTTACATATTTATTTATTTTTAATCACTGCGCTAGAGATGTAGCCAGATAGTGTTTTGTTATACTGTACAACTTTTGTATTGGTATAATGGCAATAAAGTTGAATTGAATTGAATGCAGTGGAGCTTGATTTTCTCTTCTCTCGCAAAGATGAAAGCATACTGTTTATCTTGTGTAGTTTCTGTGGTCTGCCAGGTCTTGCACAGTTGTTAGGAGTCCCATTTTCTCTATATCTTTTAATAACTTTGGTTTTGGAAACTCATCAGAAATACCTTCTGGAAAAAAAAAAAAAAAAGAATAATTTCTCTTACTTAAATACTGTTTTGACTGGAAATGAAACCAGCGAAGGACTCTGACTTTAGCACAGTGCTGTGTATAACAGTGTTCACTGAATTACAGTTATGACTGCATGTATAAACAAACGTCACTAAACTAAAATGTCTTGAAGCCTTTTTCCATAGTCCAACCAAGCTCCCATGCCAGTCAGCCCATATAAAACCGAGCTGAAATAATGACATTATCATTTAAACTACACTAAAATATTTTTGATTATTTACATGAAAGACTCCAAAAGAATACAGGAAAAGGTTTTTCCCCACTGGTTTAAGACTTGCCATGAAAGTTGCATTATGCGTGAGAGCTGTGTGTGAGATCCGAGCCCTTTCCCTCTGAGGATTTTCGTGGGTGTTTTCCCAGTTAGTTCACCAGCCAGAAAGCAAATGGCTCGATTCATAATGTCTGTTTGAGGCAGAACAGCAACAAGCGCTTTAATTGCGTTTACGTGAACGATGACCTCTCTGATGACCTCTCTTTTTATGAAGGATAATTTGGCTCATTTAATTAGTCTCTGCAGGCCAGTTCCTAATCCTTCTAAGTCCATCGGTCTACCAACATATCACTGACTGACTGCAGCTTTCCATCACTGCAGGCAAGTAGAGAGTGAATCAGTGGCTCTAAAGGACAGGCCTACCACAGGTTGAAAGGGGCTAATGGCTAATCGCGTGTACAGGTTGCTATTATTACTTTAATGGAATATTACGGTAATCATAGCAGCAGTGAAAAGTGACTCGTAGGAGATTAATTCAACAGCCCCTTTGCAGACATTTATAGTGTGTCAATAAATCTCCATTTTCCTCCACGTCTGGAATGGTCTCTATGATTGTGCCAGTGATGATATTCAGGAATGGTATTCATTTGCTCTCCTCTCTTCCTGTATTGATTATCTGCAGATGTGAACACACACATACATCCAGATGAGAGACAAGAGGCAATCAGGTGGCGACTTCACAAATATGGCAGAAAATTAGATAATAGGGCGGAAGTCACAAATTTAAAGAGTATTTGCTAGAGGACTTTAAGGTCACTTTCAGGGCAATGGTGTTTAGATCACTCTTCTATGATGATAAAGAACTGTTCTGCCTACACAGGTGCTGTAGAGATGTTCGTGGATCATTTAGAATTTTCTTCCAATGTTTTGCTTCCTTGGAACATTGTGAATTTTGTTTGTATCTACCTATGATCTCAGATTGATATTTTGGGTTAAAGTTGACACTGAAACTATTGGCACAGGAGAAAACAGAAGAAACTGCCCTGATGTTTATAAAATTAGAATTTTTATATTTTAAAATATTTTATGTTTAACATATTAGTCTACAAAATCTAAAATCTAAAAATGTGTTCAATTTAAAAGAAAGTTCACCTATATATATATATATATATATATATATATATCCCAGGAGGAATCAACTGACAGGAATAAAACTTGGTGGGTAGGTTTGACATCGTGAGACGCGAATGATTTAAGTGCATGTAACGTAAGCAAGAATGGGCATTATCAATGTACCTAATTGACCCAACAGCCATGATTGCCAACATTCAGCGAGCAGTGCTGCCCTTCATGGGTCATCCTGTTAGTGCCAGCAGACGGCTGCATAACGAAGGACTAAATGCATGCAGACCATTACGACGACTGCCCTCAACACCACGTCAACGTTGCCAAAGACTGCAATGGTGTCGTGCCAGACTGTCAGAATGGCAGCAGGTCATCTTCAGTGATTAGTCCTACTTTTGTCTTGGTGGAGATGACCAGTGAATTAGTGTGTGGTGGCACCGTGGTCAGCGGCAAGATGAATGGTTTGTTGTCACTCATCATATGTCCAGAAGGCCTGGTGTCAATAAACCTCCACCCCTACCACAAAATGTGCAGGAGCTGTGTGAGAATATTCAATTAGGATTCAATCATTAGGATCCTCTACAATTCCATGCCAAGACGTTATGTTGCATTAGCAAACATGGCAGCCCAACACCATACTGAGAGACACTACTTCTGTATGTGTAATAAATTTTCCGCTTATCAGTCTAGATTTCTCACCATGCCTTGTTCCTGGTAATCTTTATCGTACTTCTGAATAGCATTGCAATTGGACACTTCCTTCTGGGTGCAACTATTCTTTTGACGATGAGTGTAATTATATTTATGCTTTATTCACCTGTTCCACAGTTTAGCATCTCGGTTTAGCTTTGATGTTCTGAGGAATGTTTCAATCGTAAGTGCTTTTCTGAATAAGGTTCAATACAGAACAGCCAATCAGAACAGAGCTCATTTGTGTGAGATAGTCTTAAGACACAGTAATAAAATCAGCCTGTTTCATTCTAAGAGATTAGGAGAGGTAAAATAAAATGTAAAATGTATTGTGGCCATGTCTGGTACACAAGATTACATTATTTGGTGGTTATGAATATGCTGCCTGATACCCGAGACATTGTGTTGTGATAATTTTGAGATAAAACATTTTTTTAATCCTTTCATGGCAGAAGGAACATTAGGCATTATATATGTTCAATATTCAGCATCACATTTATAAACTCAAAGCATGCATGTAGGTTCACTGGTTCAATGGTTTGGCTCATAAATTAAAAGGCTATATTTGCACAGAAATCAGTAAGCTTCAGTACAGTTCATCATTTCACATCAGAACAGTCTAAATGACTTTTACAGAGGTTGAATTGTGGAACAAGTTTGAAAGATTGGTTGAATTTCGCTTTTAAAACCCTGGCAAACACATGGGACAGTTGAAAGTCTTGTTTTGTAAGATACAACCCTGTAATTCTGAGGTGTTGATCTCTATGGAACATTTTGGCCTTAATTCTTAAACTCTAGTGTTTTTTGGTCTCATGCAGAGTTTGGAAGAGAGCCTCCTGTTGCCCTGGCTCTGGCTCTGTTTGGCTGCAGTAGCTCAAAGCCAGATGTGCGCTGTTGCTTTGCCTTTCAGAGGCAGGTAGTTGAAAGCTTGCTGAGAGCCTGAACTGCTTCCAAGCAGAATCGTCTGAACTAATGTCAGCACAGAGTTGACAGGAGAAGCCTAATCCAGGCCTGGGCAGTATATTTGCTATATATCTCCAGTATATTTGCAGGATCTCCTAATTCCTCAGACACACGCTATACTTTCACATAGGCCTGCAAGACTATGTTCTATGGATGTAATCATAATTATGATATTAGCTCTGTCAATTCCTGTGAAATTCAGAATCTCTTCTTGTTTGTAAGAAACATTTAAAGACTTTTTATGTGTGTTTTTATTAATGAAAGGTCCAGGCAAAATGGAGTTTTCCTTTTTATTAAATGAATTTTGCTCTTGTGGGAACACAATGTACTTGAAAAAGGTATGCCTATGAATGACTTTCCAATGGCCTTTAAATGCCCAATGCATTTCACGAAAATGTGTAAGCAGTACACTTAACATAAAACCTGCTGTTATTTGGAGGATCCATGTTGGTGGGCTACTCCAGCGTTGACTGGTTATTAACTCACTTGTCATAGCAGATGCTGATGCTTCAATGCTTCAAAGTGTTTGGTTAAACAATTCTTCTTCTGGAAATGCTCTTTTCTAGTTTGGTAACACACTCTTACACATATTAACTGAGATCTTACATACCTTCTCCTTTATCTTCACTCTTTCCAAGTCTCTTGGGAAAACTGGCCAAGTTTTCATAATTACATTTGCTGTATACTATTGCTGTATGCTTTTAAGGACCAACTGGGGGAACCAATTTGACACAGCGCCACTTTGAGGCAGAATAGTGCTGAATCTCTAGTCAAGATTATCAAAGACAGGAGCTGCCGATTTGTAAGTGAAGCAGCTGAACACTGACCTATCACTGAATTTGTATTTGCGTTTCTGATTTAAAGAACAGTATAACTTTTTTCAGGGACGCCCACAGAATTTCCTTAACAATCAAAAAGCTAATGTGATTTGTGCCACCCATACAGCCTTAACAAAGCTGTGTTCCCTGTGGTCTCTCTGTATTCCAGCTGGAGAAACCTAACTAGGGAAAGTTAGTAATCAAGTTAAAAAACAGTCAAAAACTAACAACCAATGAAAAGCTTACCTGGCACATTAGAATGTTAGGACCTTGCCCAGACTCTGATGAAGAAAAGCTGGTTAAGAGTGTTTTATCATATTTCAGTCTTGTTTTAATCTTTCAAATTTTGCTGTATGCTTAATATAAAACTCAATTTTATGATTTCTGAATCATATAAACTTATACTCACTTTTAATATTTTACACAGTGTTCCCTGAGACTTAAATTATTGCTCTATAATAGATTTTTACATCTTTTAATTCTTTTATTTATTTTTTTATTCATGGTTATCTTGGAACCTTTGTGTGAAAAGCCTTGAGATTACGCTGCCATAAACTGTGCTGCTATATAAATAAAATGTATTATCTATTATTATGATTACTTAGATTAGGACTGCTGGCCTGCCTTTCTAGTGACTAAGGTGACCAAGATCACAACAAAAGGGAGTTATCTGATTGTAGATTAACTCATGTGCTTTGGGAGTGTTTAGAAATGCATAGTTTAGATAAGAATGCCACAGAGGAGCTGGAGGATGCGCTGCTGCTCCGAATTCTTTGGGGTGAGATATTTAGAGTACTCCCCACATCAGCCGTAAGTGGTGAGAATACTGCTTAGGTATTGCACTACCCAAGATTGCCACTGCCCAGTATCCACAGAGAGAGTAGAATGCAGGTCAAATACATCTGCCATTTAGTGGACATTGGAATGTTGTTCACGACACATACTATACTGCATATATATCATGGAGATCAAGGTAAGGCTACTTAGGAAGCAATGAGGCTTTAATGAGTTACTCTAAACTGGGCTTTCAGTCATGATCTGTGATGTACCTCTAACTTCAGATATTATGAGCGAGTATGTTGGGGTGGCTCCAACATGAAGTACATATTAGGGAATAGCAAAGCAGCCCAAACATCTTTTTCATGAGCGCATGACATCCTATAGTCCTCGTCTGGGCACCTCTTTACAAAGTCTTTACAGATGGGCGACTCGGGTCACAGACGAAACCCGAAACACAAAAGCACATCCGAGCCAGAGCCGCTCCGTGAAGGGGCTGGTGATCAAGCAGGCAGGGAAGTGTAGCCACGTGGCTTTCCGAAACAGCCATTAGATCTGCCCTGAGTTCAACCTGAGTGCAAGGGACGCCTCTGACCCCTAATCATCCCCAGTTTGACCTCCACCCTCCGTTCCTTCAGGTCGGCTCCCAGGATTGGCTGTTTATCTTGCCGACATGTTTCCTGCCTGATTACACGAAGTGTGTTTTTATTGATGGCGCTGAGTCAAAGAAAGGGCACCGTGCGCACTTGCTCAGGCTTCACCGACTCCTAGCTAATTGCTTTTGAGTTATACCAGGGCCTGATTGGTCCTAATGACACAAACCTGCTTTCAAACATATCCACCAGAGGCCTGTCCAATACACCCTCGCTGTCCTTCTCTTTACATAATTCACAACATTTCAGACATTTCACATGGGAATTCATCTTAGTCACTTAATAAATAGTTCTCAGCTTTGGGCTGCACAGCTTGCCGTTTTTTGAAAACATGTTGCTTTTGGCCAGAGGAATGTCCTCTGGCAGCATTGCACGTAATGCATCATGCTTTCCTATCTACTTCACTTTGAGGGAACCACCTCTTATGATTAACGAGGCAACGGTCTGTTATGTTCATGAGAACTCTTTCTGACTACCTTATTTTAGAGGGCCATCACTGAGGCGTTGGGTGATGTTCCGGCTTTGCATTCACCCATTTCATTAGGTATGTTCTATTATAATAACAGACATTTCAGTTAGTGGCGAAATAACATGTTATGTTAATAAAGCACATTTGTCTTGTATCAATATAACCCTCCCTAAGGGACAATTCACCCGTGCAAAGTTCTGGGGTACTGCCTTACCTCTGCATAGACCCATATCAGAGCTTGAAATAAAGGTGCAGGACTTACTCCACTCACAGGCCATGTGTGGGTATACACTCTCATGCACACTTGCCATTCTTTGCTTTTCAACTTATGAACCATAACATGGGTTGGCTTGCCTCAAAGGAAAGCAGGGTCCACCTTTCAAGTCCCCCCATAATTGGGTTTTGGTTCTGCCCAGACCCTTATTGGTTTTAAGGCTCCACAACCACCACACATTCACAGTGTATGACCGCTCACTTTTACCATCTGGAGCCCAGCATCAGCCCATGTCCCCGCTGGCCCCTGTTCATCCTCCGTCGAGGTGTTTCGCCTTTTAAGTGCACAAATAATTGGCCCCCAGATGGATGAAAGATGTGGCTCTGCCTTTAAAAGGTCGCTGAGAGAGGGGTCGTTATTGTTTTCCTTGCCCTGAGTGCCCTGGATGGAGGTTCTGTTTCTCCCTCTCTCTTTCCCCTTCTCTTTTCCTTTCTCTCGCTCTGCCGAGCTCTCACACAAACATTTTTCACAGCTTGTTTTAGCAGAGTTTATTAAATACTGCTGAAGGATGGCTGGGAGGGCAAGGGTGTAATTGGCCTCACTGCACTTGAACCCAGGTCCATTATAATCATTTGTGATTGTGCTCAATAGAGACTGGCATCCATTTCAGCCTGTGAATGAGCGAGTCTGATTAGGTAACTCTCCCTATCTACTTTGCACTATCCACATTATTACGTGATAGCTTCTTTATCTGGGCTGTAGATTTACTATTCAAAGGGTGTTCATTAGGGTTTTTGCTGTTACATTTATAAGGCTATTATCTGTAATCCATTGAAAACAGGTGCACTGTGATATACTTTCACTATCTTTCTCTTACTTGCTGTATTGTATGTACAGCATTTGCTGTTAGCCTTTAGGCCTAATTTTGCACATTGTGTTCTTGTTGTATTCTAATATTGTATTTTCAGTGGCAAACCATGACAATTAAACCTAGGCCTTCAATTAGACATAAATATCAAAACTTGTTAAACGTCATGCTGCTAAGATAGTTTATGCTGCAATGGATTTTGAGGTAGAAGTATGTCAACCAAGATTAACACTGATTGGTAAGTGCGATTTCTCTTTGAGCTATACAAACCCTGGGCCGGCTCCACCAGTGTACATGCTGCCTTGATGAATAAGGTTTGCTTGCGTACCGCTGTATCCTTGCATTGATTATAGACATTCTAAGTTTACATTCTAGACTTTCAGTCCAACCCCTGACCCCTGGAAGAGGTAGACTTGCTGTAACTACCTAACAACTATGAAAAGACAATCCTGGTTTACTGATTTTCCACTGTCTGTTTTAAAGAGGACCTATTATGGCCATATGGGTCTATTAGAATAGATTTACATGCTTACGTTTTCTCAAAACACAGTAGTTTTCTTATACTGTACATCTGTATTCACCCGCTGTGTCTTAAGGCCCCCACTCTCTTCCAATGAGCCCAGGGTGGTGTGATTCGTTAGCTCGGCCACTCTGTTGTTTGAGAGAGCAGTTGAAAGCGGTAGTGGTATCCTGCTACAAGTTCCGCCCCTACAAGCAGCCAGTAAAGATTGTGTTATGAAATGATGTCACCCTGTAACAGAAAGGGGCAGAAATTCCAAAGAGGTGTTTCAGGTGGCTGATAAAAGTGGTTTCTGTGAGCTAGAGTGTCTTCTTTTGGCATGTACTTTAAGCACAGTCATTTACATGCACAAAAAATGTGTAACATACTGAAGGAAAGGGGATAACCGGAAAAGTATAAAAGGTCCACTTTAAGGTCTGAACCCCTGTCATTCCAATCTAAGTTTAACAATGATATTAGAGTATTTCATTGCAGAGTTCAAAAATATAATTTGGCCTGCTATAAAGGCCTAAAAGACCCTGGGGGGATCCCCTCTGAGTATAGCACTGTGCCCTCTTGTTTAAAAGTCTATGTAGTCTTGGTCATTTATACTCGCAGTGCTGTAAACACTGGATATATCATGTTATGCTGCACTGAAGCCCTGGAGGATTCTTATTTCATATAATTGCTTGTTTGTATGTAATATATAATACAGTATTTATTTTTATGTCAACATAGTTCATTGAAGTTTACTCCCTCAACTCAATTCAATACATCAGTAACATAAACAAGACCATTAAAAGACACTGACACTGGTAATGATAAAACTATTTATAATAGTGCTGGAAAGTGCATTGTTATGCAATAGCTTAACTAATACACTGTAGCAAGAATTAGAGAGAGAGAGAGAGAGAGAGAGAGAGAGAGAGAGAAAGAATAAGATTTACGTTGTGTCAGCTCTGCTATGGAAGCCCTTCTATCCAGTTCCGTGTACAAAGAAAGATGCTCTCATGACAACCCTCCACCTCCAGTGTGAAAGGGGCCAGCACATCAAGTGGGGTCTGCCAAAGGCAGCTGCCAATATGAATGAATATGTGATCATTACGAGGAAACACTTTGAGAAAACAGTCATGTTTTATGTGAAGTATTTAAGGCAGTGAACAGTGTTGCTGTTGGCAGGTTGGAGTAACGACTTCAAAAGAGTGGCCCCTATTCAAAAGCTTAGTCATTTCACTGAGAGAGTGAGAGAGAGAGAAAGAGAGAGAGAGACAGAGTGGGAGGGGTGCACCATCATCTAAAGATGGAAACTTCAGATTTGTTTGCATTAAATAAAAAATGACAAATGCCACCCAGTAGTTTCTAAAAGATATTCCTTCCGTTCAAAGTGTTGACTTCATAGTTACAGTAGATGTCTATACTTCGGTGGTCTGGATCAGTGACTGAATGTGAACTGAAGTCTTCACATTACCCATAAAGGGTTGTTTGAAAATAAGATTGCTAGCCCACTGTCTTCATTTCTTGACATTTCCATGCAGTGCCTCTGCCAGCAGACCACAACAGCTCACCACTAATAAACCTCAGCTCACCCAAAGAGTGCTACTGAATGACACATGGTTATGGTTATAAGGGGGAGTTAGGTGCACAACTGCTTGACATTTAGCCTCAACGATTCTGGAACAAAGCTCTTTTCTATTTTGGCTTGAATGCAAATGTTCAGAAAGGGTTTCTGGACAAAGTTTTGTGTAATCCTGTAATTTTTTTGTGCTGTATGATAAAGGTGCAAACAAGGTACAAAGTGCAAACTACTAATTAATGTCTTGGTTCCTCTGAACAGGATACCCCTGAAAAACATTCCAATATACCATAGCATATTTAGAAATCTGAACATTACAGTTTCCCCAAATTGTTAATGGAAAGTGTCAATGGTGAATTGTTACCCATTGAAGAAAGTGAAGGTTAAAGAGATGTGTAGGATCTCAGTGAATGTGTGGAAGAGCACATTACCACACCATGAAGAGTCGTGAAAACAAATATTTTGTTGCTACTGAAGCTAGCATTAGCAAAAATGATTTAGTTAGCAGCCAGCCAGTGTGGGGGTATCCAGCTAACATTGGACCCCCAGAATGCCTGGTTGTATTTGGCACACTGTACAGTGGCAATATTTCTGTTACTGTGGATAGTTAGGTAAGTAGAAGCTGAACTGATTTCCAAAAGGCATGTTATGCAAAAATAGGGTATTATTTTTGTTTTGTCCAATTTTAGAGAGAAAGAAAAGGATAGGACCGCCCTGCAAAACCCAAAATTCAGTGTCTTAAGTTTGCAAAAGAACATCTAAACATTGCTAATGGATTAAGAAGACTGTGGAGTAAACAAAGGGTATGTTTGGAGAAAAAAGAGTACAGATTTTATGAATAGAACACATCTCCAAGCACAGGGTGGTCAATCATGCTTTGGGCTTGTGTTGCAGTCAGTGGAACAGAAAACATTTAACTGGTAGAGGACAGAATGGATTCAATTAAATGTCAGCAAATTCTGAAAGCAATTTTGTAAGCAAACATCACACCAGCTACAAAAAAGCTGAAGATGAAGAGAAGATGACTTCTACAACAGGATAATGATCCTAAACACGTCTCAAAATCCACAATATACTACCTCAAGAGGTGCAAGCTGAAGGTTTTGCCTTGGCCCACACAATCCCCCGACCATAACATTGTTAAAGATCTGTGGATAGATCTCAAAAGAGCAGTGTATACGAGGCAGCTCAAGAATGATATATTTCACTTTTAAGAGCAATATATATTTTTCACTATTAATGTGTCCTTCCTTTGTCTTTGTTACAGCTTACATTCTTTTTGTGAGGCTTTCAATTTTTCTAAAAATCAGGCAGGTTTTTAGAAGTGCCATTTTCTGCTTCTCACAATCCAAGTAATCCATAGACTGGGACTTAATAGTTGTTATGACTAGAAATTAAATTAATGTGTGTGTGTGCGCGTGTGTGTGTGTGTGTGTGTGTGTGTGTGTGCGCAGTTTAGAAAGACAAACTTTTCCTAATGTGTGATAACAACTGACCACTAAACTGGAACCAAACAAATCGCTGCCCCTTAAACCTCCCAGAGTCTGCTTGACATCTGTCTTTACTTCTTTCACACTCCCCGATGTTTCCCCCGAGAGTAAAACATGACATTTGATCTGACTGTTTGACATTTCCATATTGTTGGCCAGCACTGCTGTGTTTATACTGAGCTTTTTCTTGCACTGACCTTTAACCTCTCTGGATGCAAGAACAAGATGGCTGGTAAAGAGGGTAATAAAAAGAAACAAATAAACAAAATTAGCCACTGACTCCAGAGGTCTGAATTGGCTTTCCTGGAAGACTGTTTATGACAAAAACATATATTTATGTTCACATAAAAAGTCTGCTTGTAAAATGGCTCAATTTGGAGTACAGACCATTGATGTTCATTTACCTTGAATAGACATTCATGACAGCTTACATACAACTGCAAATGATAACTGACTGAAATAATTGGTCTTTTGTTACTTTACTCCAGCCATCATACTAAATTAAATAGAAGGATTAGTGAGGAAAGTCTTAAGCCATCCTGGAAGCTTTGTGTTTTAAAAACAGATAAATCTCATTAAAAATGTTCACAAAATGGCATACATCTTTTTGCTATACAGAGTTTGTGCAGGTCATCCTCTAGCCCCTCATCAAAGACTTGCTCTTCATGGGTGCTGGACTATTCTTAACTAACAAACAGGTGATCAATTAAAGAAAGAACCTGAATAGACTACTGCCTGAAACAGAATGAATGCAAGTGCAGGTGCACTGTCTGATGCAGTGAACAAATTAGCAACCATGCTGTGTAGCAAGTATAACAGATTTGAGCAGGCTGCTTTGACTTTAGATCAAGATGACAAAAGGAAAAGATCTAAGTGACTGAAATAGGGAGCACAGATGGCAGGAGCTAATGCTGTAAGGAAGAGCACATTTTATGTAACGCTGTAAGGGGCATATTGCTGGCACAGTTTGGGTCCATCACCTATTTAGAGAAGGGTCACTGCAAATGAATACAAAGTTATTGATCACCTTTACCCTATGACAAAAACAATCTATACTAATGGGCGTGGCCACAGTCAGGATGACAAGGTCCATGTCTACATGGTACGAGAGTCATTAAATTAAATTACATGTCATAGCCTCCACAGTCACCAGACCTCAACACAATTGAACACCTATAGGAACTTCTGGATGTGGACATGAAATTAGCACCACCATCATTAAAACATTAATTAAGGAAATATCTCTTGAAAGAATGGTATTCTGCTCATCCAAGATTTTTAGTGTTTCATTCAACTGTTTTAGTAGCTTGCCTTAATAAGACACTTATGAAGGCCCGTATCATGGAAAAACTAATTTCCCTAGCACTTTTTGGCTAATGTAAGTAATATGTAAACATTTTTACACTTTCAATATTTATTATTCACTCCCCAATCCAAATCATCCATGTACAGAAACTATGCTGCAATAACTACCTGTTCTAAATTCATTAATTCCAACTCATTTACCTATATCCACCTATGCAGCCAACAGAAGCTTAATACTGTCCAAGTTGTAAGGAATGTTTCTGCTCTGAGTGCTTTCTGAATGAGGCACAATACAGGACAGTCATTCTAAGGGATAAGACAGTAATGTAAAATGAATTATGGATGGAGCATGGTGCATAAAACCACATACATGTAATACTGCAAGTTAACATCAAGGAGAAAGCTCCCCTTTAGCATTTTCCCCCTTGACATGTGTAAAAATCCCAGCAATCTGCGCTACCTGTAAACTGATGTGTTGATAAGAGTACGTAACACAAATAATATCTGCTCAAGTGCAGTTCTGTGGTCAGAAACTGTCCAATGATTAGAGGGTGGTTGACAAACTGTGGATGACGATCAGGCTGATGAGCAATTGTAGCTCATGAAGTGTTCTCGGCCAGTAAAAGAAGTGTTTTCGTTGCATTTTTTTTAGATCTTTGAAAGAAGAAATCAATTAACATGTGTATGATTTTTATGCACCCTTTGACTTCCTACAGCTTCTCAGATTCTTAGGAATGCTGGAGATCACCTGTTGATAAACGTATCTCCTTTTACATTGCCTGTGATTTAATTCTTTCATATGCAGCTCACTTGGTATTTCTTTCGTATAACTGTAAATGAAATGTATTTACATATTTTGGATTTCATCGTTATCTTACTACAGAACTGTACATCACCTACTGAACACAATGTAGTTTAATCGACTTGTTCTTTTTTTAATGGCAAAATCTGAGGACTCCTATACTGGGTCCCGTCCTGGGTCTTTAACGTGGCATCAGCTGTACACAAAGATGGTTGCTGAGTGACTGAGGTTGTGAACTTGCTGATTAGTTTTGTGTAAATGTTGAAGCTTTTGTTCATGTAAACGTTGGAAGCGATTGCGGTTTCTAGACGCCGTCCACCAAAGACGATATAGCTGTGAAATGGCTTCGTGGGCTGGATTTTCAGAGGAGGAACTGCGGAGGATTCAGCAGAAAGGCGAGCCGAGTAAGTTAACTCAGGCTAAAGCTAACATTCCTTCACAACTGTCGTTTCAGTCAAACCCCTAAAACTATATGAATCGTTAAACCATTTGTCTGTAAAGCTGATATATGTCGACGTTATGTTGCGCTAGCTTTTCTTCTTTGCAGTTTACCTTTTTAAATGAAAAAAACAATTTTTCCCATGTTGGCCACAGAGCTGACCCTCACTTCTCTGGCTCTGATGTGTCTGAACAGATGAGGCTGCTGTCCGCGCTGCTATGGGTCGAGGTCGGAGATCTGCTCCCACTAACCGGAGCAGGCAGCAGCTGCAGCGGGAGAGAGCCCTGCAGTTAGCCGCTAAGCAGAACGATGGCAGTGGCGCTTCGCTGTCTCCTGACCAGCAGCTCAAGCCGCCTCCTCTGCCGACCAGTCCCAGTCTCACGGATCCTAGCAAACCCGCTGATCCGGTAAGCGAAGACCCGAAGCCATCCGAACCGGAGACAGTGAAACATGAGCCGGTGCCAGGACCAGAGGACCCGCCCGTGGTGGTCAAGGAGCTGGACAAAGTGGAAGTGGAACTGTTAGTAAGTCTAGTGAATTTTCAGAGGGTGGCTGTAATGGGACTTACAGTCCCTGCAAAGTTTAAACGTTGTTTCTAGTGTCACCTGAAAGGATTTTAGTGTTATAATAATTATCACTGTTATTATGAACACATTAAAATGTCACTAATTCATGAATCCCCTGCTCTAATACACCTTACATATTGTTTACCTTAATTGTTTAATCAAGTGTGTTGACAGCAGGTCCATTTTCAGAACAAAGTGACTGAGGATGCATTAAAATAAATAGGGACCCGTACATCTCAAGTTTGTGCTAATGGCAAGTCTACTACTTGCAAACTAGGTTTGCCTCTTTTTCCCAACATTGGCAAACATCCAGATTGCTAAATGTGAACTAACGACTATGTGCACTGATCACATGGACATTGTGAGATGTGATCACGCACATGTGTTAGAAGGCTAATCGAAGAGATGTATTCTAAAACTCTGTATATCAATTTGTAACAAGTATGGCTGTAACAATGTTTTTAAAGAATAACAGTTGATGTTTAATGGAATGTACCTGTATATTTCTCTCATTAGGATGGTGTTATTCTCAATTTAGTATTTATATTTCTTATATGTGTTTTGGAGAGAAACCCTTTATTTTGGCTCAAATATTTGGTGTATGATTTCATGGTGGTCTGCAGTACAGTTTTCCCCAAAAGTGCAACTGAGCATGCACAAACTTAAAAAGGACTATTATAATGCTCATTTTCAGTGTTTGTAACTTTTATTTTTGGGGTCTACTAGAATACACTTGCATGCTTCAGTTTTTTATGTTTATTTACTTGTTCTAGGCGAGAGAAGACCCGTCTACAGCAGCTTCAGTGGGAGCAGCGGGTGATGGAAGAGAAGAATAAAAGGAGGAAAGCCCTCCTTGCCAAGACCATTGCTGAAAAGTACGAGCAACACAATAGCTTGGGCTGGAATGTGTACATATTTTTTATTTGTTTGCTAAACTGAACTTTTTGTTCCATAGGTCTAAGCAGACACAGGCAGAGGCTGTGAAACTGAAGAAGATTCAGAAGGAGCTTCAGGCCCTGGATGATTCAGTATCAAGTGACATCGCTATTCTCAGAAAGCTGATAGAGCAAGCCAGCCTTGAGTATTCTGTAGCATGGTAACCAACCAATTCCAGTTACTTTATTTTTATTTATTTATTTTTTGTGTAAAGTTTCTTGGGTTGGGTTTTAAGGGTGTTCTACATCATCCATTTTCGGCTGAGGCTGTTGTTTGTGAATTGTTATTGCAATTTTGCTAATTATAATTGGCAAATTGTAAATATATACTCATCATTAAAAAAAATAGTTGCACAAATAGCGGCACCCATCTTCTTAATGCCAGTACCTTTGGCAGACAGCTGCATGACGCCGGACTACCATGGTTAGTGCCAAGATGAATGGTTTGTTGTCATGCGTCACATGTCCAGATAGCCTGGTGTCACTCCACCTCCACCCCTACTGCAAATCTGCAGGAACTGTGGGAGAATATTCAAGATGCATGGGATGGGTTATCACAGGACACCATTAGAAACCTCTACAACTCCATCCCGAGACATCTAACATCTAATTTTTGTCTGACAGTAGAATTGCAATCGACACGCCTTTCTGGGTGCGACTATTCTTTTGATGACGAGTGTATGATAGGCTATAAGAAGCTGTCTCCGTCTGGTCTGTCAGCCTGTGGTTCTTATTTTTTATAGTATGACTTGTCTAAGCCGAGCAGTTCTTCTTTAGTTTATAAGAGGCATATATTTTTATGAATTGGCGTAGGTCATATTGATTTGTTGACTGTTGTATACAACCAGTCATGTGTTCTCCACTGAATTCTGTAGTGATGCCTTCAGACTGAAGGTGGAGGTCCCTCTGGAAGTGGACATTCAGTAGCAGGGCAGAAACACTGCTGTAGATGCTGATCCAGTAATTCAGTTCAGTATTTGAGCATTGCCCTGTATGCACGATTGTGGATAGTGGACTCAAAGTGCAATGCATATTGCTTATAAAGTCCTCAGTCCCTCCTGTGTGCTACATTTCAGAAGAAAGAATATAGCAATATGCTCGCCATGTCTGTTCAAAAGACATAGTGACCTTGTAATAACAACAATATGCTTTTCTTGAGCGAGAGCTCCAACATCTGCATTAATTCAAGAAGAGCTAAAATGTGGTTTGTTGAAGCAGAGGACAAAAAAATAGAAATAACACCCCTTTGAAATGCAGTATCCAAACAGTATCTGCTTCCTTAGTCATTACAACTCTAGTCACTCTGCATCTAAGAGAAAACTTAATTACTGGTCTTGTAAGGCTCTTGCTGTGTAATACATATGTATTGTCCTCAGTCCTATCTTTTTAATTTTATGCTGGAGGTGAAAATACTGCCCCCTAGAGCATATACTATTTAATTTAAAATATGAAGCTGAAAAACACTGGCAGTCTTTGAGAACACAATAGTAGGTAATTGAACTGCCATTTCAGTTCACACATTCTGTGCTATGGATTGTGTTCTGTGCAGTGATCTGGAAATAACAGTTGGATAGTTCCCACAGATATGAAAGACAGTAAGTAATAATAAATATGGCACACTGACCTATTTGTGTTCCTGTCATCCGTTCTTTATAATGTTGGCAATAGGAACCAGAAGGCTATGTCTAACACATGCCATTTTATTTGTCACAAATCACCAGCGAGCCTACACTTGTCTTCTGACTTTGTATATGTAATTTTAATGGTAAAATGGGCGTAAAATAAAAAACAGGCTTTGGCTGCCGTTTACTTCTTTGTGGATGCCTCTCCACCATCGCTCCTTTCAAACATACATTTTAGGCCAAAAACCGTACCTATAAATGACCAGAAACTTTTTGTGAGAGGGAATTTGAAGGCATTAAAAGCTTCTCGACATTTGGTTCCTATCACAGTCACTGTGAACAATTTTGAATCATTAGGTTTCTCTATAATGGAGTGTTTCATATCAAAACACCTGGAAAGACTTTACTTTTCCTAATTATTTAATTAGATGGGAATAATGGCAATCAATGGAATACCTCACCCATACTACTAACACATTCTTTGTCCCTCTTTTGTGAATGGCAGGAAGCGCTTGGAGAAGGCTGAGGCCGAATACGTGGCAGCAAAGCTGGACCTGCACAAGAAGACTGAGGTGAAGGAGCAGCTCACAGAGCACCTCTGTGCTATCATTCAGCAGAATGAGCTGCGCAAAGCCCACAAGCTGGACGAGCTGATGTTGCAGCTGGAGCTCAATGCAGCAGAGGAGGCGGCCCCAGAAAGTCACACCCACCAGGCTGCACAGGAGGGGGAAGAGGAGAAGGAGAATAAAGAGAAGGAGAGGGAGAGCCTCCCTCAGCCAGCTGCGGCAAATGGGCCCGCAGTGGAAAGTGATGAGAAAACGCAGGCGGATAGCTCAGATATTAGCAAGGACGGTGCCACAACAGTACCAAAAACAAGCCAAGATCAGGAGAGTGAACTGATTACAGCAGCCGCAGAGGGCAAAAGTTAACCCCCTCTTCACATCCTTCACTCTGTACTTTGTGGGCTGTTTGACTGCTAAAGGAACGCTCCCGAATCTAACAAATGATTGATTTCTATGGGGAATCATTCTGACATGTTTCCCTGTCCTTGGTAAAAGAACAGAACATCCAGTGACTTTAAGAACCTGCTTCTGTTTGTTTTCAGCAGGTTTTTGGTTCTTTGTCGTTCTGAATTGGTAATTAACTATGTGCAGAGGTTAGGCTAAAAGTGCTCAAGTGCTTCTCTGAAATGGCTGACTTTTTTTTATTTTAGCAGTTTATATTATGAATATACCGGCACTACATTGGGATATTATGGTGAGGCCAGCTTTACAAGCAAATAAATGTTGTTTGTGCTGATTACCAAAAGATGGTAGAGAAATTACTCTGGATGTTATTTATTATGATGGGGCATGTTCGCTCAAACTTCCTGGAGCGCTGCTTATTATAATACTATTATTAAGTATTATAATAATATTATTAAGGCGGTGTTGGTGAACCTGGTGTAAGGTACCTTTTGTTTAAATGAACAATTATTTTTTTATTCTATGTGATCTCAGAGCTATGTGATCAATGCTCTGTACTGTCATTGCTTTATATTTGTACTTGATCATTGCAGTTCAATCTCTTCAATTGTATTTTTCTATTATCCGCATATATTATTGGAATTACTGTATTTATGTGATGTTACGTTGTTTGTTCATTTTAGAACTGTCCTTTCTGTGTGAACGCTATCCTTCTAAAGAATCCTAACACTACTTTTATCTGTGTCCTCTTTTCTGGTACCTTTTTAACTGTTCATAAACTGTGACGTGTTTTGAAAGCACCTGGCTGTGGTTGGGCTGTGTTGTGGAGTTATGCACATCAGCTACTTGATCAGCAATCCCAAGGCCATGATTAGAGTGCAGACTGAACAAATTAATCTACAAATGACAGTATAACGTAACTGAAAGCAGCTGCGTCCAAATCGATAACAGCACTGTTTTATCATGCGAGGCCGATTCTTCTCAAGATGAAAGCATCTAGTTTTCTATTAGAGAGGAAAAAAGGAGAACGGCTTGTTCAGCGGGAGGGAAGTTGTATGGCGCATTCATGTGCTGCTTCCCTGTCTGTACGTGCTGGGGGTGTTTCAGCCCCTCTGTATGAATTATTCAGAAAGGTAAACTCTCAGGCGAGTCGCTCCTGAAGGAAACCTGCTGCTCAGTGTGCTCACAGAATGGTAAGACGATATCTTCTAATTTATGGAGGTTATTCCGCCTGTTTCAGGTGCTGCTGTCAGCTCGTTACTGGTCAGCCAGAGTGATGCTGACTGATGTTAGAGTGTTCTCTCGCAGTTGTGACAGGAGGTCAGAGCTCTGGACCTTATTAGGTTTAATTAAAGCAGCAAGAGACCTGAGAGTGTTGAAGCGACACTTTAATACTGTTTTCTACGTTTGTCGACTGACTGTTTATACTTCGTGTATTAACGTAGTTGATACATATGCCTTTTCATGCTGTCAGCTTTACATTATTACATTACACTACATTATATATTTTAGATTATGTATAATGTTTGTCAAGAAATAAAGCCAATCTGAAAACGAGTCTTTTCGCACTTCGTTTTAGGACCCACCTGCTGTTCAGTGGTGCTGTAATCTCGTGTCGTTTGTTGAGTTAGGGCACGGAGCTGAGCAGTCATGACTTTCTCATCTTTTTGTGGTCTTTTCTGCGCTTTACGACCTTTCTGTTGCTTGTTTGATCAGCTTCGTATACGAGCTGCTTTCTGGAACAGCCTAAAGGGGAATTCCACTCATTTTTCTAAATGTCTGCTAAAATAACAGCTGGTTAAGATCGGTGAGCAAAGTCACTCAGAGCGGTTTGGCGTGAAATGCTCAATTCTAGGGAAACTTACAGAGTCACAGTTCACAGTAGTGGTGATAGGAACCAGACATCTAAGGAGTTTAATGCTCCCTCACAGAAAGTTACATTACACGTTTTCTAATGCACTGTCTGATTTCATTCATTTAAAAAATCATAGTTCTATGATAGTCATAAATGTAAACGTTTTTGTTAAATAGTGTATGAATATATATACATATTTGGGGTACTTTTTTTGCTTTACACCGTTCCGCCTCTTCAGCCTGAACAGATTATGAAAATATACATTTTAGTCCACAGTTTAGCTCAAAACTAGCATTCAGACTACCAGTCTAAATTCGATTTGGGCATAATCCAGATTGTATCCAGATTCCGTTCAGTTCGTCTGAACAGAAAAAAACACATGAAATCCAAACCACATTTGAAGGCGGTTTAAAATGCGATTCCAATCAGTTTTGTACAGATGTGTCTCAAGTCTGGAAGCTCTGGCCGCTCAAACTGTAAGATGTCAAAGTGTCTTTTGTCACAATGCGACAAACAACGAGCATATTAAACCCAGAGTGGCGGAGTTCTGGGATTGAAGAAGAGTTCTGGACCGCCACTGTTTGGAGGGTGAGATGATGAGCCTCCGTTGATGTGCTACGTAGTCACTGTCGCTTACGTCGTTACCACATCTCAGAGGATCTGGTCCACCCGCAGTCTGAATACCGCCGTACAGACATTAAGTTCCTAAGACGTGTGGTTGCTATCACCACCACTGTAACTGAGTCTATAGCTAACTTTAACCAGGGCGGTGTTGCTCTCATCAGACCTCTCTGAACAACTTTCTACATCTGAGATATGTAACTCTGCAGACATTGCGATGAATCGGTTGGATTCCCCTCTAACCTGCTTTAGACTGGTGTCCCAGTGGCGTTAGATTCGGTCCTTGGGGCTGTTTCCTCATCTCGGTCCCCTTTATAGCCCAAATAATGGAACTAATTCAGTTAGATAATTGATCTTTATAGGCACCTGGGACGAATTTGTTCGGCTTCGAAACAGAACAAGAGCCACTGAGTGTTCGGTTCAGGACATGGCGGAGGAGTCAGTAATCAGGATCAGCTTTCTCAGCACTGAGACAGTGAAGGTAAATAAACCCGTGTGCAGTTTGAGCTGTGGTGTATCAGGAGTAACAGCTCCTCCGCGGAGGACCGTATAAACGCGTACGCTGAGCTGCTCCACGCTCAGCTCTTTGTCTGTGCTGATTATGGCTCTGGGCTCCTGGTCGGGTCCCCCGAACCCCCCTCAGTTCAGTAACCCGAGAGCGGCGAGGTGGACTTTCCCTTCTGTCCCTCTGATGCAGGGTTACGGTGGTCACGGCTGCCTGAGGGTCTCTCACTGAAAGACTGGGAGGATTTAATGGACTATCTATAGTGTACAGGGGGGTTACATAGTCCGGACACATGGACCGGCATTTTAGCGAATGTACACCTGACTGTTTACAAGGCTTTTAATTCGATCTGAGGCAGATCTGAGGCCAATAAATAAATAAATAAATAAATAAACACACGTATTTAACAGCCCAAATATCAGCTCATCTCCATTCACCAAGGTCCAAATGTTCTCAGATAGCAAAAATCTGAAGAAATACTTCACTTATGCCACATCATATGATCTAAATGTGAGCTATATGGCTTATATGTTTATCATATTGAACAAGAGTGCTCTGTAAAAAGTGTTTCAACCTGAAAAAAAAATGAATTTGTTACAAGCAAATAAATTAGGTTTATTCAACCTAAAAAGGTACCTTGAACGAACGATTCTTCTAATCAAAGCAATTTTTGAGTTGAGTAAAACTTATTCAATTGTTTTTAACAAATTGAAGTATTTGTTTTAGGTTGCACTTTTTGCAGTGTGATTTATTATATTAAACATTAGACATTCTTACTAGACATTCATAAAACAACAACAACAATTATTTAATAATAATCATCATCATCATCATCATCATCATCATTATTATTATTATTATTATTATTATTATTATTATTAAATAATTGTTGTTGTTTTATTTTTTTCTTATCGTACTAACTTCAGTTAAACATGACAGGGTACCGTTTTCAACCCGGAAACAATTTCACATCAATATCTATCTATCTATCTATCTATCTATCTATCTATCTATCTATCTATCTATCTATCTATCTGTAGCCCAGTATCTTTTAAAAAAAAAAAATAGCGGACAGATTCGAGACGTCATTCACCGTTTTTTAAGCTGTATTTTAATGACCTTAAAAGGGTCTTGAGTGACAACATCACAGTCGTGTATGGATGTAGTGTATTAATACTGTGTCTGATTGAAACCGATCTGCAGTTTATTAATATGTATTTATCTCGTTTATACTATTTCCTCTTTAGGAGAGCCTAAACGGAAGCTATGTTATTTGTGAACGCACGAGCTCTATGTGCACAAGCCCTGTATGTACACGAGCCCAGAATGTACTTTATTAATGGATACAGTTAATCCGTATGTTTATTAATGACCTCACTGCGCTTTATTAATCAGGATAGTGTCTCTGTGTGGTATTAATTGAACCTAATGCAATCTGGGTTATCAGTGAATGTGAGAATTGTGACTGTGTTGTAGGGAACTGATGTGTTTTATGAGCGTGTTTGTCGGAGTGCGTCTACTGCTCTGGTGCACTGACCCCCCGCCGATGATTAGAGCTCCACCGTCCTCCTTTATTTCCCTAATGGCGCTTTAAGGGGCCTGCTGTTCAGTCTGCACTGATTACACACTCAGTGCGCTCTGCTTTTTACAGGCACGCTGAAACTGTATGTGTACTTTAATAACCAGATCAGACTCACTTATCATCTAACTAGCTGCTGCCAGTTAATCCAAGCTCGCTGCCCGAAAACTCCAGTGTAGTTTTGTGAGTGAAGTGGAACAAACACATAAAGTCATGCAATAAAAGAATAAGGGGCGGAGTTACCCAGAATGCACAGGGAAATAGTTGATTCCTCTTTGTTTAATCTTTTTTTCCCTTCAAATATTTAATAAATAAATAAATAATATTATAAACACACACAACACCAAACATTTCCTTCTGGTAATATATATAGCGTTCACTTGAATATGGGTTATGTAAAGTATGCTAACTGTGTTCGGTGTCATTTGCTCAGTCAGTAATTTATCTCAGAGCTGCAGTTACAGCATGTTCTTCTTTACAACAAGATGAGGTCATGACAGTTCAAACACTGAATAGTGATGTAGCTGAGCTGTAAAGCTGAAGTTGGTGCAGCAGTACAGTACAGTAATTTGAACCACAGTGTTTATTTAAACCACAGTGTTCAGACACTGAAGCGGAGAGGTTCCTCTGATACGGTGAGTAAACCAAACTTATCAGAAGGAGATGTTTGGTGCTATGTTGAGCTATAAAGCTTGGTGAGTTGGTGATCTATGAGAGAGTTCTGACTGTGAAAGTGCAGCTCGTCTATGCAGCTCGACTCTGCAGCTGGTCTCTGCAGCTCGTCGTCGCAACACATCTCTGCAGCTCGTCTGTGCAACTCATTTCTGCAGCTCGTCTCTGCAGCTTGTCTCTGCAGCTGGTCTTGGCAGTTGGTCGCTGCAGCTCGTCCCTGCAGCTCGCCCCTCCAACTGGTCTCTGCAGCTCGTCCCTGCAACTCGTCGTCGCAGCTCAGCTCTGAAACTCGCCTCTGCAGTTCGCCTGTGCAGCTCGCCCCTGCAGCTGGTCTCTGCAGCTGGTCTCTGCAGCTGGTCTTTGCAGTTCGTCGCCGCAGCTCGCCTCTGCAGCTCGCCCCTGCAGTTGGTCTCTGCAGCTCGTCTCCGCAGCTGGTATCTGCAGCTCGTCCCTACAGCTCATCTCTGCAGCTGGTCTGTGCAGCTCGCCTCTGCAGCTCGTCCCTGCAGCTCGTCTCTGCAGCTCGCCTCTGCAGCTGGTCTGTGCAGCTCGCCTCTGCAGCTCGTCTCCTCAGCTGGTATCTGCAGCTCGTCCTTGCAGCTCGTCTCCGAAGCTCATCTCCGCAGTTTGTCTCTGAAGCTCGTCTCCGCAGCTCGTCGTCGTTTAGGATCTTTTCTTCGTTTGTTTTACCTCTTTGGCTTTAAAGCGCTGCGTTGCCATGGCAACTACGCAAGCTGAACGGTGAGCGCGCCTCTAGCAGACGTCAATGCCTAACACGTTCTAAACTCCCGCCAAAACAACGATGCAGATTTTAAACCTGAATCCAAGCTTTCAAACTTCAAAATGTCCAGCTCATCCAGCCTCAAATAATAAACTAACACGTTTAAAACAGTGATTATCCTTCTGCTAAAAACTCCAATTCACAAGCTCAAATGCCGGCAGATTAAATTCAGAGATAAACCACTTACTTACTATTAGAAGTCGCATTAATTTACAGTGATAAAAAAAAGACAATTAAAATAAAAATAATAATAATAATAATAATAATAATAATAATAATGTAATTATTATTATTATTATTATTATTATTATTATTATTATTATTATTATTATTGTTATTATTATTATTATTATTACCATTATTATTATATAATGTATTATTGTTGTTGTAGTTTTTATTACCATTATTATTATTATTATTATTATTGTTGTTGTTGTTGTTGTTGTTGTTGTTGTTTTGTTGTTCTTGTTGTTGTATTATTATTCAATATAAGATAAATAATATTTACANATATATATATATATATATATATATATATATATATATATATATATATGCATTTTTTTTACGAAACTCGAACTGGGAATCGAAAACTGTACTGAACCTAAATCAGCGTGTATGGTTAAACGGCATGTCTTTCGGTCTTTTGTAATTTGCGGCTTGTGCAGTTTCCCACCGTTATGATCTTCCTCTAATGAGACTCATTTTCACCTCTGTGGAAATTATGTCAGACTGTTGCTTTGACGACACAATAACTCAGAAATAAGAACCCTGCGATCTCAGTGAGCTTTAAACCTCACTCAGGAGGAGGAGGAGGAGGAGGAGAAGAAGAAGAAGAAGAAGAAGAAACACTCCGCTTGCAGAGTGAAGCATGTTGGGGCTCGAGAGGCCCGCGCGCGGAGGAGGGGACGTGCAGAGAGAAGCTAATGATGAAAAAGAGAGAGAGAGAGAGAGAGAGAGAGAGAGAAAGAGAGAGAGAGAGTAGACTCCGTCCCAACGGCGGCTTAATTAAATACATGGAAAGAACGAAAGCAGCACATCTGGTTTCAATCCGTTTCCCTTTGATGGCATCAAGTGTTCTTTTCCCAGATCTGCGGAGCGGAGAGCCGAGAGGAGCTCAGACTGCACCACAGCACTCTGATCCCCCTTACCTGAAAAACAGGCTCTAAAACACTGCACACGGCTAGGTTCGCTTTTCTCTAGTCAGAGATGCGCATAAACCCAGATTCTGAGGCAGTTAAGTGAGTAAGAAGAGGCGGACTGAGTGATGGAGCACTGAGCACCAAAACTTCCATACAGAACCTGTAGCTCTGGTCTTACACTGATCTGGAGACTGGAGTTTCAGCTTTGATTTTTTACGCTTCTTATGCACTCTCCAAATATGCACTGTACTAATACCGGGGTTGTAGTCTCAGGGGTTCATCTTCAGTACGGAATTTATTGAGGAATCAAACTGCACAGTAACCCATTGAAATAAGAGTAAACACTGCCCACAGCCGCTCCTGTTTACAGGCTTTTTACTCTATCGCTCTGTTTTTGAACTAATAGGTTATGAACAGGTGCAAATATGACCAGTTTTGGGGGGAGAAAAACATATTTAGGGTTTTACAGCTCGACCTTAAAACCATTGAGAGTATATTTACAATGTTTGTACCAAAGGAAAACTGAAGCTGTGCAGACAGCCTGCCTGCTTTCCTGAACTGATCCGCTGCAGTCCGGGCTCCGGTATGTGTCACTGATTACAGCCCCCCCCCCGGTACCATCAGTTAATACAAAAATGAGGATAATCCATTATCCTGTTTACTTTCTCAAATAAGCTGATGTACACAGACACGTTTATGTTCCCAATTCTAGACTTTAGAATTAGGCACCACCTATAGCAATACTAGCGTTACCGCAGCAGTATAGTTCTGTGTAAAGAGTGCACACCTTAACACTTTTTAAAGTATATACTACATTTATACTTAGTATATTAATGGCTATTAGCATCTGAAAATTTTAATACACAGTTATAACACATTAATGAAATAGATAACAGTAATATGGTTGATCTGATGAATTCGATGATTAAAATAAATAAGATAAATAGATAAATAACTAACTAGTTAAGTAACCAGATAAATAGCCAAGGATCTCTGAGCTTTAACGTTATAAACAAAGGTGGGTTCACAATTAGGGTCACTGTTACCCTTTTTATTTATGTGCTGTAACTGCTTATTCATGTATTTATGACCTCATTAATAACCATTAATAAACGAATGCGAATGCATTAATTAACCGCTATAAGGGAAATCTTATTCTGAAGTGTTAGAGCGGTTTATAACTAATGGTTATATCATCCGTTTGTAAACGGTATTACGAGCTGCATTATGAAGAAGAGGTGTGAGCAGTATTGACTAAGTGTATTAGCGGTCTATATATAGGGGGCTGGTAATAGATTTTAGGGGGCTTAGTAGAAGTTAGGCTTGCGCCATGGAACCTGTCCTGCAGTAGATCATCTATAGGAAACACTGTCATATACTTATGGATACAGTTGTGCTTGTTGAATATAACATAGAAATAGATATTAATGAAATGAGGCCACAGTCATACAAAGATCTCCAGAGCTGGGCTCCAGATCCAGCATCAGCACCTGATCTTAATGATATTGCTTCTAAATGCAATCAAATTCTCACCGTTATGTTCTAACATCTAGTGTAAGGTCTTTCCAGAAGAGTAGAGGCTGTTACTGCAGCAAAACAGGACAAACTCTGTTAATGTGCTCGATTTCAGCAGAGACGTTGTAAAAGGCAGACACACGACTAATGTATAATAATACGACCCCGTTATTAAAGATAAACGTGTAAAATGATTCCACATGGTTTTTAACCAGCTATCCGGGAACTGTGAGCTGAGGGCATGTGAGATGTACTCATTATGATGAACAGAGCTGTAGATGAACGGTGACTGAGAAAGCTGTGATACTTTGAGGATGCATTTATAATATACCTTTATTATATTACATTATTTCATACATCAAACGTTCATGTACCTGAGTGTGTGTGTTTGTGTGTGTGTGTGCAGACTGTATATAAACAGAGCCTGTATGTGGTAGAGACTATTTTATTGACAGCTTTATAATTTCGCCTTCTGGTCTGTCACTAATCATCACTGAGAGAGAGAGAGAGAGAGAGAGAGAGAGAGAGAGAGAGAGAGAGAGAGAGAGAACAAGAGACACAGAGAGTAAGAGAAAGAGAGAGTGGTAGACAGAGCTAGAGGAGGGCAGTCTGTTCTTGTTCTGTTCAACGTCAGAGACACAGCCTCTGTCTCTCTCTCTCTCTCTCTCTCTCTCGCTCTCTCTCTGCCACGTAAATGCCGCGCGCCTATTAGCTCTCTCTTTCTCTCTCTCTCCCGCGCGCTGCCGAACGCTTCGTTTGAAGTCTCTGTATGAGTGTTTGTGTGAGCGCGCGCGCGCTCGTGTGTGCCGCTTTTTGAGCTCGTGCGCGTCAGCACTGCTGCAGGCCCGCGCTCGCCCTCCTGCGCGAGCTGATTGAGAACGCTTTAACTTTTTGTCCTCACTCTCTCTCTCTCTCTCTCTCTCTCTCTCTGTCTCTCTCTCTCTCTGTCTGTCTCTCACACTCTGGCTCAGTGTGAGAAGAAGCGCAGCGGCGGCAGCAACGCTGAAGCGGAGCGGACTCTACAGCGGACTCCAGCGAACTCGCCGTGCTGCTCTCGGACCCCTGTTTGCGCCCACCGCTAACACAGGCACATCTGCGCGCGTTGGAGAGTGTGTTTTCGTTCGGCTTGTTAGTGCGCGTGGACCCCCCGGCTCGGCTCGAGAATCCCCCCGGCCGGCGTCCTGCTCGCTGTCATGACCTCCAGCTATGCCCCTGTAATGGACAGACGACTGGAGACGGACAGCCTGCAGGCCAAGAAGAACTTCTCGGTAAGCCACCTGCTGGACCTGGAGGAGGCGGCGGACATGGTGGGCCCTCAGGCCGAGGAGAGTGCGGGGGACGCGAGCAGGGCCATGCTTGAGTCGCCTGGACTGACCAGTGGCAGCGACACGGCGCAGCACGATAGTGAGTGGCAAGGGGCTTCACACCCACCTACCTGTGGGCATATGCACGCACACACACACACACACTCACACACGGGTCGCACTAAGAAAAGCTCCTCAGCTCAGCGCGGGGATGTTTACACGCGTGAATGAAGCGGGCTGGTGAGCACCGTTAAGGTGACCACCATGCCGAGGATCTTCGGTGTGGCTGCTGATTCGCTCCAACAAATTTAATGCGAACAAACGAATATGTGGATTCAGTTCTCTATTTAACTAAATAATGTGCACTGTAACTATTAGCTTTATGCAGCCCGGCTGTTCCTAAATCTTAGCAAACTAACACACAAAAATAACACGAGAGTTACACAATATTAACTTACTACGTTCAATAAAAATATGAATTTTAAAGAAGCTTACTTAATAAATTACAGTACCAAATCGTGTTGTGTAAGCGGTGCATTTCAATCTGGATAAAATCGCTTTATAGATGCAGTCAGTCTGTTTACACCGGCCTGTGAAAGAACACACTGTGAAGCGTCCGCTTCGACCCCATATCCCATAATGCCTGATTATCATTATTATCTCCTGAAAGCAACTCAAACACCCAGAAAGCGGTATTATAACATACTCGCCTCATCTCTTTTATTTAGTGTATAACCCTGAAAAGAAGGGATACTAATGCTAATACTGATACTAAAGTGAATTGTGAAGCTCGAATAATGAAGGAGGGCACGAGCTGATGGGAGGACAGTGTGTGAAACTTACAACTAATTCACCCTCCAACTAATCAAATCATAACAACAGCACAAATCTGAGATTATATAGAACAGAGGAAGCGTCTCTTTAACCTCGTTTAGTCGTATACATCTCATTGCGGCTTAATTTAAACCCTGATTTTATTGATTTCATGTATCAGTTTTGCCTGTTTAATAAAGCGAGCGCATCGCTTCCGGTTCATTAATCCCTTTTCAAGTTAGTTCAATATAATTCCTGTCGAAGTTTATTTCTCTCTGTGACTAAAGCTCAGTTTACGTTTCACTATTACGCACCCGAGCCTAATCACTGGTTTGACCCCGTACCCTCCAAAGTTTCGCACTATTTTAAAAGTTTTTAATTTCCGTAAACTATGTCGTTAACCACATGAAGGTGTAGTAATTTTCGTGAATTGAGAACACGGCCTGTATGTACACTGTATTTAAGACGTGTTTAGCTGATAAGGTGTTTTGTACTGCAAGCACTCAAAACGCCTTTTCACTTCAGACAGTAGTTTACTTAGAGCCGCTAATAGCAGAGCAGAAATACATTCAGCGCAGGGCGGCAGTCATTGGTCATCGCGCTATTAACGCTCGCCTTTCATTGGCTGTTCTTCCAGAGCTAATTATAATAAACCCTCTCTGACAGAAGCTGATGGTGTAACTTGTATATGGACGGTGCATCAGGTACATCTTTCTTCTCTGAACCTTCATTAGCAGAGGCGTAGAAGGAGTCTGTGTATGTGTGTGTGTGAGTGTGTGTGTGTGTGTGTGTGTGTGTGTGTGTGAGAGAGAGAGAGAGAGAGAGAGAGAGAGAGCAGAGTAAGAAACATTAGAATTCCATATTTTCTCTTTAAATGAATTGAGGAAATGCTCGCAGTACGATAGGCCTACTGAATCGATCAACGTAAAGGCAATTTAGACTAACGCTATTGTATTAGTACTATTAGGCCTGTATTAATAGTTTCTGTAAACATACCAGATATTCAATATTAACACAAAACAGCGGGAATATATACTATATTTAAACATATATATAAAACCTTAATTTTTAAACATAGATTATTTTTACAATACTTGCAAGTGATTCATTTAGAAATGACGGCAGGTTAAATCTGTTGTGTGATTTGTTTTAAGTCAGCTCAGTTGATTGTACAGGCTCTGATTGCAGAACACCACAGCAGCATGTGTATTCACACGGAAAATCAGCACGTTTTACTGGAGGTGCTGGTTTTTAACGACCTCTCTGCGAACCGGCTCTGCCGCCACTTACCAATTAGCGAAGATAAAAAAAGAACAAATAAAAACAATTAAAAACGGCTTATATTACAAAGAAAATAGCTACTCATTAGATAAATAGGGAATTATGTGTAGTTTAGTGCTGCTGCAGATGAACCAATTAAATACCAGCCACGAGTCTGTCAGAGAGGGCTTATTATAATTATCTAAGGAAGAACAGCCAATGAAAAGCGAGCGTTAATAGCGCGGTGACCAATGACTGCCGCCCTGCGCTGAATGTATTTCTGCTCTGGTATTAGCTGCTCTAATTAACTACTGTCTAAAGTGAAAAGGCGTTTTGAGTGCTTGCGGTACAAAACACATTACAAGCGGAACATGTCGTAAATACAGTGTACGTACAGGCCGTGTTCTGAATTCACAAACAGTTCTACTAAACCATCAACGGATGAATTTAGGGACATTAAATAGATTTAAAACGTTGGTGCGATGCGGAAGCTAAAAGGTCTCCAGATAAAAAACTTAAAACTTAAACTTCATCATATCAATCTTTATTAAATCGTGACAGCATCGCTGTTAATTAATTGCCTTCGAGTTTCTTATGTACGGCTGAAATATACTAAGTTAATCCTACCGGTACCGAGTACATGTGAAATCCCAGGCTGAGTTTAGACTATTTATACCTGATACCCTACAAGCCGTTACATGTGTTGTCTGAAAGTCTTTTACCTCATGTTTATGGTTCAGGCTCCCTCAGTCTTCAGAGACACTAAAACGTCACGTCAGCACAGTAAACATTTATAGGCTAATCCACTAATGAACAAGAGCCCCATTACGGTTTAATATGTCAGCAGGCCAGACTTTATGTGCCTACCTGTACAAAAAACAAACATGGACTCAAACAACCACCGCTGCTCCCCCAAAGCACTTTATTGTCCATGACTGCCATACTTAAGCAGTTAAGAGATATGAAGATAAAGCCCTTATCTAATGTCTTCATTCACTTTCACATCTAATTTACTCTGGACTTCAACTCTTGAAATTCTACCAACATGAGATATTCATTTCACTTAAGATGCTGAATAATTCATAATAGCTCCTGAATAATACTGACCAACAGGCCTCAGGCTTAATAGCGTACTGATTTGATCACGCTGAACTACAGGCCTACTTTTGACGTGTGTTATTTATTAGATGTTCTGGTTGAAACTGTACCAGAACAGAGGCTGCTTCTGAGAGTCAGCACTGACTGTGATTTGCAGTCAGAGAAACACTGCTAACGTGCATATTGTATGTGATGGTGTGGACAGATGAGCAGCTGAACTCGGAGGAGAAGAAGAAGCGCAAGCAGAGACGGAACAGGACCACGTTCAACAGCAGTCAGCTGCAGGCGCTGGAGCGAGTGTTCGAGAGGACGCACTACCCCGATGCCTTCGTTCGGGAGGATCTGGCTCGCAGGGTCAACCTCACCGAGGCCAGAGTGCAGGTAGGCCTACGGCCCAAAGGCATCATGCCTCTCAAATTTAGCCACAAGGGCCGGGAATTAGTCATGTGGTGACACTGATATGATACGAAAGGCGAAAAAAAACCGCAATCCTAGATGTCCGATACGAATGAGCTCAGCTTTTCAGAACGTAGACTTGGTCTGACCTGTGGGAAAGCCATCCAAAGTGCATGGTTAGAAGGTTGCTCTGTTCCCCCTGTGTATGAGACTAGGTCTGGCCCCTGGACACAACACTCCGCCAGTGGATAATTATGGAGGACACCCCAAGTTTTGATTATTGGCGCGTCTACCAGCAGATATTCCGGACATCAGATTTAGATTTTACTTATCTGTGAGCCCTCATTATATGCCATACCATTAAACAGTTATGACCATCTGTCACTGTTTCTGAGGAAGTTTAATCCAGAGGTGCTATTCAGTCTTAAAGGGACCATTACAGATGCACTGCAGAGCATCTGAGATTTGTGCGTGGATCTTGCTGGTGTCCTGAAAATGCTCGGATGAGAACTCTTGCTCAATTTTAACGCACATGCTCCAGGCTAGAGACGGTCTCCACATGTTGTAATGAGAGGCTTTTTCCCCCTTTTTTACCAAAAGATGGGGATTATGCCCGTTTATAGATCAAGAGGGAGTGAGCAAGAGAGGAAAAGAGAGAAATAAGGCGAGCAAAAACACATCTGTGATTAATGTGTCCCAGAGAGGGTGAACGATTCGGAAAGGCTTTGATAAAAGCAACTTTGAGCTCATTCCTGAGGCGCTGCGTAACCGGACACTGCGCCTCCACCAGGCCTGCCGGCTGCAGCCGGAGCTTGCAGAAAGAGATCCTGGCTCTGCCACCCCACCAGCGTTCAGAGCAAGAGGAGTGGCACTTTGCTACTTCTAGGTCTGTCATTTGTGCTTGTTCAGGGAGAAAATATTACGCTGTAGATAGAGCACGTTATACTGCAGCTGTTAGTGCATGATGGAGGGTATTTTTAAACAACAGATGAAGAGATGGAGCGGCTTATCATGAGGGTTTTACTGTTTTGTGATCTCAAATGTCGTGTTGCTCTCATACACTGTTATTGCAAAGGAAAGAAGAGAGAATGTTGCTTCGGGTATATGCTTTTAATGATGGCCAAAAAAGTAGTGGCATAAAGTAACAACAAGCGGTGTGTAGAATAATACAGGCATGGTAGGTGAAAATAAACATAGTCATCAAATATAAAAAACGCTTTTCAGTCATCGTGTTGCACAATAACTACTTTGTGTAACTGTAGTACATTCAGCTGTGTAATATTTCCTGAAGATTCAAGAGATATTCTGTACATGCATGTTGTGATGCCATTTGGACTGTGTAATGCACCATATTGTATATATTTTATTGCCTACATTTTGTCACTCTTCAGGATTCAGACTAAAATATACCTAGACAAAAAAATCACATCCGCAACCTGCCTATCAAATTTTAAAATTAGCTTCTAAGCTGGCAGTGTGATATGAAATTAAGTCAAATGCTGAATAAAGTCCAGTTTAACTCTGTTCTGTTCTGTTGTCCGCTTAACTTAGTTTTGCTCCGCTCCTTATCTGAAGGAAAATTCCTGCTTTTCCAACTTTTGGCTATCCATGACAAATACATGGTGAACTGCGGAATCATTGAATTGTTTTCATTTGCTTGCGGGTTTCTCATACATGTGCTTATACAATAATCAGCATACATGCTGCATTCATTTCTGCCTTGAAACACTATCCAACTATTTCAAATGCGATACGCGACTGAAACACTTTGTGTTTTTCTGCATATGCTTATTATTACACAGGACAAAAAGCATTTTATAATGTATTTTATATCATGTTTTTAATGTTTTAAAAAAAATCAACATTTTGATGCACTGAATCCCTTCTACGTTTTTTCTGTCTTTCTATAATTTCAGTAATTATTTTAATAAAATTGCCGTAGTTATATTTAAATGAATGCATATTAATCGCTGTCCAATGAAAACATGTATATTCATTTTTGTTTATTTTTACTTTTATGTATCACTCTAATCTCAGCTGCTGTTTACATTGTGTGAAAATTGCGTGATGAATGGACCAACAGAAATTGCTCAAAATTGCTTAGAAAAAACATCTGTTCTGTCTGCGATGATATATGATAACAACACACTGCAGTAAAAGAGTCAAGAACCAAAATAAAATACTTTATAATACTTTGCACTTTATAAACGTATTGCCCACATTACATGAGTATTATATAAGCTATGTTGTTGTGAGAGTGAGGAGTGGGAATCTACCGACGGGCGCATAGAGTTTAAGGTCATGATTTGATCATACCAGGTATCAAAAATTCTACTCGCCTTTCAAAACAAAACCAGATTCTCATAACTGCAGTGAAATGAATCCGTTCTGTTCTGTGTCCTCACAGGTGTGGTTCCAGAACCGACGGGCGAAGTTCCGCCGCAACGAGCGGGCCATGCTGGCTAGTAAGAATGCCTCCTTGCTCAAATCCTACTCAGGAGACGTAACAGCAGTGGAGCAGCCCATCGTCCCCCGACCTGCCCCCCGGCCCAACGACTACCTATCCTGGGGAAGTGCCGCCCCATACAGGTAACCGTGATAACCTTCCAGCAGTGTTTACCCCCAGCGTGTACCCCCTACTCTCATGGCCCCCTCTAACCCAGCGTGCCCTCTGGGTACCTGCTATGTTTTCCTTTCATTTCCTCTCGATCCAAGCCTGCTGCCATCCCAACGTTATTAACCCAGCCTTTCTCTCTCCACTCTTTATTTCTACCAACTTGCCTCATTTCAGCTGTCTGGCTATTTGTCTTCAGAGTTTCCTGCAGCATGATATTCATACTCTTTACTCTCACTGAACGGTTTTGACACTTTGTGAAATATTTTTCTTAGCCAAACAGAATGACCAAAAGGAGTTTATGAAATGCTATGATGAAATGCTTCGCTAATCAAAATGACAGTAAAATAAAGCAGTGTAGACTGTCACGCATACTCAGCCAGTCCTGCATAGTGTTCTCTCTCAGTTGAGAAGGGGTGTGACTGATCTCTTCGCCATAAGGTGATAATCTGAAAACAAACCGTATTAAATCCACCTCTGAACCTTGTGACCTTTGGGTTATAGGATATGCGCTAACAAACGCAGGAGAAAAGCTCCACTGGGCAGGATTTTCTGTGACTCTGGTTACATGGGTTATGATTTACAGTAATCTTGGCCCTTAAAATGCTGTATAGAATAGCTGACCCAGCCGTCCAGGCCAAAACCTCGGTTCCCGGCAGTCCAAATGTGTTCCTCAACCGGGAACGTTTTCTGGCACGGCTACCGTCATGAACAGTAACCATGCCAGTAAAACAAGCCAGTGCAGGTCCAGATCATACAGAAGGCACTGATGTGCATACACATTGCAGTGATTATTACATGTTAATAACTATATATATATATATATAGCATTAATAACTATTTATATATTCTTAAGCTGGTTCCCAAGGTCGGAGGGAGGGCCAGTGCGAGTGCCACAGAAAATGCTGCCCACAGAAAGCAAGTACTTTTTAATTTTACTATGTGTAATATTTTTATTGATTTGTTTATTTACATTTCTGTAGCTCTATATAGTTTAACCTAACTGTATTACACTGAAATGTTAAATGTTTGGAAGCACTCCCATATGGAGACTGTTTGCTTAAAAATGTCTTGACTGGCCACCTGCATTTTTACATTTCTGTTGTCAGTACTGGTACCTGACTTTGGCTCTCTGTATTTCCTTTCCATCAGCACAATGGCAAACTACCCACCCACTTGTGCCAACACCACTTCCACCCAGGGAATGAACATGGCAAACAGCATCGCAAACCTAAGACTGAAAGCCAAAGAGTACAGCCTCAACCAGGTGCCCACCGTTAACTGAGCTTAGACAGAGCGACGAGAGGGGAGTGAGAGAGGGAAGGAGGGGAGGACGGAGGAGAAGAGAAAAGAGAAGGCCTCAAAGGAGTTGGATGACTTGGAAGGCCTCAGAAGAGCTGGATGAATTGTTCTGAAGCAGAGATCCCTCTTTTGCCCTTCTGCAGAGCCAAGCTCCATTGGGAATGGAACAGTCTCCCTGCTCCCCCCTCCTGGAATTATGGTCCATTCCCCTTCTGCTCTGGCTTTTTTTGTTACCGTCTTCATCATTGCCGATGAATGTAGCTATTTTTTTTGTTCATATATCTGGACTCCGATACGGAGACTGCAAGGCAGTCATGGTGTCTGGATGATGTCATTTCTCTTTTCTTTGTTGTTCTTCTTTTTGTGGCTTTGCAATTTGGCTCAACTGGATTTGTTCTTCAAAGAAGCCAGTGGAGGACTGTAGTTTGCCATCTTTGAAGTATGAAATTACACAAGACCTGAATGAAATGATGAAAAGGTGACGTGTAGCTCATTTGTTGGAAACTCATTGAAAGGATTGTGGAATTCTACAGCTCTGTTGAATGAGAATGAAGACCCATGGACTTACACTGATTGAGAAACATCTAAAAACTGAACAGCAGACCTTGTGTTCAATGCAAACCGTACGTCTTATTATTGATACTATACCACTGACTAGTAACTGTTGGCCCGTGGTGATTTATCTAACTGCTCCACATACTAACACAAATGTAACTCGTCCTTTGTTGGAGAACAATGACTCATAGTTCCTGTCTTCATCTGTATGATACGATTTATATTTGCAAGGCTTATGAGAATAAAAACAGTTTCATGTCAAACAGTAACTCTAACGAACTCATCTGAAATGTTGAGGTCAATCCAAAAAGGTCATGTCACTTCGACTGCTATGTTGAAAAATTGGCATCTTATTCAAAGCTAGTTTATCATTAGCTTTTCTGCTACTTTCCCATCTATTGCTGATATCTGTTGCAGGCAACAGAGCATATATATCACATATGACAATTAAGAAAATAATCCATATTTTAATTTTCATGCTTCAGTCTTTAACAAACATGGGAGGAGTATGTCTGTAAGGCTTAGTATCATGGATTTCACCGCTATTCTCAAATGTTATTTTACAGTTGCGTGGGTCCGGTTGGAATGGTTTTGAGGACGGTTAGCGTTGTTTAGAATTGCGTGAGAAGATGTTGAATTTGGGAAGTACAGTGATTGCTATAAAATGTTTTATTAAGTCCAGAAATAACTCTTTCCATGACATAAACAACTGTAAAGCCCTTAGCTGTTCTGACTGTTCTCCGTGTGTGTCTATGTCTGATCATGTCCAAAACCTGAAGTATGTATTTTTCAACGCTGTAATCACAATCCATGGAATACAACAGTATCTGCAGAGGATTTTATGATGCAAACGCCCAGTTCCAGTGTTGTGTGAGGGCTGGTGATTTAACACTTTTTTGCTTAGTATGTTTGTTTTCAGAGATGATTAACACTTGCTGTTTTTAATCCAAGTAATTGAGATAAAAACAAATGATTCCTTGAATTATCCTTTGTATGGTTGTTGAGCCCCCCTTGTGTTTACACAGACATTACTTTCCCATTACTCTTCAGATGTTCAGTTGTTATCTGTGTGTTCTTGGCAGGCTCTAACTGTGCCTCAAGCTTGATAGATGTTCTCTTAATGTAATTCAAGTACTTCCATGGGAGCTTCCTGGGCTTAGGGTTTGATCACCACAGCAGTACAGGCCAGGTTTCTGTTTTTCCTGACTTATGCTTTATGAAGAATCAAGCCTTGCACATTATCTCCCTCCAACTGGGGCATGTAGCATGTACTTCATTTGATACTAATGTTGTCCTGCACAAATACGTCTTTTGCTACTTTGTCCTTGTGTACCGCAACTCCAAAATGACCACAGGCTTACAGAAAGCTCTCAACAGTGAAGGAAAAATCGGTATGCTTTTAGTATATTTAGCACATTACTGATGCTACATAAACTACAACAATCATTATTCAGGGCAATGCAGATTTTGCGCTGATACTGAGATTTTTAATTGATTAGGTACTGCTTTATCGACAATGGGCAGAGTACCAGTATGCGGCCAATGCAATGCTATTTAGCATCTAACCAGAAGTCCAAATCGCAGTAATAGCACATATTCCATGGTAATGTAATGTAATGTTGTTTATATTGATTTAAAATTATTATAAACAACTCGTGGTGTTTACACTCCCTGCGGAGGCATGCACACCATTATTTCTCACTCATAGCTTATAGAACCAAATGGAGAAATTGGCTAAAAGTGCGGATAGCAATCTTTCAATTGATACCACATTTGTGTTTGTAATAGCAGAGAAGATTTATTATTAATATTATTATAATTTGGATTTTATGAAAAGCCATTGTTTGTACAACCTTGATTTTTACAGTAAGAAAAAACATTCCTGAAAATTTTCTTGCTTTTTTTAAAAATCAAAAGCAAAGCGCAGACACAAATTCGCCAATACAGAACACAAAATGTATGTTATTCATGGCCCACTTATGCAGTTGTAATTAACCAATTATGTAATATTTTTTGCCATGAGAATCAATTGTATGGAAAACATGATGAAACGCTAGACTCCTGAAGCTTAATGCAATGCTATGGATTGCAGATATGTTCATAAACTGTGGTTCAGCTATGTACGCGGCATGTGCCATCATATGTCTTGTGCTCGGGGCTCTTATGTGTTTTCCGCGGCAGGCCGGGGCACGGTGTCTCACCTTTCAGGCAGCCAAGGCCTTGCTGACCTGAAGTGCTTCCAGATGTGTGTAGGCAGTGACCCGCTCGCCCCATCACCGGCCCCAGCACCTCGAGCCCCGCCGGCGTCCCCTTGGACGGGCCGCGCGCTCACAGTGGATGACATACAAGCGCCTCACCCCCTCAGCACCACATCTGGAGCCTATTACGGAGGAGACAGTCCGAGAGAGTGAGGGGGGAAGAGTCTGAGTGTGTGTATATGCGTGCATGTTTGTAGGAGAAGAAGGAATGTATATGAGTAGAGAGGGAGGGAGGCGCACGCCTGTGTATGCCGGGATGTTTACATATGCATCAATTCGGAGAGCGAAAAAAAAAATCCCTTCTTTCAGTCCTATTATTCTTTCTTTCATTCTCCCCCTCTCTTTCCCCACCCCACACCCAATTCATAACCACACTCTCTGTCTTGTCAGACTGCTGGCTGAAGCGTTAGGGCCTTCTGATGGCGGAAAATTTATTAATGAGAGCTCTTGGATCGGAGGTTTTGTGAGAAAAGAAAGAGGAGAAACTATTAAATGTTGCAGGGCTTGAGTGAAATATGGCCCAGCTGTTAAGAGCATGCGGTTAGGGTGAACAACCAAAAGAATGTCCTTAGCCTGGTGCCAATGCAGAATGAACGTGCAAAATGCGTTTCAGCCATACTGAGCCACTGAGGCCTGAGCACTATTATCCACCTGCTGGGTGTAAGCATAGTGCAGTACCCATCAAAACATAGTGGAAATGTGCAGTACAGTGAGAGGCCTACATGTATCTGTAGCTTTTTAGCATGTGACCAGTCTGCAAAGTTATAAAGCCCAAAGTACACACCAGAGGGAGGAACTCTCTCTCTTATAGAAGCCACTTTTCTCATTTCCCATTTCTCTTTTACAAGGTGACATCATCTCGCAACACAATCCTGTTGACCCACCTACTGGCAGGCTTGCCCACCCTTACCCAACACACAAACAGAGCTGAAAAGTAAAGCCCTACCACTCTGAAAGCTCCAGGCACATTTGTGAAGGAGGATCAGGTCTACCAACTTGTTCTAAATAAGCTCATCGGCACTTAAAGGCACAGGAGCACTTACAAAGCATTTCGCACAGAGGGTGAACACAGATGAGAAAAATGTCGTGTTCTGGAAAAACTGAAGCATGTAAATGTATTCTAGTAGATCCTCCCAAAAATATGGACATTAAAAATGAGCCTAATAGGTCTCCTATAAGTACAGATTAATCATTATTCAGGGGATGTTTCTGAGGAAGTTATACATAAGATCATCCCGGCGGGGAAAGCCATAAGGAAAATAAATGAAAAAAAACATGAGTTTCCAAAACTACACATCTACAAAACGTCAAAATATATTGAGAAAATGGCACTCCTAAGAACAAGTGCAAGACCTGGTAGGCCCCAAAACCTGTCACCATCAGATAAATCAGGCTCCATTCTTGTGTCAGATTACTGAATGCGTTTAGGATTATTTGGATCTTGAGAAGCAGAAAATGCAACCAGCTTTTAAGACGGAAAACATCCCTGCAGACTTCTTTGGAAAACTCAATCCAAAAGTCCCAAAAAATCATGGAAGCTGTAAAGGGTGGATACAGTAAATACAGAGAAAGGGGATATTGTATGAAGTTGTAAATGAACACTTTCTACTTTTCTACTCTGACACTTGCACAGTACTGTATTTTAGCATCTGTTGGATCCTACTGAAAAAGTCATTAGAGTTGATATCAGAGAAGGGGTTCTTAATAGTTCAGGCTTGTGTTTAAACACATGGTAGTATCTTGCTGAAAGGTATTTAGGGCCCCAAGCCACCAGGGGGTCCCAGGAGAACGCAGCCATATACAGTATGAAATGCTCCTTTGTTTGTTTAAGAGTGAATATGTTTTTTTGTGACAAGTCATTTAATTCCTGAGTTTCAGAAGTGCTCCTCAGATGTTTGGTACTTTCACTGATTCAGTGTTTTGGGGGATTCCAACAAATGTTTGATTCTATGTGCTTGTGTTGACCTGTACGTTTCTGTGCTAAGTCTTTCTTACAAAGTAGACCTAGTAGGGTGTCACCTAGGGCCCCCAAACACATAGAAACAGACATGTTTAAACGCTTACTATGCAAGTTCAGCAGGACTCCATTTTATGGATCTGCCCTTACTTTCAGCGAAAGCTTTCTGCAGCTCCATGTGGGAGCGCAGCCACCGAACTTTCTATTTTCCCATTTTCCTCCCACTCTCTGCGCTCAGCTAGCAGACTGTAATTATAAATGTTTCGCCATGTTCAAAGAAAGCTCATTATCGTGTGTTTAAACATTTGGGCCATGCTAACTGGTTGTTTGGCATTTTCGGACCAGGATGAATTTGCATTTTCATTTCCTCGACCTCAAACAGACCAGCAGGAGCGGACCAGAACGGCAATTATGGTGACAGACGTGACGTTGTGTCCCCAGTTGTCGATGCTATATAATCAGCCTCAGTCCACTCCGTGCGAAGAGGCATATGAAGGCCTGCAAAAGCCAAACTATGTAAAGTATGTGCTGCCAAAAGGCTTTTATTTGTAAAAGAAACGCGAAGAAAGGAACAGGGTTTTTTTGGTTTCTAGAACTCAGAGTGAAAGACATGTGAATGTAGGCCCAAGCCGGTGACAGCTTTCAACTCTCCAAGTTTTGGAGCGAGAAGCAGAGAAGAAAACACAGAGCAAAACATCACTCCCACTATAGCGGCTGCCAAATCACTCAGAAGTATACTGTTAACCATTTGGCAGCTTTTAGGTGGTTCATAATGATAATGCACCTAACAAAGAACAAAAGCATGGATTAGCAATGCTAGCAATGTTAGCCTTCATCTATTACTAGTAACATGTTATAACATTTTATATGTTAACAAAGGCCATCAGGAACCTTCGGCCATTTTGAATGAACTTTCATGGTGTTCATTTGAGTTCGGCAGATGTTACTTCCACATTATACGTGTTAATTCAACACCAGGGAGTTTGTTGTGATAGGCCTGTGAAGAGATCAAATTCCTTCACAATAATGAAGACCTGAAAGATCTAAGCACTACCTTACCTACCTTGGAAGGGAGCGGTCAGCTCTTCAGCACCATCCTGTGGAGTGCTCAAGGCCCTCTCAGGTCAACAATACCGCAGGACTTTGTACTAGTCAAAGGCTATGACAACAGTAGATTTTACATGAGGATCAGGGCAACATGGATGGCGCTCACATGTTCATTAACTAAAGCAAATGTTTTCTCTCTCTTCTGTCTCCGTACACGACCCAGAAGGTCTAGGCAATATAACTAAACTAAAACAACCTCCGCAAACACATGAACCTCGAGAAAAGATCAAACCTCAAGTACCCCTTTAAGCAGCTGACAGGATCTGAGCCCTTTCGGCCGTCCCACGTGTGTTGATATAGCGAGGGGCTGACCTCCAGGGGAAAACTATGGCTAATTTAAAGCGGGAGAGCTTCCTGCCCTCATTATTCTTGCCGCCATGGCAGGGGGATGACGGAGGTCTCGGCGGCGCCACCTTTGCTGGAGAGAAAACAGCCCTGCGACGGCAGCACCCGAGCGAAACGCAAAGGTCACCAACCTCCAGAGTGCCAAAACCACGGGAAAACACAAACAGGCCGGGACTTCCTCTAAGGAAAAAAAGCGTTGCTTTAAAAGCCATGGAACTTGGACATGTGGCTAATTATTTCTTTCAGCAAATAACTTCAGTGCTAAGCTGAAGGTTGGTCTTAAAAATAACATTCCTTAAAACTTTCCTTTTTTTAAATAGCAGCCGGGTTTAAAATTACACAATGCACAAAAATCAGCTGCTATTGAAGTTCAACAGCTATTGTCCGCCACTGTGCACCAAGTTAGCTACCTTTCTAGCTAGCATGTTAGCAACAAGATAGATTTGGAGGCTGTTTCATCAGATTTTAAACATAAATGTGGCAGAATGGAAATTTTGCGTGTATGTAGGCAATATGTTGATGTATGTTTACATCATATTTTCCTTCTCAAATAGCAGTCAGATATAAGAATACACATTGCACAGATCAGAAACACTACTGAAATTCAATAGCTAATATCGCCTTCATAGCTGGTCAAGTTTAGCTACCATTCAGAAATTTAAGCCAGCATGTTAACAACCAGATAGATTTGGAGGTTATTTCATGGAGTTTTAACAACAAACATATTAGACTTGAAATGTTGCTTAACTGTAGGCAAACATTTGTTTACATATACCTGGCTGGTCACGATTAGCTACCATTTGAATATTCTAGCTAGCATGTTAGCAGATAGATTTGTCGTCTCAAATGTGGCAGAAAGGAAAGGTTGATTAAGTGTAGGCAAACATATGTTTACATGTGTTACAAATTGAAGCTGTATGAATCATGTTGTGGGTAAATCACATTTCATACCTTCAACAGACTGTTTCGCCATCTGGCCGGCCATTTTAAAAAACACACTTCACAACTCTGAATTGGATTTTTTGATACATCAACTTCATCATCCCACTGGGAGGGCTATTAATGTGGTCCCAACTGGTGGGAAACTTTTTTTTACCCGATAAAGCCCGGAAAACAGTGTAAATGTTCAGTTTGTGCTTCCCTTGAGGGCCAGATATTCCTTCGTCATTGAGGATCTATGAGACCCGTCGTAAACTCTTATTCACACTCGAGTTCTTTTAAAGGCAGAACAGAAGAAAATATGCATCATGGTCGTAGCTGTACGGAGAAGCATGAAGCGACGACAAAGATGCCAATAAAGATGGCAAACACATCAAAAACAAAGGATTACATAGTCCACTTTTTCATTTTTGTTTGCCATTGCATGTACTTAGTTCTCCTGTTACTTAGTGCACTGTATTCTTTTAACTTTAGAGAGGAAGTAATCTGGCCATTAATCTTTATTAGAGCACTGATCCATCATATCTCCCCCAAGCAGCTCTGGCTAATGACTTAATGGTGTAGGCTTAGATCTACTTACTCTTGGTATATATCTTCCATCATTTTTTAGCCCTTTTTCTTTTTCTTCCTTTGGAGGCAGTTTGGACAGAGACTAAGCTTTGTGAAGGTTTTTTGCGAGCTCTTTGCGCGAAAAGGCGGGGTATGTCGTGATGTTACTGTAACATCCCGGGCCAGGTCAAATTCCCCACCAAATGTGCTACACGGAGGTGACGCCTCCAACAAAGGAAAAGCCTGCCTTTAATTTTCTACTCTGCCATATACAATAGTCAAAAGGACACACATACACGGAGACGAATGTGCACAAGGACATTCAGAGAGTGAGAGCGAGAAAGTGAGAGAACGGTGAACACTGATGCTTTAAATCACAGGCACATGCAGAACACGCACGCACACACACATGCAAACGGAGCAAGCAAGTTGTGCAGGAAGTGGACCCGAGAGTTTATTTTTCCTAATTATCCATTTAGTTTAAGTGGCAGGCAGTGATGAGATACATGCTGAAAGGAAATGATTTCTATTATCGTTATTAAACAAAGGTGTTAAACTTAATACCTGATTAGCTGGTGCAAAAATATGTTTTAAAGATAACCGCCCACAACTGTTTTGTTTCAATCTGATTGAAACAAGGTGCAATTGATTTCCTGTTACACAGACAAAAAAACATACAGGCAAAAAAGTGAGATACGACTGAGGAAGCGGCCTTGTAGGGCCCTGCTTCAGGCCTGATTAACCACTTGTATAATCTACCACGTTTCCTCTTCATGTGTACTTGGGTTTTCTCTTTCAGTAAGCCTACTTTTTGTCTTTCCATGCAGGAAATGTACTATATAGACAATGTGTTCCAGTTAGCTGCATTAAGTGCTGTGGTTTTGGGACTATGTGCTAAATCATATAACAAATATACCACCATTCTAATGTTTGTAATCACTTGTCATATTAATGGAGATGTATCATGCTAATTTTCAGTTTTATTTTTTGGGTACTACAATAAATTTACATGCCTCATTCTCATTCTGTACATCTGTATTCACCCTCTGTCTGAAACGCTCTGTTAGAGCTCCTGGAAAAAGCACAGTATGTCCCCTTTAAAATCTGCTGTTATTGTGCTTGAAGGGCATGTGTTGTTTTGTACTGCATTTTATTTTCCGTCCTCTGATGATACTTGTGTGGGTTTTAAAGCAGCATTATGCGAGAACTGGTATTGTTTGTGGTCTCCCTACAGTTGCAGAGTGTATTTCACTTTTACACCACTATCATAAATGCAAATCATGGTTTGAGTATACCACATGAACAGCTGTACACATGCATTTGTTGACAAGCTAAAGGATGCAGGCGTACAGACGCTAAAGATTATTATACTGGCCATTTTGGTTGAAAGTGACTGACCAAACTTTTTAACGTGAGATGAAATTATTTCTTTGCATGCTAGCCTGAAACAGGACTGAGGTTAGACGACTTTTGGCATCAGGAAAAACAACACAGCTCTGAGACAGATAAGATTACAGCCTACAATGCTGTCGTTTATGTATAACATAGTAGGGATGTACACTTTGTTGTTGGATTTTGTTTTCTTGTTAGTCGTAAGACTTTTTTTTACATCCTTTTATGTCTTTTTGCTTTCGGCAACAAGTAAAAGGCAGTCTAAGATTTCCTCTTTTCCAGTCTTTTGCTCTGTCACTCTCATTTTTACTCTTCCTTTCTTAATCCAACAATGTCTTCTTCTGTCTCTTCTGAGCTTCTTCCATGACGTTCATAGTTAGCTGTAGACCAGTCATTCTAGGTGCAATTGGTGAGATATTTAGTTTAAAACATTCCAAAATGAACTAAAATCATGAACAGAATGTGAAGAATAACATTATCATGTTAGCCTGCTAACCAGCTAGCCCCTGTCTGTCCCATCTTGTAATACCAATTCAACAGGTGAAATTAAATCACATACAAACATAAGAGGATGAAAAAGTAGCACTGCTGCCCTGATGGTGTGTTCTAACTTCTTGTTAACCATGCTGAAGTTGCTGCTCCTGGTTAGATAATTTAAGGACAGGTAGCCAATAGAACAAGCGTAAACGCAACGGTAGCTGAAACTCTTGGCAAGCAACCATTACGACCATTGTCGCCCAATCAAACAAAAAAGCAAAACAACATTAGTTAGTTAACATTGGTGTTTTCCACCACTGGACATGCTCTTGGCAAGTGAAGGAATGAAGTTTGATGCTGATTTTTCAAAGGTTCTTCTAGAGTGCTAAATAAACAGCTCTTAATGCTAGCATTGAGGAGAGAGTGCATTTTCTTGTTTCTTGCCATAGGGATAGATACCACAATTTGATATGTTGTGCTCTATTTGTTAGGAGTAAGAATTTGGCAGCTTGCATCATCTTATAAATAGCTCCTCTAGGAAATCATCTACAACCCCGTTCAACCTTCTGGACACGTCCACCAATTTATTTTCATCTTCCTACAAATTAGTTGAATACTGTGAATTTGTAAAGTAGCAGCCAGTGGTGTAACTTCCTTGGGGCCCTCCCCCTGAGGTTTAGTGCAAAGGGGGGCCAACAGCGACCAGGGCACCTTAAAATCTTTATTGGGTCCCTCATGCACATTTTAATAGAACTGTACACCTATGACTCTCACAAATTCTAACAATAGACAATCACCAGGTTTTTTTTATGAGCACAGACAATGAATCTCATACATAATAACTATAGTCAAACAGACCCTTCACAACATGATATATTCTTTATTTATTCTACTTATATAGGTAGTCTAACATAAACGTTTAGGTTACTATTAGTGGCTGGACAGGTGTGCCTTGAGGCCATCAGCTTGCTTGAGACATAACAAGATTAAGCAAGCAAATTACACTGTCATTTATTTATTGTGAACCTAATTTACATGCGAAATGGTAATTCATTGTTTGTGCACTGGGGCCAATAAAAATCCTGGTTAGGCCACTGCTAGTGGCGTCTTACTGAAATCAGCTTGTACATGTGTCTTCAACAAGTTGGTTTTATATCAATGGAAACTGCGATTCTACTCTTTTGATCTGCATTCTGTGTTACAATAATCAACTAAACGGAGAGAATAGACTTTGCAAATGCTTGGTTGGGATGTCTCAGACTGGATCTGCATAATTTGGCTGCTGTTCCTAAACCTGCGTGACTTTGTGAAACAGTTTTACATTGCTATTTTGTATAAATGAATGAATCAAATATAGATTTACTTTCTTACTTCTGATGCTTATTCCAGATATTTCATGATATGGTTGAGAATGTTTGATGCAGGCATGCAGTATGAGCTGTTAATCTTTGGCTCGTGATGCGAATAAATGCACACTATACGAGAGGGATTTGTAGGTGTCTTTACATTGGCAAAGATTTAAAAGTGAGGGGCCCGAGCTCGGCAGGCGCACAGTGAATATTCATCTTTTATTGGAGGCCCTAATAACCATCTGTTTGCATTTAACGCAAAACATTCCTCTGCCCTTTGAATTAATGAGTTATTCTTCTGGTATGTTTAAAAAAGGTCCGTTAAAATAGCTCCGGCCGCGGAGGGCTTTTGACGGTTTGTTTCCAGGGGATGGAATAATCCATGGGTTTCCTTCCAGTCATCAGTTGCAGGCACTGAGGAAATCCAACTATCGCTTCCTGCTTTCGTGCAAGAACTGCTCTCTCTTGGTCGGGGCGTCTCGATTTACTCAGTCAAGGCCCCACGAGAGGGATGGTTCTAATCCCTGCGAGACAAAGTCTTCACTTTTGAGATGGATGCGTGAAGGGCTTTGAGGACTGCAGCTTCATTTAAGACTGTCCCTATGTTCTAAAGGGGGGAATTCCACAAGACAGAGAGTGAGGGACTCCGGCTCTGGGAATTTCTCACAACTCTTGCTTATTTAATGTGAAGAGTATGACTCAGAGGTGTGATTATCGGATAATGCGCACTCACACGTTTCGATTTTGGACTCCAACATGGCAAGGCGACTTTCAGCAGCTAGAACATTGCGGGCGTGTGTTAGATCAACATCTTGTCTGTCCACACTGTCCCTGCGGTAGCATTAAAAACTTATCAGTGCATGTACGGCCCGTGTGATCATCTCAGTAACAACAGAATGGGTGGAGGACGGGTTTTACTGCTGCTTTCCAGCATTCCAGGATGGGTTTCTCCCCCTTGAATTCACCCCCTCCCCCAAAACACACCCCACCTCAACCATTTAACCACCTTATTAAAATTAAATTAGACATGAATCACTGTTCCCACTGTAAAAAAAACAAGGCCACTCAATTCAACAATCTAAGCCAACTTACATTAACTTGCTCTTCTCCAAACAAAGGATTTTTGGGCTGACTGAAGTTATGGAGAACTCAAAGATGCAGACTGAAAAAAGAGCTCTTTATGAGTCATTCCTGTAGGTAAACCCGGGTTTTATTTCCAGGTAGGATTTCTGAGGAATGTGCAGCATTTCGTTTTAATGCCATGGGGGAATGGAAGGGTTTTAAAGCTTAGAATGCAGTGGTCCAGACACGGGCATTTATGGCACTGTTACCACGGAAGAGTGGAATCTGGTAATCTATTAATTTGATTAAATTTAGCACATATTAATGGTATATCTATCTATCTATCTATCTATCTATCTATCTATCTATCTATCTATCTATCTATCTATCTCATTAATTTGGATGTTTGATCTTGCCTTGACAAGTTAACACAGGCTTATACTTGAGAGCCTTGAGGCTACACTTTAACATTTAACATAAATCTTATTTAGGCCAGACAGTTAATGAGTGGGCTTCTAAACATTAGCAGTGTAGGTTCAATAACCGTGGTGTGTGAGTGGACCTGATCGGTGAAATGAAAACACACAGTTCACAGAAAATTACACAGAAATTATAACAACTAAATATTAAATATTTAGTGTGTCTATGCTTTGCCTTTATTACAGCTTCCATTTTTGAGTCTTGCAGTTTTTCATAGAAATCTGCAGTGCTATTTTTTGACACCTCCAAAGGTTAGTCTTAGAAGTTGGTTGCACTTTCTGCCTCTCACAATCCAAGTAACCTCAATTACAAATGAAAATGAGACTCCTACTTAATGGCTGTTTTTACTGGAAATGAAGTGTAGGGTGGTCGCTGACTTTAGCATTTCAATAGCTTTATTTTGTTAAATGAGCAACTATAATGACACAACCTGTCAAATTCATACTTCAAACAATAAGGGGCAATATAACGCCAGAAAGTTTCAGAAGGCGTCCTTCACTATCGTAAAAAACACACAGTCCCTCCTCCTTAATCTTAGCATTAACAGTTGTTTGCTTACCAGTGTAAAAGGAACATTGCGAGTTCAGCATAAACTTTATTCCTTTACTGTCCAAGACCATCTCCAGTGGTGGAAAGCACCACTGATTTACTTCTATTCGTATTACTTCTTTGTTTGCTGCTGAATGTAGGCTCTGCCTTCAGCCATTGTTGCTTTCACTTTTCCTTTTGTTGGCTACCTGTCCATGATCTAACCGGGAGCAGCACCTTCAGCATGACTGACAAGAGGTTAAAGACAGGCCAAGATAGGCCGGGGCTAGCTGATTACAAAGTTAACCGGTAGAAATCGCTGCACTACGATACATTGGTGTCTTTGATGGTAAAATGGTTATTTCTTCACATTCTGTTGATACTTTTAGCACATTATGGAAGGCTGCAAAGTAAAAATCTTACATATTCCTCCTTTAACCGTAGCACATAATTTGTCTTTTTTTGGCTAAAAAGTAATGAAGCATTCATTTTTTTCCGTTCATTCATGCGCAAAAAACAATTCGTTGCTAAGAGCCCATAAACATTCCCCAAATGAAGTGGCCCTGGATTACAGTCTTTTAAAGACAATATCAATTAAATGATGAAAGGCCTTTTCCCACATGCGAAGACCAGGCTGGGGTTGTGCCCATTGTAAAAATGAAATGTATCATCTGGACAACCCTGAGACTCTAATGAGAAGTCTTCTGAGAGTATAGGCTCAGTCCTGCAGTCTGTTGCAGTCCAGATGAGGTTTGCTTTGCGTGTGGATCGGTCGCTCTGATGGGAGCTGGGTGGAATGTGGCGCATTTCCCCTTTTCGTGCACAGGCCTTGTTCACTGGCTGCCAAACCCTGCATGACGCCTTCCCTCAAGGGTCACCGCCAGAACCGGGGGGATCAATAATTAGAAAAACAAAAGTGTACGGTTTGCAGAGGATGGCGGGGCAGGCCAGGCGAAATATTAACACAGACACCAGAGAATGGCTGACGAATCACAGACTGTTATGACAGCTTCAAACAAACCCGAGGGCTGCTGAGGGACAGAGTGATGATTAGGTGAGTAAGGGAAGGAGTTGGGAGGAGTTGTGACATCTCTTTCCCTGCACTCCACTTGGTCTTTCAGTCAGTAAAAAAGGGTTTATTTTCACAACTCTGGCCACCATCCACATGTGTGTGTATATATATATATATATATATATATGTACACACACATATATATATGCACATATACACACACATACAAATACACAAAATGCACAAAATGAACTGGCAAGCTCGGGTTCCAAGCTCTGCCGGTTCTTTTCCGACATTAATATCTGAAAAGAGCCGCACGTCCAGATAAAAGCCGTGATGAATATTAATGGTAATTTGGCCAAACAGCTGCAATAAATTGAGGGGGAGAGAATTCTGGTTCCATATATAGGATACGCATCTCTCGAACTTGGCCACTAGGTGTCCTGCAAACACTCAGCAGGCTGAGAGATGTGCAGCCTATTCTAGAAGAGGTAGAACTGGGAAGCCTGTGGGTGGCCACATGTTATTTTATGGTCAACCTGTAGTCAGTCACATAAAGTTGTCTTTAAAATAAAGTTGCTGTTTAAAAAAAAAGCTCAGCACCTCTGATGAAAACATCTCCGCTGCTAATGTACACCCAAAAGCATCCAAACACACCTTGTAGATAGAGAATTCATGCCCTTTAAAGAGAATAAGTTGCTACCAAACTTTGTATAATTTCTGATAGAAATCCATTGCTAGCAGAATGAGAAGCTCTGGAAAAGCAGTACATGAACCTGATGTCACCTAACCCAATGCCAAGCCACAGGTATAGGGGTATGAAGTTCCCAAACACTGGGCTGTGAAGCACTGTAGGTACTGGAGTACCTTTGGGATGAGTTTGTGAGTTTAAACCTAATCATCCAGCATTAGTGTATGTACTTGATTTAAAGTAGAGATACCCAAGGTAAAATGTTACTTCAGTAAAAGTAAAAGTCCTCCCTTTAGACTACCACTTGAGTAAAATTACTGAAGTATTTGCCTTCAAATGTACTGTGCATGGCAAGTAAAAGTAGCATGATTTATTATGGCTATTATCATTTCTGGAACAAGACTCTTAATCAACTCATTTTAGGTGAAGAGACTCTAGTATCACTCTTGGTCCACCAATCTTTTATTAGAGTGTCATTAATTTGTCTGACACTGATGTCTATTAAGATTATCATAAGCACAAAACACTGAAGGAGAACAGTTTCCATTAGGTCGAACCAAACTCCATCCAATAGGTCAAAACAAGCTCAAAACAAAGTGCGTACTGGTGAGGTCACTTTGCATTTCTTTCATTTGGACATGTTACATTTTTATGTACACATGAGCCAAAAGGAACAACAGATTTGGCCATAATGTAGTGGAACTGGAAATACTTCAGTAAATATACATGAAAAAATATAGTAGCAAGCACAGTAACAAATTACCTTCACTTCAGTACTGTCCACCACTGCTACACAGCCATGTTCCAACATATAGTGTAAAGCCTTTCCAGAGGAGTAGGGGTTGCTACTGCAGCACAGGGGGAACAAGCTCTAATAATACTCTTGATTTCATAAGAAATGTTAACAAAACTGTAGCATGTGTCAGCCAGTCTTGGAATAAATGCAGATCTACTTGTAACAAGTGACCAGAAGAATGAACAAGATTGCCTTACCTTAAAATGCTTGGGTTGTATTGTGTCCTGTTCACAGCAGCGCAAAATTCCGACACCCAACACCTTGCCCCAGCTCTACTGAACTTCCTTGTAGATGTGTATTAATTTCCACATGAATAAAATATATTATATCAACATACCTTTAGTGTACTTACACTATATGTACAAAAGTTTGTGGACACCTGCTTATCCCCTGTTTCTTCCAGAATAAAGAGTACTAAGGGGGAGTTTGCCCATACGAGTGTTAGTGAAGTCAGGTTCTGATGTTGAATGATCTGGATCACAAGCACCGCTCCAACTCATCCCAAAGGTACTGTGTCACTCCAGAGAACCCAGTTGTATACTACTTAGCAATGGAGGGGTTTATAACCCTATAGCTGATGTTTGCCATTGAGCACTATGACTATAGGCTCATGTGGTGTTGCTCCTGAGCATCTTATTCTATAAGCAATGCTTCCTATAGAACTTCTACTGAACACCCGTGTCACCTGTGACCTTAAAGGGTCTGAATTCACCAATCCAAAAGGGTGCCTGAATGATTTTGTAACGTTTAGTCATAACAGTGTTGATGGAATATATTTTGATTGTCAAGTGAGTTTCATGCATTAAGACTTTATGACACGGCTGCACTATGGCTCTGGCTTTTTGGACACACCTGTTCACTCCATGACTCTTGTTTTTACCATATAAACATAGACCTGCTTTTAAGATTTTCCCTTATTCGTTTTCTTATGCAGAGGCACAGAGAATGGAAGAATTCACGTGCACTCATACAAACGCACCCACGCACAGAAGGGAGAAGGAACAGGAAAGAGAGAGACAGAGAGAGGGGGGTAGAGAGAGAGAGAGAGAGAGAGAGAGAGAGAGAGAGAGAGAGAGAGAGGGATAATTTAATTCTGAGTCACTTCACTGTTCTGTTCCTTCAGTTATGTAACTGGCTGTTTTTTTCCTGGGTGAAGCTCTAAGTAATTCATGCTTGCAGCCTTTGTGGATATGCAGGACCAAAACAGAGGTTATTTATGGCCTGTGTACTTCATCATCAGAACACTGCCTTGTGGGAGCAGGATCCAGCACTAGTCACTGTGTTTTCCAATGCAGTGACAAGACAGCACAATAGAAAGGCTCTAATGCTTCACAGACACACAATATTTATTTAACCCTGTAACCTATTGCACAACTTTTCTGAGCCGCTTATTTGCTCACAATGCAGAAACTGATGAGCTACACTCAATACATTCAGGCATTATCGTCTACTCAAATATGCCTATATAGTATTTATAATTTCATTTGTTGAATTCATACTTACCTCATACGTCACTGGGCTAAACTTTTCCCATTACGGTGTAGCCCCCTGTGGCATAATTAAACACACTTAATACTCATGATAAGATCTCTTCAACACACAACCTCACCACGTCTCAACTTCCGTCTTATCTAAGCAATTGAGTTTTAGCCTTCCCTTGAGAGGCTGTTGGTGCTTTAGAATGATCTGATTTCCCTGAAGGTAAACGATTCATGTGTTAAGGCAGCCACCACCTAATTATACGCAAACCTTTGAAGATTTATAGTTCGATTCAGGCTCAAGACCTTAACAAAGCAACTGATGAGCATAAGACATAAACAAACCTTGATGGGTTTCCTTTGTTGTTTAGTCTAAAGAACCTAACACAACCATGTTGGTATTCCTGCCAATTAAGAAAGGACAACTAACACCAGGGCTGCCCAAAGTTGGCCTGTGAGAAAATATTGTATTTTTTAAATAGCAATGCTATTCGGAAGGAAGCTAAAGGTTACCAGGAACAATGAATGATGATAAATTTAGACTGATATGGGCAATATTTATTGAGCTACACATACAGAAGTAGTGTCTCTCAGTATGGCATTGGGCAGCCATGTTTGATAACACAACACGGCAGACGTCACGGCATGGAGTTGTAGAGGTACCTAATGGTGTCCTGTGATAATCCATCCCATGCAGCTTGAATATTCTCACGCAGTTCCTGCTGATTTTACAGTAGGGGTGGAGGTGGACATGTGACGTGTAACAACAAACCCTTCATCTTGCAACTGACCATGGTGCCTCCAAGCACAGATTCGTTAGTCATCTTCACCGAGACAAAAGCAGGACTCGTCACTGAAGATGACCTGCTGCCAGTCTATGACAGTCCAGCATGACACCATGACACCACTAGTCTTTGGTGATGTTGACATGGTGTTAAGGGCAGTCGTTGCAACGGTCTGCGTGCATGTAGTCCTGTGTCGTGCAGTCGTCTGCCTGTTGTGCCGGCACCAGGATGTCTCATGGAGGGCATCACTGAACGCCGAATGTCCACAATCGTGGCTGTTGGGTCTGTCAGGTACATCTTATGTCACATTACGTTACAACTTGAATCATTTGCATGTCTCATGATGTAAAACCTACCCACCAAGTTTCGTTCCTGTTGGTTGATTCTCTCTGGGTGCAACTATTTTTGTAACTATACTTTTGATCATGGGTGTATTTTATGTACTTAAGTAACACAATATTTTATAGTGTCATGAAATACACTTGAATATGATTCCAAACCTGCTTTCCTTCTTCATTTGTATACTTCTTTTGTCTTTCTGGGCATCAGTCCAGAACAAACATCGGATTTTGTACATCAAAGCCAAAAGGTTATGGATTAGGTAGTTGCCTTACATTTTACAGTCACAACAAGGTTTTAGGCTATAAATAAATAAGTAATTACAGTCTGAAACCTATGTTGTGTAGGATGCTGACCCATTGTTGGAGTTTTCCATGACACCCAGATCTCAGTTACCTAGTGTGCACTATAGGTCCAAAAGTTTGGAGACACCTACTTATCCAACGTTTCTTCTGAAATCAAGGGTATTGAGAGGAATTTTGCCCCCCTTTGCTCTAGTACCAGCCTCTACTTATGTGGGAAGGCTTTACATTAGATGTTGGAAACCTGTCCCAGGTACTGAATGGAGATCCATCACTCCAGAGAACGCAATTCCACTTTTTTACCATTTCATGAAAATCATTAACGCATTTAGAACTTAATGGCAGCAATGCAGTTCAAAAAAGTTGAGATAGGGTCATGTTTACCACTGTGTATCATCCTCTCTTCTTTTAACAACAGTATGTAAACATCTGGGAAGTGAAGAGACAAATTGCTGGAGTTTTGGGAGATGAATGTTGTCCCATTCTTGTTCGGATTCTAGTTGCTCAACAGTCCTGGGTCTTCTTTGCTGGATTTTTTTTTCGTGATGCACCAAATGTTTGACATTGTCTTGCTGAAATATCTGACCACAGAACAGTTTTCCATTTTGCCTCAGTTCCATCAGTTCCACCAGTGCCGGTGGACTTAAAAACCTTCAGGCCATGGCTAGCATTAGAATGGTGACCTTAGACTCATGTTCTGCTGCTCCTGAGTGTCTTATTGTATTAGTAATGGTTTTCTGAGCAGACTGAAAGCCCTACTTCTTAAAGTAGCTGAATACACTAAAATAAAGGAGCATCAAACAGAACACAAGGCTTCGTTTATGACACTCCTTTATTCCGACTGTCAGGACCTGTTTATGAAAGTCATGTATTTCTACATTGCGTATCTCATATCGGCTCTGCTTGACAGCTCAGCTTCCCGCTTAAACTCAGGGGCGCGAGACCTCGCCGGGAGAATCCCTTTGATGTCGAGGCGCGCGCTCACTCGCGCGCAGCTGAGCGAGAGCATCACACACCGCGCGCGAGCTCAGGCTGCCTGCCAGCAGCACAATGACAGTGAGCCGAGCGTCCGTCAGTGCCGCGTGTTGAGGAGCGAGCCCGGGAATGCTAGCTCACCTTCCTTTTTCGCCCTCAAATAAAGACTCGGTTTGCACTGTGACCGCGGGACGCGCGTGGAGACTCCGTCTCGGCGATGTTTTGACATGGACCGGGGGGATTCGTCACATGAGAGATGCTGGAGAGGCGCTGAGAGGTAGGCTAGGCTGCCCGCTTGCTGACAGAAGCCTATAGCGTTCTCCACCGAGCTCGTATAAATGCACCCAGTTTGTCCCATAAACAGCCATAACGGAGGTGTGACTGTAACTGTGTCTGAGGGCTGGTTTGAATAGAATTGCGCCACTTTACAGCTCAGAGCCAGTCTGCGGTGATGTCGTCGTTCAAACTTGGCTTTGGCCAAACGGTGGGCGATATGACCAATATACAGTATCGTGATACATATCACGTGATACATATTTCTCTATTCACGATATGCGGTACGTTTGAATAGACAAAAAGAACTAGTGGTGCGACGTTAAATACTTGCCTGAAACTATGGTGCACAAAAACAATCAGGGCCAGTTATACTCTGTTTGTGGTCAATACATACATTCGCTCAGTGTTCTGTAATGATGAAAATGATGGAATGTGTGATATGCTTATAAAAGAAGCATACTGTGACATGAGCAATGCTTTTCCATGGCAAGGTGGAGTAATGTGATTTTGCATCAGACCCTCTGTAACGTTTATGACCAGTTTACACGGAATGAATGACAGAGATGGACGTGGCTACTCAAGATCTGCTTAATACTGACCTCCCACAACTTGTCTCAACTTCCCTCTTATCTAAGCAATTGAGTTTTAGCCCTCTCTTGTGAGACTATTAGTACTTTAGAATGATCAGATTTCCCTGAAAGTAAAAGATTCATGTGTTAAGGCAGTTGCCACTTATTTATAGGCAGATTTCTACTTCGATTCAGGCTGAAGACCTTAACAAAGCAACAGTCTGATGAGCAAGAGACATAAACAAACCTTGCTGGGTTTCCTTTGTTCAGCCTGACGAATCTTAACACAACCATGGCCGTATTCCTGTCAGTTAAGAAAGGACAAATAACACCAGGGCTGCTCAAAGTTGGCCTGTGAAAACAAAGTCGTCCCTGCTGAGAACATATTGTACAACCCCAATTCCAAAAAGTTGGGACGCTGTGTAAAATGAAAATACATGTAAATAAAAACAGAATGCAATGACTCGCAAAACTCATAGACCCATATTTTATTCACAATAGAACATAGAACATTTATTCACAATAGAACACATATCAGATGTTGAAAGTGAGACATTTTACCATTTCATGAAAAATATTAACTCATTTAGAATTTGATGGCAGCAACGCATCTCAAAAAAAGTTGGTCCAAAAGTCTACCATTGTGCATCATCCCCTCTTCTTTTAACTACAGTATGTAAACAAGTGAGGAGACAAATTGCTGGAGTTTTGGGAGATGAATGTTGTTCTTGTCCGGATTCTAGCTGCTCAACAGTTCTAGGTCTTCTTTGCTGGATTTTTTTCGTGATGCAACAAATGTTTGACATTGTCTTGCTGAAATATCTGACCATAGATCAGTTTTCCATTTTGCCTCAGTCCATTTTAAATGAGCTTTGACCCAGAGAAGATGGTGGTGTTTCTGGATTGTGTTGACATATAGCTTCTTCTTTGCATAATACAGCAGTATTTAATGCAGTGCTGCCTGAGGGCCCGAAGATCGGGAGCATCCTATATTGACCGCCAGTAAGTTGCTTCTGAGAGACTCTGCCTTTCTAAAATGCTTCTATTATACCCAGTCATGTGACTTAGTTGCAAATTTCTCCACCAGCTGTTTTTTACCAGCTGTTTTTTATTAGTGCCACTTACTTTTCTTTTGTGTCCCCTGTCCCAACTTTTTGTCCCAAATTTTCATGAAATGGTAAAATGTCTCACTTTCAACATCTGATATGTGTTCTATTGTGAATAAAATATGGGTCTATCATTCTGTTTTTATCTACATTTATTTACAGTTTACACAACGTCCCAACTTTTTTGGAATTGGGGTTGTGTCTTATTTTCTCTTATTTTGCTTTAAAACAATATAATTTAAGTTCTTAAGTAACAAAACATTATGTAATGTCATGACATACACTTAAACCCACTTTCCTTCTTAATTTGTATATTTCTTTTGTCTTACTGGCCATCAGTTATGTGCTGTCTTTATTTGTTAAATTTAGCCATTTTTTTTTTATTACTGTTTTCTTATGCCTGATCTACACTACAGGATGTAAAATAATTGTTTCAGGGATTTTCTCACGAACTAATGTGACCAACAATCCAAACAAACATGGCGGGCGATGGTGAGATTATTGCTGTTGCTGGTGTGTGTTCTGTGCAGAAAAAGCCAAGTGATCGCTTCTGTTGTGGTATGTTTTACAGCACACATTATACAGATAGTCATGCCACACTTAACAAGTATATCTGCTTCGCCGTACTTCACTCAAGTTCTCGATTTAGTCGCAATGCTTACAACTTCTTCCATACAAGGTGAAACATTACATTCTGCTGTCATTAGTTTACAGCCTTTCAGGCATGAGGTCAACATCGTGTTTCATACCAGTCAATATGTATCCACTCTACACTACAGGATGCTCAGGCGTTAATTTTGAGCATGTTTAATTTTATGTTTCATAATCAGGGCAGTGCTGACTGGACTGGGAGTAAATTGTCTAAGATCACCCTTATGGAGACATTGTCTAGAGGGTTAAGCCAGACCTAGAATCAGTCTATCATGTAATGTGGGCCAGGCATTAGGTGAACGTACTGTGTCGCTATCATTATCATTGGCTTGGGAATTGACAGCTAGCAGTTAGCAACACTACATAAAATCAAGCGGTTTTTCTGTTGTTTTATCTTTTAATCTTCTGTCTTGTACATGTGAAGTACAGCAGCACATATCTGCTTGATTTTAGTCAAAGAGAGCACAAACAAATCATTCTTTGAACACCTCTATACTTAAGAAAGTCCTTCTCCATGGAATATGATATATAACCTGGGGTTATAGTTAAAGGTGCTGGAATGACTGACGTAAGCATTTGGACAGGAGTAAAATCAATCTGCGGAAAGCGGCAGTAAAACTTATCTCCTCATGTAAAACGAATCCTGTCTGATTAGGGCCGCAGTGTGATGGAATTTATCTTGATGAAGATCATTAGTTATGGTGGTTCGGTGGAAGGCGAAACCTGTGTTGAAAACCCATGTTTCTTCACAGCGAGCTTGTCAACATTGGGACTACGGCTCCACAATATATTGTTTCAGCATCGTCTTTGCAGTGTGCACATGTGTGATACTCACATCACAGGACGTGCAATGTTAAGTAGGACAAATTCATGTTATGCTGTTAGTTTTTTTGTTGCTTGATTCAAAAGAAAAACTTGCACGGTTCCTGGACTCTGATTTAAGACTTCTCGGATACACAGAAGAGTAGTCACAGTGCTCACCTGCTTTTGTGTTTGGTTCTCTGAAACTGATTATAGGGCATTAAAGTTCAAGAAAACACAGCTGACACTCACATGAGTGTTAAAAAGTCATTTCTCAGCTTTTTATTATTGTTTTTGTTTTCATCCTGATAATTTAACAATGAATAATGTTTTTAAATAATGCTGTTCAAGTCACCTGGTGAAAATTCCTGAATATGTTTTCGTATCAGAATATATAAATCGCAGGGGATATAAATTGCAATATCCTTTCTTTCCTATATCGTGCAGACCTATTTGGGACTGTGTCAAAAAATAAGGTGGCTGGGGTTGTTCAGTTGATATCTTGGCTTATCACCTTGTTCTCTTCAGGGCACATAAGGAATATCTGGAACAAAGAAACCACATACTTTATATTTACAGGCTTTAACAGATGCTCTTACCCAGAGCATCGTATTAGTTTAGGCATGTTATGGAAGTAGAATGTAGCATTGGGAGTCTTGTCCAGGGTCATAGTGTGGTGTGATTGCTCAAGCAAAGAACCGACCCCCAGTGTGCCGCGTGGGGTGCCACGTACGTTCCCTTTCTGATGTCTTCAGTTTTGAGACTACTCCTCCCTCTTCAGCTCAGGGCTTGTCTTGTATGCTTCATTGGTTAATCATGTTTGCCACCTCGTGAAAGTTTAGCTTGGCCTGACTTTGTTTATCCCATGTTTTTTCTTAGTGTACCTGCTGTTGGAAGCACCTTTCTGCTTCACACATCTAATTAATTAAATTGTTGTTCTTGTGATATTGTATCTGCTTCCAATTCGTTGTTGCAGACACATGCGGAGTGCCGCACACACGTTGTAAGAGTTAAGGAGCCTCATTAACAGCTTGTAAAAATGTGACAGAGTTAATTAGGGAGTACACCCCCCCCCAATCCGCACAAATGAAGGACAGGTCCTGTTTCTAATCAGCCTGTCCGTCAGCGGCGAGAGGATCGCCTGGCTTTCATTCTACACAGATGGCAGCCCAAAGTTCAAAGTCATGTTTTCTCAGTCGGATGTAGAGATACAAACAGGGCTGCACTCCTCAAATACCAGGAGTAAGCATTCCACCTGTACCATAATAGAAAAACATCTTTTTCACATGTACTACCATGTGCTAGCTGTTGATTGTTGTCACCAGAGCTGTCATAATCATTAGATCAATTACTTGATGAAGAAAAACAATTAAAATGTATGGGCTCCATGAATCGGTTCAATGATTATTCCCTAATAAAACCAGGTTTATCAGGCTGAAAATTCTTTTTAAGGGGCTCTATTAGCATTAAAATCACTTTTGTATTTAATTACTTTTCAGTTGGGTCCTTATCTTGTATATATTATGTACGTTAGTTTAGCATTGCATGTATATGATATATATGTGTGTTTGTGTATATGAAGGAAAAAGGTTTTATTAAACTATGTCTAGGCTGACCAGCGTGTCGTATAGGTAAGAGGATAAGAGGCTGCTTCAGTATTATTCGGTTAGCTTGTGGAAATCAGGGATAACTGCAATTTACTAGGTACAGAATATGCCACCTAAATGTCTTTCATAATCTGTTCATATGCCTCAAATGTCCATTATTAGGTAGAGGTGACCTAAGTAGCTACAAACCCTGTGTGGCAAGCAAATGCACATCACCCTGTAAGCCATTATCTAATTGTACTCTAATCACTAGCTATATAGTGATATACACAGCCATGACTGAGCCAATGACTGACTCAAAGCAACGATAAAGACATCTCAGTGTATTATTATTATCTTTTGTGATACTATATTATTATAATCCATATAGTAGAAAAATCAGTATGTGAATTTGATGCCATATTACAGATGATAGATTCGGCTAGGGCAAAAAAATCAGATATTGTGACCTCATCTGCTCTAACTGAGGAAAAAGAGCCAGTACTGCTACATATTTCTAAAATTACTCTTAAAATATGTAAACATAATTATTTGTATTCAGTTTTTGGAATACAGTGTTGCTCTACATGCAGTTGCTTAGTATCTACAAGCACTAACGATATCCACTATATGCCTCAGAAAAGTGTGTTGTATTATGACATAATTTATCACAATAACTATATATAACGTCATATCATCGTAAAATCTTACATATACGGCTGGTTTCACAGGTCCAGACTAAGCCTAAACCTAATAGGATTTCCTGTGGTGAATCGGTCTAGTCCAAAGCTAACCTGTCTCTGACAGACAAGCCCATATGAGTGCCTGTTTTTAATAGTCCTAATTCATTTTAATTCATCACCATTTTCCATCCTATCTCTTCATCCCTTAGAATGGAACAGGCACACATGTTTTCATTGCTGTGCTTTTAAGACTGATATAAATTAAATTAGCTCCATTCTGATTGGCTGTCCTATATTGTAGTTTATTCAAAAAGCACTTCAGTATAAATAGGTGAATCTAAACTACTGCAGGCTGAAACGTGGACATACTGTATGTAAAAGAGTCGGTTCTCATGACATTACAATCAACTCCAAACAGGCTGGTTTTGCAGCATAGTTTCCACTTATGGGCTGAATGAACTGGGGAGTAAAATATGGACAGTGTTTACGTATTACTTCAAACTGTTTTATTTCAGAAAAGCGAAGGAAATTCGGTTTTCCATGATACAGGCCCTTTAAAGGCCACTGATTTACCTGTAGTGGGAAGCAGCAGTGCAGAGAACCTAGTCTGACTCAAGGTTTCTGTCAGCGAAATGTCCAGCAGCTGTGTCTGGGCAGCTGTTCAAACACTGAGACTTTGGATGGTGGTTTGGGAGCACAGTGCAGTCGCCTCTGTAATTACAGGGTCACGGTAGCTCCTGGATTTCACATGCACACGTGTGCACTGCTATAAAAAAAACTGCCACAAAAGATATTCTAAACCAAGCTTTCCCAAAACGTCTCCCAAAGCACTTTACCTCTCTTTCAGCTCCCCTCGCCCCCAAGTATTCATCTGAGCCTTTAATAGAGGAACAATAAAACTGAAGTCAGATCTGCATGTAAAGAGAAACTCACAGCAGCATCAGTCTTCTCTCAGTTCTGCGCATGCGATCATGATGGTGGGAGTCTGTCTCAGAAGTGTTTTTCAGAGGTCTTCAGTATTGTTTCCCCCCAATTTCTTAATTACATTTCTGACAAACCTCTATATTAGTTACATTTACATTCAGTACTGACAGACTGACTTGTTTCTGCTGGTTTTGATAATAATGACAAAATATTAGAAAGAAACATGAAAGATGGCTTTTCTTTCTACTAAACAAGACTATATGCACAAGAATAAATTCAGCAACTGGAAATCGCAATAAAACATCTGCCTATCGCAGTTACAAATATGGTACAAATTTAAAGCATTTAAAATCTGTATTATTTATTTGCTATAATCTAGAAGTAATTACCATGTTTTTGTTATCACCAATGTCAGCAGTAAGCAGAAAACTGTCATGTAATGTTGAAGCAGTGTTTTCCACTGCGCTGGAGCAAGTTAGTAAGAGAGAACGGAGGGCATTCTTCCATTCTCGGGAGTTGAAGTGTGAGATTCCACAGACCAGCTTCAAAGACAAGCAATGGCCCTAATATGGAATGAACATGCAGCCAGTCGTGATGGTCAGACTCTGATCTTGTGTTTAGAAGAGGTGGGCGAGAAAGACCAAGAGCAGACAGAGTCTTTGAAAGTCATTTGACGTGCCAGCGTTGATTTTTGTGGTTGCATAACTTTGTGAGGAACACTTTGAGCAAGTCAGGCATAATGAAATTTCTCCCCCTCCCCCTGGAATGAACCTGGGCTGCTGCAGGGAAAATATCTGAAATGTGGTTTAAAAAAACACTTGCACAACGTTTGGCAGGTGCAGGCGTGTGTGTGTCTGTAGCCTGTCTTGTCTATAGGCAGTACAGATCAGACATAACACTTTGTATGTAATGTAATTACTTACCAGATCAGTCAGACTGTTCCTTTTCTTGTCGTAAAGACCTACAATAGGAAAATGTGTAGTTACTACCATACACGACTGTTTACAGTTCCACCTTAACCACTCCCTTGGTATCTGGAAAGGGAGTGCCTCGTTTCTGCTGAAATTTACTCACTATCTCTCTAGACTGATGCAATGATGCAATAAGTCTTCTCCAGGTGGCATATTAAATAATTAAATTGCAGCCCCCCCCCCTTATTTATTTATTAATCTTTAGACTTTTAAGAAAATTAAAGCAATAAACTCCTAGAGATTGGACACAATAGAGACTGGACACAATATGAACATGACAAACAAAATTTAATATGATATGATGTTTTTAAAGCAGTCATTTGATCTTTAGTTTTGAGTCTCACCTCTTTCAAAGAGATGGTAGTCTGGACTTGTATAAATGCCAGGGGGAGCATTGCAAAGATGGCGCCACATGAACAGACTTTTCTATAAAGAATTTGGATACACCCCTAAGTCATTTGAGAGCGTCTCTCATTTGCTGTCTTGCTGATCACAGTCAACGATAAAAAAATAGGCATATGGGTGGATTTTACCAGAGTAAAGTAGGTGAAGGGAGGTGCTTATGCTAATTATGGATCCATATCCAAATAAATAGCCCTTTTTTTGGTGGGGGGTTATTTTGTTAGAATGTAGATACTGAAAAAGTTCTATTACTTTTTGTTAATTAATGCAGAATTCAGTTGATCTGAGCAGTCATACGTGTGTATATCACATAATGTACAATGACCTTCAATGTGGCTCAACCAGAAGTAGAAATGATTCCTATGCCAATTTTGGATTTAGCAGCTTACTATTAAAATTACGTAGTTATGATACTGGGATATTTAAACGTGGGCCCTCATACAGGCCACTGTAGAGGTTAACGTTGTGGATTCTTTGTCATCCAGAACTGAAATGTATGGCCCCTCAGCTTAGGCGGTAAGAGATAGAGATCTGCGTAAAACCTTTGTTATACCTGCTACAGACCTGTCTGAACCTGTGTCATATTCGTCCCTCCTCCCTCTCATCTCTCCACCCCCTGCATACTCCACCAGAGGCTAACGGCTAACAGTCAAAGTGATCACGCTCTCATGCTTGGGCAGGAAGGCCCTGTATGGCTTGCACTCACACTTTACACACAGAGAATCCTCTCTGTAAGCGTGCTCGAACAGATCAGTCTTTCAGAGCAAGCCAGACGCCCTGGAGAGTGTGTGTGTGCTTTCACCTCACTGCTGTTTACCTCTCACCGGTGGCTGAAGTGCGTATGTGTGTGTACGTTTGTCAGGATAGCCAGCCCAGCGCCTCGCTGACCACTAGGTCTGACTCTGCCACGTCAATTTGACCATCTCTTCTCTGCTGTCCTGTGAGATTCAGAGGCTTGCACTCCCAGTGTGTAGCTGTGTGGACTCCTGGCCTGCTTGCTCTGTGGAAACTGGAATAAAGAATCCTTCCCTAAACGACTGGCCTGAGATCAGACCAGTGGCTTTTTTTCCCCTTCTGAAGGAGCTCAGAAGTGAAGTTTGTTCCTGCCTGCTCTTTTTCACCCTTCACACATGTGGTTTGGATGCGGCAAAGATGAGTGGCTTTCTGTACCGAGGCAGGTAAGGGTTTTATTGTCAAACAGAGCAAGAAATACAGCGCAGAACTCTTGAAAGAAAATGACCTGGCAAGGGGGGTCTGACTGTTGTGGTTACGGTTTGCCATTTTCGTTTGCAGCAGTGCTGTGCCCTGTTTTCTTGTTCACTTTGTGCTGAGTAATAGAAACAACAGAAGATCTGAAGCCCTTTGAGAAGGAGCATGCTGTTTGAATTTCAGTACAGATGTCGCATTAACTCTTGCAGTAATATGGAACTGTGCAGGATTGCTCTATTTAGTCTGAACACCCTGAACCCTGAAATCATGACGTTGGTTAAGTATTTGCAGAAGCAGATAACATGATATTTGTTCAGTGATGATGTAACATTTTGTGGAGTTCAGAACACCTCAGGTGTTTTTATTCAACAGGCAATGCTCTGTTTATACAGCAGGCAACATCACTGATAGGGTCATTATTAATAATTTGCTATCAATAATATCATATCTAGAAGAAACTTGTGTAAGAGTGTAAGGTCACTTCAGTTCAGTTTGCTGGGATTTCCACCTGCGTAATTAGTGGATAATTACGAGTCTTGCCAGGGTGGTCATGACTAAGGGTTGCTGTGGCGGCCTGAAACTAGAGTGCATTACTGTAGGCCTTCGAAACCCTCAGTTGTTGTGTGCAGCTTTGTGTTTGTTTCTGTATAGCGTCACTGTCCAAAGAAAAACATGTGTCTCAATTTTTGTTGATTTTTTACTTTTATGTATCGTTTGAACACAGCAGCTGCCGTTCACATAGTGTGAAAATGTTATGATAAATGGCCCAGCAGAAATGGCCCAAAATTGCTTCTGGTTCATTTGACTTACATTAAAATGAAAATAGGTTTTTGTCCTCTCCTGTAAAGTTGGCATATTGGGAATACTTGTTTTTCTTTGGACAGCGATGTTACGTTAAGGACAAAAATGACCTGATTTCATGATAAACTAAGAGATAAACAAGCCAAATATTAGGGCTGAAACAATGCTCCTGACTTTGTAAAGTTCTTTTTTTACGGATGTTTAAAATATGTAGAAGAGCTACATCATTTCTTTTTAGTTACTGAGATTAAGGTTAAGATTAGGTACTAACTACAAACATGTGTAGGTACTTATTACACCACTGTTAAAAAGACTGGAATCAATGTTTTTTAAGAACTTTAAATCATTTTGTGACAATGTATAAAGTAATTATACCATTCTTTTCTCTATGAATATGGCTACAAACAAGTACTTTAATAATTATAGTAATTAATAGGAAGCTATAAAAATGAAATGTGTTCAGAACAGCAGACAGAGCTGTACATGATCTATGAATGACTGCATGAAGTTATAACTAGAAACATGTATTTCTAATGCCTAGAACTGACAGTCACGATTTGAGACAGATAGCTCCACAAAATATCCTTAGAATAGAATCACAGTGCCTCATGACCTTGTGATGTTGCCACATATACTGGTTCCATCCTTTTAAACGGTAGTGTATGTAATACATGTGCATGTCTGTTTCCCACCATGTACGTTTTGTGGTCTTTTTGTTTGAACAGAGGGAAATCCTGCTGAAAAACTAACTTGTGTTGCACAGGGCCCATCCCCCAGAACACATTCTGAGTCACACCTGAGAGGGTGGCTCAGCAGACATGCTGAGACCACTGACACACACTCAGTCAGCTGTTAATGGGAGACCATCTGCTCTTGTTCCTTTTCAATTCCACTGTCTCTTTCCCTTGGTCAGTCAGTTTGAGGTGGTCTCACTGATGGTCCTTAGGAGGTCTGGAGGACCTCCTCTGTTTTTTAAACACTCTGATAGGGATCATGTAAATTAGGCCTGCTCTATAGCGCGGCTCTTTTATTGGCTCTGAGATCAAAGCAAGAGGAGTTAACGGCTACATCTTTCACACCGTCTGGCAAGTGTTAATGTCTGAGTGCACTTATCAGCTGAGTGTGACTAATTTACTTCTGATAGCTCTCATTTAAAAGGAAGTTTGCTGAGGTTACTGGGTATGGAGGGGTGAGTAGACTGATGAATTCAATTTATAAATCTACAGTAGACGGTTTAAGCCAAGTCTTTGCAGCTGTCTTGTGTTTGTGTTTTGTAATCACTGCTAAAAATAGGGGCTTTTTGGAGCTCTGCCATGGAAGAACCACCTTTGGGTACCTGAAACCTTTCAGATTCACCACATCTACAGCATTAAAAAGGCATCTAACATTGAAAAAATCTAATTTAAAAAATCTAATTAAAATTCAAAAGTATTGTTTGTGACAAGTGACTGCATGCTACATGTGCCGCAGATAGGTATTAAGCTGAAGAAGCGTTTGAAAAACCACCCATTGAAAGGTCCTTAGGGCACCTTTATTTCTATGTCTAATATAAAGAGATAGATAAGTGTTCCTGTGTGCAGTATGTCGGATAGCTGTCTACTATCTAAGTTGTTTACTTTGGTCATAATTTGATGTTAAATGTAAATTCAAAGTGTTTTCGTATTTATTTCCTAACTCATGGTTGAGATGTAAACAAAGTCGGATTTCTTTATAGTAGTAGTGACTGTATACTGTATATAATACTGTATATAGTATCCAAATTGACCAGTGAATCCTTAAGAAAAATAGTTTCAGATTTAACACTATTTTAACAATATTCCATCAACATTGCATACAAAGGTCCATGTAATATTGGTTTAATATTGTTAACATAGTGTAAATTTTGAAACAAGATTTATTTGGGACTATTTTGTCTCACAATACCCTGTATGTCCCTCTGCTATAGATGTATCTAATATAACATGTTTCAAGTTCTTATCTTGAAGTCCTATCTTGTAAAACATTGTCCTAGGTATCAGGCAACATATTGCAGCCTCTTCATTTTAGCTGATTACTGTAAGCGCTTTAGATGTATGATTCCTATCACCACCACTGTGAACAATTCTGACCTGAGGTTGCATTCAGATAGTGGAGTACATTCTGCGCAAAGTACCAATATATCCAACTACAGGATGCAGGTTAATCGTCGGTTTTTCACAACGCAGATCGAGTTGAAAATGTTCAGCTAAAGCGGAAGAAGTACACTTGTCATGTGTCACATTTCACAAGGTATCCATTCAGAAGAGAGGGCAGGTCAAACTGAATTAGTAAGATAGATTTGCTCACTTTTGTAATTTAAAAATATTCATCTTAAAGATGGCATGTGTATCATCCTGCACACTGTCATCACTGAGGTTTACTCAAAATCTTGTGAACTGGACGATGAGTACCCTTCATCCATGTGGCTTGGTGAGCAGATTACTGCAGTCTAGAAATGCGCTGTGTCTCTTTGCTGGTTGTGGTTGCTAAGGCTTTGTAATGTTTACATGGGCTGATTAAGTGGAGTCAAATCTGGTATGCTTACGTCTTTAGTCCATCTATTTAGTGATGTAAGACATATAGTCAAGCCTCCCACCCCTAACACAGCCCATGACAATTCCAAGCACTCTTTATTTGCTTTGCAGTATTTGTCACAGGCTTTTGTCACAGTATTCTTCAGATTTAGATTCATTATTTTTTATAAACGCAGCCTAAGTTCCACTAGAAATAATCATTTTACATAACATCAATCTGAATCTTTGTTTACACCTTTGAATCTTAAACTTTTAATTTAAAAAAATTGCAGAAGTAGAAATTATTTGAATACCCCAAATGAGGATATGTGCTCTTCCTCCAGTACACCCATATTCATTCAGTTCTGTTGTATACAGTCTGAGGATTAGTCATTCAGCAAAAATAGGACATCTACGCTTGGATGTTTAACGTGAGGCATGTGACATGTGGGAGCAAAAAGACATGCAAGTGATTCATTCACTTCACTGACTTCTTGCTTGTCTGACATTGTACAATGCAGTAATACCGTAATATCAAGTTGGTACAGAGTCATTAATATACCATATTAATACACCATGCATTCAGTAGATATCAACTGGGGCTATCCAGGTTAATTCCACAATAATGTGCTGCATGTAACTGGCCCAGTATCCATTTCTGCATACTTGCACTGATTTGTGCTGATAATCTACAATTTGACCCACTGAAGCCATTGAGTGCCAATCGATGCTCTGAATATCAAATGAGCACAGCACTAAATGAGAGCTAAGTTAATAAAAGCTTACCTATAATTCTTATTAGGACTTCTTAGATCTGTAATTTTCTGCAAACAAACATGTTATCAACTAGTGTCCACACTGCAGACTGATAAAGATCAGTTATATTGTTATTCACTGTCTAAATCCCTTGTTTTGTATATGAAAGACAGTAACCTTGTGATAACACGTAACCTTGCCTGTGCAGCAGAGGTTTTCATACTGCTCCCCAGGAAGTGCCTTACCCCATAACAAAGACAGTGAGATGTAAAAGCATACATTACTAAGAGTTTCACATGGTTACAATTGAGTCAGTCAGCCGACACTGTTTTTAAAACATGCTAAAATTGTACAATATTTTCAGGTGTATTTGGCTCTTGCTCTTTTTCTATAGTGACAATTTAAGTTAATCAATTTACCAATTTAAGTTGGTACACTTAAGTGCATGTCTCGTCCCGTAGGTTGTATCATCTGAAGACAAACATAATACACACTGTCTAATGTATTTGTCTTAAATTTGTATAATTTTAACAAGATCCAAGCCAATAAGAACAGCACAGCAAAATTCAAAGTTTCAACTAAGAGTCCAAATAGATTTACCTCATGATCTCAGCGATTATATAAATGCTTGATTTTCTATAATTCCAGTTAAAATTATAATGGAGATAGAAATGAAATAGACTGGCTTTTGTCAACCCTGGTCCTGGAGGTCCAAAGTGCAACACATTTTAGTGTTTTCCATGCTCTCAACACACCCGATCCAAAGAATCAGCCTGTTAACAAGCCATTACTGAGTTAAAGTGAAGGCACTGAAGCAAGAAAAACATTAAATGTGCAGAACAGTGGACCTCTGAGACCAGTCTCTGTCTGTTATGAACATTTGCCTCCTATTGTGCCAAGAATGTCAAACATGAATTGTTTTTTTCAGGTCTGCATAATTTAACAATTGGGATGCAAGCACAGTTGTTCAGAGTGGTTTAATTTCAAATGGTTCATTGTAGAAAAACTTACTGTCTCTAATTTCTTTACAGAAGTGGTGATAGGGACCAGGGCTCACAATGTCTGCAACACAATATTAGCTTTCCAAATGACCAGTGAACGTATCTTCTGAGTTCATGTGTAAAGTTGATAATGGAGAAATAAACAATAAATAGATCTAAAACCATTATAGTACCATATCTGACATTTTAAACTTCATAACCATTTTATGCAATAACTTTCTGTAAGTCAATAGAAACACTTTGGATGTTCCCGTCACCACTGCTGTGAATGATATTGACTCAGTAAGCTTCCCTAGAATGAAGCATTTCACTTCAAATCACTATGAAAGTGGGGTATAATTTTATAATCAGTATAATTGTTGATAACATCACTTAACGTTTTCGAGCATTCAACAAAATGCTCCAACAAAACATTCCCTCATTGTTTGTTATGCCGGTGAAAAGATCTGGTCACTTAACGATCCTACTTTACACTTTTAGAAGTTTAGAAAACAGAGAACTGCTATCATGCTGCTACTCGTCACATCCCAAATATGACTAACCAGAGCTGAAATAAGGTGCTAGTTAAGCAGGGAAAACTTCAGCTGTATCTGTGACTCATGACTACAGTGGCTTAGGCGTTAAGCATTAAGGCCTTTAGTAAATAATCTGGTCCTGAAAAACTCATGACATTCAGGTCACCTGGCTAGAAAGTACAGGTATACTCTTTCAGACTAATATTCTCCATATTGCAACTCAGTGGTGAAGGGTGGTGCCACCATACGAAACCATTATTCAGTACTGATCCAGCACACCTGTCTGTACTTGTTTGGGTAGCTTGATTATTGTAACTGAAGCAAGCTTATTTGAATAGGTCTGGTTTCAAAGCCAGCATTTACAATAGCTGAGCAGAGCTTCCTGAAGAATAGACTGTCCACAGCTAGAAAATTCTAGTTTTTGTAGAATAAAAGCTGATTTGTTTGTGAATTATCAGCTAGCACTGGATCACAAACTAGTGAACTAACATTAACATTGACATTAACATTAACATGACCAGTATATCAACACTAGCACTATTATGAACAGTAAAAAAGCTGAATAGAAGCATACAAGGAGACTGGATTGTTCACAAAACAGGAGCTGGCTGAGTAGATTGCTTTTCTACTTGGTGTAGGCTCATTAAACTACTTTTCTTGTATTTTATTTTTTCTGCTCTAGGTTAATTTATAACATTTGTGTAATTTTATATACCAAACATGGCCACAATTCATTTTTCATGACCATTTTCTAACCACTGTTTCCAGCCTCTCTTTATCCATTAGAATGAAACAGGCTGTTTTTGTTACTGTGTCTTTAAGACTAAGATCTAAGAGCCCTGTTCTGATTGGTTGTTCTGTATTAATTCTAATTCAGAAAAGCACTCAGAGCTGAAACTTACAGTACCTTCAGAACTTCAATATGAAATAAAATATGTAAATGAGTTGGTTAGTGTGATGTCACAGGAACAGTTCATTCAAAACAGACTGTTTTTCAACTTAGTTTCCATGTATTGACTCTATGGACTGGTAAATGGTAAATGTTAAAACTTTAGACAACAACCTTAGATATTCTCCTTTATTTACGTGTTTTAATGAAATGGACCCTTTAATAAGCATATCAGGTGCTTATCTGGAGTGTTTGTTTTATTTTTTAGTAGTATTTTGAAACTTCATCAGTAATTTACAGGCCTAATGCTGTTAAATCGCATGTAGTACAACTTTGATTGAAATGTGTCCAGTGAAATTTTCTGCCAACATGTGACCTGTTCAGTTTATCAGTTTATGGGAGCCAAGGCTAGTCATGATGAAGGTCATGTGTTTGACTGTAGGCATTATGAAGCTTGGCTGTGACTGCATTGCTACTTGTCATGCTAATATATGTTGTGTAGAATAGAATAAGCACAATAAGATTTAATTGAAGCATTACAGCAAGGGTTATAGCTATAGCAAGAGATCATAGGTCATAGCTCTTTTGATAGACCATTTTAGAAGCCAAATGAGCGGCTCCCCCTGGCGATCTGAGCCAAGTGATCTGAAACGCTGATCAGAGCCAGAATTCCCATCAACATTTGGAAGCTCTCCGCTCACTTCTGTGTAATAGAGCAGAGGTTTTCATCTCCAGTCCTGGGAACTCACTGACTTACACAGTTCCAACTATTCCCTCCATCAAGTAATCATGAGGCTCCTGAGCTAGATCATATGTGCTGGGGCAGATAATAACAAAAACTGTGCAGGGCAGTTAAAACCACTATAATAGAGCACCAAATACTCTCTGTTTTATATATCTTAAAAATAATCTCATTATTGTTGGAATAATATGGGTAGTGCACAAAGAACAAAATACTGGCATCAAACACAAATTGGTGCAAGTATGCAAAATGTGACAGTTTTTCAAACTGATATTTTATTTTGTATTATTTTTACTGTGGGAAAGTTTAGACTGGATTCATTAAGCTGTATTATTGTGCTAAAATGTCTGCTTTTTATTAATGCTATGAATAATCATACAAATAAGCATCATATTCCTCTGCAGAGCGAATCCTACCAAACCTAGTTGTAGTTTCTACATTTTATGAACAGTAATGTATTAGCATTGGTATCAGTATGTAAGGTAATAGATGACAGCAATATGGACAATACGACAGTTTTTCAATATTGCAATAAATTACATTCCAATTCACTTCTGACCATCTCATCAGTACTTAAAAAACACTGACCAGCTGTAAATTCTAACTGTCTCTGTGATTGTGTGTTTCAGACACTGCGGTGGAAGTAGAGAGGCCGTTAAAAGCAAGTCCCACATGAACGGTGAGTACACAGTGACATTACTGCTCAAATTACAAAGACAAAGACATGGTGTTTCTCATTTGAGCACAGTTCTTTCACATGCAAGCAGTTTAACTCCTCTTTGTTTTTCAGTCTCTCACCCCTTCTTTCTTGCCTCATCTCTTTCTTTCCCTCTAGGGTTCGCTCACCCCCTGCCTCACCACTTAACGTTCCTACTCTCCTACCTCTTTCTCTTTATGTCAGTGCATGTTTGTATTTTTATTAATAAAAACATGACATTAATGGCTGTCTAAACATGAGTTATATGAAAGTTCTACCAAAAACGGCCATTAATGCTCGACTCCAGCACAGCCACGTTTGGCAGTTTTCTGGAATGGTGTTGTGCAACGTCTCCTTGCCACGCACCAGGCTCCAGGCTCACTTCCAGTACACATCACTGGCACATATTAAATAAAAGGCCTTTAATAAGCTCTAATGAGGCCCGTGCAGGGATTTTTTAAAGAACTGTAAGAAGTCCCTGCTCTGCCAATACTGCTGTGATTATGCCCTCAGGGACCTCTCCTCTCCTCCTGCTTGGGAAAAAAAAGAAACACATCATTGTAGCCCTGTGAGGCCTTTCCTGGAATTTTCCTTGGTAGCTTTTTTTTTTATATAACAGAAATGGCTTGGCACTATTCAGCTGTACCCCCTGGTTCTATTTTAAGAGGGATCTGGATGTGTGTATGTGGCTACAGTACGTATATGTGTGTTCGACTGAGAAGCTGACCTTTACGACCCGTACGAAACAAATCATTAACTCCATTAGGGTCTCACAGCATTACTCAACCATTAACCATAAAGCAGAAGTGCTTTTACCTCAAGATCAACACGAGTATACAGTCACATTAACAAAAGGTGTATGCTAATCTATTTCCCAGATTTCTCCAGTGATGAAACTGAGAAAGGCCCCCCACTGCAAACCCATAGCCTGAGGGAGTTTGAGCAGGTAGGTGCTTGTCTCTGCTTTCCTAGTCTTTAGCCACAGAGGTACATGGACCATATATATTGTATATTACAATGGACTCCTATAGAGTTTTGTCAGTTTGATACTCATTGACTATCTGCATGTTCGTGTGTACACACTGCTGTGGTTTGGAAACCTGCTTAAGCTGTTGTGTGGCCTGTGCAAAGTGACAACGATGAGCCTTTCAGAGCAAGACATAGTCGCTGGATTGAAAAAGGTTTGTGAAGTTTGAAGCATCACAGCTAAAAGTTCTCTTTGAAGTATTTGGAGCTGGTAAATGTTTTCCGAGGCATTGCGTTTTGTTTCTTGTGGATCTGTTTTTGATGTTCTACTTTTTAAATTCTTGTCTACGGTTGGCCGAATCAGGCTGATCCACTGGGCAGCGCTAACAGCAGCTAGAGAGGGCAGGAAGGTGGTGCCTTAGCTGCCAGGAAAGGCCAGCAAAATGGTGAGATCGACAAAGGGTTGAGAACAAAATGCCCAAGTCTTGCCTCTGCTGTTCAGCTGAGGTACCAGGTTTAAACATCAGATGCAGTGCAGTGTCCTCGCTGCAAAATAGGGGGGGGGGTCTATAGACTCTGTACTGTCATCTCGACTCTCAATGAAGAGGTTCTTCCCTCTCCTGTTGTTACTTGTGGCTGATGTCCCCTTCCTGCTGTCACTCACGGCTGTCTTTTCCGTGTGCAGTTCATGCATTGCCTTCCTGCCCTCCCTAGCAGTTGTCTTGTGGGCCTGGGTATCAGTCCATTTGGACTACATTAGCTTAAATACTATTTAGCTTAAAATACATGACATAAAGCTACCGCAGTCTATCCTAACAATGTATCCGTTCCCACACATACAGAACAAATATAATTTCAACTTAATATCATGCTGAAAATTTTAGCTAGTGCTTTGTAAAGCTTGCCGAACTTTATGACAACTACTACAAACAGATTACATTTGTGTTCAGTGCATGGGTAGGTCAGTACCCTACCAACCTGATGAAACCTATTTATCTCCTCCAGTGCCGTTCTTTGCAATTGCACATGATTGATCCTCTGAATAACATCCAACCACTCAACGTGCACTGAAGAAAATGATGCATGGAATTTACTTGATTCCGATTTGTACATCATTTCCACATGCATAAAATACATCAGTGTTGATATCATGCTGATGTAATGTGATTTCTTCATGTGGAAATTATGTTCACATTAGACTGGAGTAGATTAAATATATTAATGCTTTTCATTTCAGTGTCTGTTTTTGTCAGAGGCTGCTTGCACACCAAAAAAGCGTTCTGGTGAAAAACATCAGCATTGGCGTGTTCTTTCAAGTGTTGTCCCTTCTGCTCATATTCAGACTTACCGTAGCACAGAGAAGCACACAGGAATCCCTCGAGTTTCCCAGCAACTGAGCTTGCACAAATACAGCCATCCAACTGTGTCTGATTTGCTAAGGCCTTTGCAGCTGGGTTGTATGGGACTCTCATAAAACAGACTCATGAACAGAGGGGGGATCAGCAAAGGTCTGATCCGCTGAACACACGGCTGGGTCCAATCTGCATGCAGAATGCTTTCTGGGATGAGAGCCAACCTATTATGGCTATGATATAACTTCAGCGTTGCTCCCTTCAATTACCAGAGGCCTTGGTGAAAGGCTGCAATTTTTCTTTTTGGGGAGAAAGGCGTATGTGTGCGTGCGATTTTCTTTTCTTTGTAGAGCTTTCATGACATCAGCTACAGAAATTTATATCATATTGCATAGGCCTATGCATGAGAACTACAGAAATCACAAAAAATCCTTTTTATTCTAAATTAATACACTAAAGTTTCCATTTGTCTGACTTCACCAAAGTTTCTTTTCACATCTGATAGTTCCCAGATTAACTCACGCTCAGTTAAAGGTGCCAATAGGGTTCTTTGGAGCAATGCCATGCTCTGTGGCTCAAAGAACCTTTACATGGACATTTTCATAAATCTGATGCGAGTGATGTGAAGTTTCTGTAACAAATCAAGTTTTTAAAACTAAGTTAAACTTAAACAGCTGCCACAAGGGGGTCTTTGAGCAAATCATTGTAGAGATTTGTGAGTGTAAAGAACATATGAATGGTCCAGAGACCGAGAAAAAGTGATCAACAGTTGCATTCTTCTTTGAGTTAAACAGCGTTTGTTGCAGCATAACCATGAACACAAAGCTCAAAGCTCCCAGTGCAAGGAGAGAGAACTCCCTAGCCACATCTAAGGCTTTTGATTCCTGCTCGATACAGTACTTAATAATATATATTTATTTTCCTGTCAACCTTCAGCCTTCACATTATGTGGGCATCAGGACTGGAATGATAGAAGACCTAGAGAGAGTCCTGCTGGTGGAGAATTAAACATATAAATATTGAGGGAGCTCTATAGAATGGGGATGCATGGAGAGCATCCTTCATTGGGAACCCTTGTTCTCTGGAGAGCCCATTGTGGCTCCTTTATTTTTAAGAGTGTAAATTCAAATGTATAAGCCAATAGCCATTTAATAAGCATTATTTTTAAGAGTGTATCTAGAACATTTCCAGAGGTTCTCCAAACTTGAAAAAAGAAGAATCTTCACACTCATATGTCATTTACAAAAATGCTTAGATGACACAATGCGTAAAATCTCATACTCGGCATAGCCCTTCCTCCTCCCTCTTCACCCCTCCCTCTGTTTACTTAACAGTCTAAAGAATCGTAAATTCATAAGTCGGTATTTTAGGTAGTTTTTGAATGTTTTAAAATAAAAATCTTACCTCATTGTATATATTGCTCATTTAAAGAACCATCCACTGAAAGGCTCTTTCTGAAAAGGGGTGACTGAAAGTGGTTCTTTTAAGGCTTTGCTCTAAAGAACGCTTTTTAGCACATTCATTTGTTCTGAGTCGTGGTTTTATCAATGTGTGGTGTCGATACACAGAAACTGTATTTCACAAACAGTGTGTGTTTGTGTGTGTAATATGCCTTAAATGGGCACCAGTGACTTGGTCAGGCTGGATGATAGAGTGGAATGTTGATTTAGGTTGAACTAGTGTGACACATTCGGTCTGAGGCCTGCACTCTGCAGATCTGTCAGTTTAAAGAGGCAATCTTTCCCCTGCAAGCTCAACGAAAGGCGAACTTGCCAAAATACCATTTGTAACTGTCAAACAACTCTGTGGTGTGTGATTTGGAGGTAAGCTGAAAAAAAAATCAAAAGTCAAAATACACTTTCTCAAATAGCACTTATTGCTATGTTTGAAAAATTGAAAGCATATGGCCGCCTATTAAAGCGCTTTGGAACTGACCACAGAAACACTTGAATTGATATAAAGAGAAGGTTTGCCTATAATTTTGACTATTAAAACCTCAAGACAAATTACAGTTGCTAATCTGTTATTCTGCCCTTATGACGAAGGTTTGGCAGATAGGGTGAATTTCGGACAGGCTCTGTCAGGACCGGATCATTGCTCGACTTTGCAGTGGAGCCGCTGACTACACAGCAGAGAGCCCCCAGAAACACAGAGGCTTTCAGTTGGCGAGCAAAAGCATAGATTTACTTATGACCGAATCTCACTGCAGCATCTGAGCTCGATTTCTGCCTCTTTCTCGTTTTGTTTGTTATCCGCATAGAAAATAGGTCAGAATTTTCCGCATCAAGTGCAGCATGTGCCTTACAGCAGTCTGGCTTATTTTTTCTTCCTCTATAGCACTTGATCTGTGTCACAGAGCAGACACAAATCTACTTACATATTATACAGAAATACCTTCATAAACCCTTAAACAGCAGGCTTATTATGAAGTAACTGATCTTAAGACTTATCATTCAGTAACAGCTTAAGCAGCTGTTATAAACGAATGAATAGAATGTGTCGTTACTGCGGTATAGAAATGGATCAGAATGTTCCTACTGCACTGGTTCTGGAACTTTTAATTCTTAGAACTGATTATAATAATACTCAATAAAGTCTGTACTCGTGTTCTGGGCAAAACAAAATTCTTGGGATCCTCTAAACATAACGTAACTTGGCACTGTGTTTGTATCGTCTTTGTTCTACTATTGTTTAAATAGTTCCAGTCACATTCCTATATTTAGTTAATGGAAGGCAATCTGAACTGCACCAAATAATTAAATCGAATCACGGTGATCACATGATGCATTGAATTAGTTTGGAAGGAATTGTTGTTGAATTGAATCATGGCGAAATTTGATATTTCACCATGCATTGAATTAGTTCCTGCACAATTGTAATTCAATCAAATCGTAGTGGAATTTGTTTTTGTGAGACACACTGAATCAGTTTCAATGGTGGTGAAATTTGATTCATAATGCACTGAATCATAATCATTGGATCATGCTTAATGAACCATAATCCAATCAAATCAATCTGAGATCAGAGAATATCATCTCTAGTGGTTAAGAGACCGATATGCACTTGCATTGGGAAGGAGTTAATGTTAATGCGAGCAAGCCAGTAGCATTGACAGCATTGACAAGAAGTAGTACTATTCCCACAAAGTTACCAGGAGGGATCATGTATGAACAGAAGATGCACTGGCGTGAAAGACGACAAAGCCCCGACTACAGCAAGCAAAGCAGGATGCTTCATTTTAGGATTGAGCTTTTAGTTTTGTGAATTAAAATTCATTTTAGTGTGATAGTGCTCTGAGAGAAGCGGCAACATCTACCCTTCACGCGTGGTTGCTACTGCGCAAAACCGACACAATATGGCCTGCAGAGCAGAACATTTATGTAACTCTTTGGTTGGACAGCAGAGTTTTTTGTTTTCATGAGAATAAAACGTTGCAGCTGTGTATTTTGTACATGGTTGAGAAATGAAGGAGCTGTTAGTCTTTCATGCCGAGGATGTCACATCCTATTTAACTTCACTTTCATGGCAAATGTGAACATGTGCATCCTGGCAAATTGCCATTTAAGTATGAATAAGACAAATCCTGAACATGAGGTAAAGGTATGCCATTCCTTCAGTGGATTTTGAATGTGAGAATGCTATTAGGGGTCCATACAGTCCTTGCAGTTTAGGAAGTTAATGCTAGAATATGTCGTCTTTGCTAGTTGTTTGATAGGACTCTTTGTATTCTGCAAGCCATCTGGCATCCTGTGGATTTCTTCTGCGTTCTGTTTCTGAGGAGGCCATGGTCGAGTGACAGTGTGGTGCCGGCCTGTCGGGACAGTCTACAGTGCCATATCGTTCTGAGGATATCCTAACCTCCTGCTCATACCAGCCGAGCTGAGAGAGGGGGCATAACGGCTAACATGTGGCCCTGTCTGTGGAACCTCTCCTGATCTTATACATATGGAAATCCTTCTGTGCCCCCCAGCTTTTTTTTTCTTTTCCAACCCTTCCTCTCTTTTCTTTCTTCCGCCTCCCTCAAATTCGCTTGGATTGCCGGGTTATTATTCTCTGACATGAGAGTGATACCTGATACAGTTGGTCTAAATTGCTTTCATTTCCAATATTGTGGAGAACAGGAGAGCCACAGAGGGAGCTGGAGGGTGCAGAGACAGTGCTAGCTTTTTGATGGGGGGGGAGTTGCGCCTCCTGTTGGCGAACACAGTGTAGGCCATAAGATCTATCACTGGTCACGTTACCGCTTCCTCTGCTCTCTTTCTTTCTCCTTTCTCTCTTTGCTATATCGTGCAGACGGGGGGAAAAGTCGGACCAGACTGCTTAATTGAAGCCAGAGCCCTACTGTAAATCTGTGGCCTTCATCAAAGGGTCAGAGCCACCATGCTGAGTAAATTATGGAGACAGTCATGGTTGATAATGATAATGTAGTGTTCGTAGCTAATCTGGCCCATGGCTCTCTATGGGAGAGATGCACCGCAGAGTGTTTCTTTTAGCTGTTGATGATTTTCCTGATTTTCCTGCATTTACATTCCCCACGTTCTTCCCGCACAGCATAGAACTCTGCTGTTTGGTTAGCTGTGAACCTGTGCGGCATCGACAGAATACTAGCACTACAGTTATACTGCAACACATTGAGAGTGTGGAATATTTGCTGTATATTAAGCCATTAATCCATATCTTTAATTTGCTTTGTTATCTGGCAAAATCTGAAGGATTTTTTAAAAATTGATCAAATAATGTAATATCCTATATTGATATTTAATCCTTTGTCCACATGGTTGTTTAATAAAACATCAGATAGTCCAAGTTTCCTGGAATTAAAACAGTCAGATGTCAAAAAGTGAAATTTTGTTATTGTGGACCAGGGTGTGCAAAGATGGCCTGAAAGGTACTGTAACCTCACATACGTTAATACTAAATATCATTTTGTAAAATCTTGTATTTTAAATAGAAAGTTATGGTATAAAATACAATATTACGAAACTCAAATTTCTTGTTTGTATATTGTCTTTTTGGCCCTTGGCCCAGCTTACACAATGCACTTTGTCGCCCCAAGACAAAAAGTTTGGGATTTACTGCTTTAGACCAGAATACAATAGCTTTTTTCCTGTCATACTAAAGTCAATTGGGCATGAATTAGCTAAAAACACTGGTTACCAATTGGCCTGCATTATTTTGACCAAAATAATTAACCTTTATGGATTGTGAGAATGCTGTGCTTCACCGGAACACAAAACAAACGTTCATACGAAACTCTGATTGGTTACTTTGCTCAATAGTTCTATTGGTCAGAGAGCTCATTTGCATACTGAAACATCCTGTGAATAATAAACAATATGTTGCAGCATTCTAGCCTGTAGCCTTTGGAGAAGAGCATAAGAGTGGTCTTGAAAGGAAACCTTTCAGAGTGCTCTGTGATGGATGCAGTCCCAGAAATTCACAATGGCCTGTTAGAAGTGTTTCTGCCTGCTATTGGTTCAGACAGCCTCTTAGAGTAAGAAAGCTGATTTATGATCAGATTGTGGCTTTCACATACTAAATTATATGATTATATGAGTTTGTGTGGGGCAGCTAATCTTAGGTTATCTTTCTTATTCTGGGGCACTTTATATGCTTATAGGGGTCATGACCTTCCCCTTTGAGATCCACTTCACTCCAGCTGTGTGCATGCATGTGTGTGTGTGTGAATTATTAAGTTGTTCTCTGTCCGTATTTCAACTTTTTATATTATTCCCTCAGGTCATATGGGAACAATTATAAACAAAAATGCACTGAAGGACGGAAAAAAAGCTGGATTTTTATGAATCGCTTCGGCACTCAGTGGCTAGCCTAATACTGCAATTACTGTACAGTGAAGCACAGACATTTACCGAGGTCAAAGAGCCTACAAACCAGACTCCACTCTGTAAATCTTACTGCTTGCCGGCCAAATTGCACAGCAATGGTGGGATAATAACGAAGAAACATTTCAAATTTGCAGATTTAACGAGACCTCAGATGATGAATGAACCGCGGTCGAATTCCTGAGTGACGGCGAGATCGGCCTGGTCTTTTCCCCAATTGAAAATGCCACTAAATCATGAGGCAAACTGCTCTTAATTAAATGTAACCTGTCTCTCTCGCATGCCAGCTTTCATCCATCTGCGTTCTGAGTCAGTGTGTAGACGCTGCAGGCCGGCCTACGAGCTCAGCGCTGACACACAGCTTACCCAAGCGCCTTTCACACAGCACACACTCCAAAACATTTACCCTAATGACTTATTCAGTTATATTAGTTATTTTTCTCATTAAATGATTTATAGTTTATATTTTATATTTTTCATCTAAATAATGAATTAAATGACGATTAATGAAAAGGTAATCATTTAACACAGACCCGCATAAAGGCCTGGCAGTTTGATTTGGCTCTAGACCCCACCCCCTCACCAATGAGAGAACATACTTACATATTATATAAATCATCAAGTCTTATTGTCCTTTAGCAAGTTTTAGTAACACAATATAGGCCTGTAGTATGCCAAAGGTTAGGGCACCCATGATCATGATCTGATTAGCATAATGCTAAGTGGCCCCCAGTGGTCTTTATTCATTATTAGCAACATTAGCATGCAGGAAATGTACATTTGTATGTCACAGATGTGTAGAAGATGTGAGGAGAAATGTGCAGGTTACTGGATACCATGTCATGAAGTGGATGTTTGCAGCTTAAAAATCTTGTTCTGATGGGCCATTTGGCCATTGGCACATCAACTCAGTTTAAGAGTACAGCTGTGGAGTAACGCCTCTTCTGTGTGAAGATGGAATTTGCCTGCATCACAGAAGTGAGCATGATATTCAGCTTTTTATTTAAATGTATTAATAGAGAAACTTATAAAACAGCAAACAGCATATCCCAGATAGCACTTATATGACTGAAATAAAATAATACAGAATCTATGTCACATGCTTGAACTATGTGATTGGTTAGGAAACGCTTACAAAAGCGTTACCCAAGATCGGACCCCGGTTTACATCGTGAGGAGGTCTGGAACTTTGCAAGATATTCATAATACGTACTTTGTAGATGTATATCATGAATATTGGGGTCCAGAAGAACAACATTAACTGTATTGGAAAGAAAAGACAGAGTCAGGTTCCCCTGGGTTTTACTTTTTAAGAGTTACAAGGACTAAAGGTCACCAATTGTGGACTCAATCTGATAACTGTTAAATTTCTTTAGTAAACTGTCAGCTGACATAATGAGATGAGAAACACATGAGGCACTGAAAGACATTCTCTTTTATTTCAGACTGCACTCGCCATTTAATGCTAGGCTGACCTCGGTTAAACTCACATTTAGTGAGATATCTAGTTTGTCATTTTGTCAGCAGCTGCTGTGACCTGAAGGATTAAAATTTCTGACCAAAAAGTTTTTTGGTTTTAGCAAAGCCATTCAATGGGCTGGACTTGTCAAGTGGTATTCTTGTATTTCTTTCCTTTGTTAAAAAAGTGTGCCTGCTTTTTCCTATGTTTTGATTCAGGGCTCTTTTCTGCTCGCTCTGTACTCTGACTCTGCTCCACACTAACTCTTATATTACGCCAGTAGGTAATGATACTGATTTGACTGGGGACATTTCAGTCCTGGGGGATGTTTAGCGAGCGTGAGATCATATTTGGAGAAGTCGGCCCACTTTTGCGTTCACAAGCGCGGGTCTGTAGGTCCTTTTATTTCCCTTTTTTCAGACGAGGCAGTAATCCGATTTTGAAAATGTACATCACATCTACTTTTAACGACCACACTCGAGTTGCCCCGCACTCCTGTGAAAACGCTCCGGCTGCATATGAAACACAAGAATTGAACCATCAAACCCCCTCATTAAATTGCTTAAGCCTGGCACACAGTATAGTAGCCCAGAGTGGGGCTAAGACGCCCCATTATGTGTTATGGCAGGTACCGTCAAACAGTGGGCCTCGATACCGCCCATGAGGACCGGTGAACAATGTTTGTAAATACCACTGCAATTATCGGTAATGCACTGCTAATAGGAACCAGGTGAGTGCTTATTTAATTTGTCAGGAAAGGGTAAGATTAAGCAAAGCGATGGCCGTCCCCTGCCAGAGCCCTGCCGGAGCCGAGCCAGGGCATTCGCCGTGTTCGTGTTGATATTTTATTAAACCATAACCGAGCGTTCAGCCAATCAGGAAAAGCCCGCGGGTAGATAATCAAATTTCAGCTGGAGACTTTTCCAAAACCCCAGACTGCAGCGAGGCATGCTGCTGGCTCGCAATAAATCAAATCAAAACACTTTTTTTGTTGTTTTCCGGCAAGAAATAATGATATAAGGTATGAAATGTTATCTTGTAAACTCCCAAATCGATTACTGATGCTGTACAGTGGAGCACAAAGTGAAATCCTTTTCTTAGGCTTAGACATCAACATGAGTGTTTGCACTCATGTGGTAAGATAATGAAGATTAGTAGCCAGTATTGGTGAAAGAGGAATTATTTTAACCTGACTTAACTGTTTATCTAAACCCTTAGAGAGTATCTGTTCCAATGTTACTCCAAAGTTTACAAATGCCATATGTAGCGAGTGTGTGGAGCTCTCATAAAAGCTTTTTAGCTTTGTGATTGAACTGCATGATACTCTAATGAGAAGATCTTCAGCTATAAAAGTTTGGTTCAGGGCTTGACTTTGCCAAACCCCTGCACTGTATTGTTCTATAATTATACATAATCATAAAGTGCTCTTTGAAACACAGCTTCAGGCATCCTCATTCTTCAGAGAAAAGGCCATCATAACCACAAGATAGATTATTTGGTTATTTTTGTACTTCTATTCTGCACGTGGTCTGTAAGAGTGCACAGCCTAGTTCATGCACTCTAATATTGCTCGCTATGAAGACTGGAGAAAATGATAGTTAACTATGTATCAGGGCACTAAGCATTTATTTGCTTGGGAAATCACTTATATTAGAACTTGGGTTCACAGATACCTGTAGCTTGTGGCCCACATAACCAACAAGAACAGTTTTTGTGGCTCCCAAGAAAATTGAACCGATTGTTTAAAATGCTGCCAAATATAACACAAAGTGGCCTATCAAATTTCAATTGACTGTATGATCTTACAACATAATAAATGTCAACATTTTCGGTTTGCAGACCACTGAGGATAATTCCCATGCTATAAAAAAGAGAAATTTTCTGTAAATGTACACATAGCTAGAAAATGTCACACCATTTAAACATTTTGCCTATATATTTAGTATATGCTTATTTATGTCAATAATTAATTTTAAAGTTTGCTTGATTATATGTCAATATATTTTAACAAAGTTTAGGGATTTTAAAACTTATTTTAAATAAAAGAAAAACTGACAAAAAGTGCAGCGCTAGCAATACTAGCACTGCTCACGGAGCCATGGCCTACAGGCACCTAACAACTGCATTAGAATGAATGCAGCTACATGGTTTTATGATTTTATTGTGGTTTTGCTGTGGAGAACTATATTCTCTGTTTCATGTGGTATACCTCATGTATACTGCATTAAGTGAATCTTCATTATGTTCCAGTGTATTGTATGAGTGTTCATCAGTACTAAAAACACTCCCCACACTTCCTGTGCAGATATATTGTTTAACTATATTCTCAGGTGATCTAAGACTTAGTACTGTGGGTGCAATGCTGCTTGTGCAGTTTGCTCAGTGCAATCTCAGTTAAATTACAATAAGCACGTGTTCAGTGTTAGTGTTAACTGACTTCTACTGTGTAAAACCTCAGAATCATTTTCTTCTCTGAGAAGGAAACCTGAATGCAAAGCCTCCCTTTCCATTACACTAGCGCCCCCGCCTGGTCACACTGGTCACACAAGCACTACTTTGGTTACAACAACATCAGCCATTATTACAGAAGAAACCTTATGCAGCAGTGGTTAGAGCTATGAGGTCCATGCTGTTCAGGTTACTGCGGGACAGAATGATCACAGCTTGTCTGTTGAGCGTGATTTCTGAACATGTTCTGCCGTAGGCATGTCCTCTGCCATTAAAGAGTAAAAACTGCCTTTGTTTCTGCTGCCTATTTGTTTTGAAACCACTTTCTCTGTAGCGCCAATGGAGAGAGACCCAGGGAGAGAGCAAGAGAGGCAGGGAGACAGAAAGAGAGAGAGAGGTTTTCCGTGAGATACTGTTACACGTCTGCGGAGGACAAAAGCGCCGGTTGGGAGAAGTTCATGGCAGTTGGCAGTGGTTTTTGGTGCTGGGCGAATTTGATCCCGTAATTTAGACCCACCATAAACACGCTGAATTAGAGGCAGCTTCAGGCCTTTGAAGTGTGCCCGAGAAACCAATACTCCGGCTGGCGTCCGCGAAACAGAATTTTGCCTCTAACATGAAATGGCTAAGCAGTGGAGGTCCTGTTGGTCTGTTTATGGTTAGATCTGGGAAAATGCTTTGCTGTACACACCGAGAGGAATGATGACGCACACTTTTTGATGTCATTTATGCTAGTTTACGGAAGTCGAGACATTTTAGACTGCATATTTTTTCTTTTGAAATTCAAATAGACTGAACATTTCCACTGCAAAACTGTTGAAACGTGACGACAGTGTTCATATTTAGTCTGACAAGATCTGGACAAAACAACTGGTTTGCTGTGGATGGGAAAATTAGTGGTTTCAGTGATTGACAATGAATAGCCAAAGTTTCAAATGTTTTCATTTATGATTATTGTGTTGTGGAAAGGTCACAGTCAAAGTAAATAGCCTACTTGCAAACTATGTGCCAGGATAGTGCAGGGCAGTATGGGCAAAAACGTATGTCATGACATTTTATTTAAGAGTACTGACAGTTCCTGTATATATCTCTTTATTTATTTGTTTGTTTGTTTGTTTCTGTTTGTTAGTTAGTTAGGTTGTTATTGCCACTTTCCCAATTTAGTCACCCACCCACTAGCTAGGTGTTCCCTATTCAGGCTTCCTTGTACTTTGGAGTCAGCCACCACATCTTTTTTAAACTGCTGCTAATGCAATTTCACTGGGCAGTTCAGTGAGCTTGGGGGAGAGTGCTAATTGCAAGTTTAGTTATGTGAGCTAATAGACGTTTGCATTGGCTAGCATTACAGGAGGTGATGGGGAGAGGGAATACCATTTTATTGAGATCATTATTTAAAACTTTTTTTATTAAGTTTATTATTCTGGTGGTTTCGTATTTGTAAAACAATGGTTTAATATTGTTATTGGGCAAAATATTTAAATGAAATGAACAACGGATATAAATGGATGGCAGAATAGCTTCCTAACCCTAATGAGATATAGGTGAGTGTAGGTCAAGCCACAAAAACGGCACTGAACGTTGTTCTGCGTTCCATCTCATATATTTAAGCGTACGTCTATGGCCAACAGACATAATATTACAAACTATTCATAGTATTATAGTTGTGCAAAGGGCGCCGTAGGTGTATGTGGACAGAAAGCCAGCTAATATGCATGCTAGGCTAATGGCTAACAGCGAACCCCCCAAAATCTGGCTTTTCTCATATTTAACTATTTATACAAATGTAAAGATCTATTCACACAGAAATTATGCACGTCACGTTTTGAAAATGAGCTCATGCATATTAATGCTGTCTTTGCTGCTTGATGCTGCTTAGACTTTTTAATCAGAGCCAGCTCGATTTTCTGTGTCTTAAAAATCAGACTGACCAGTCAGAACTTCACTGTCATGGTAGCACTCCAAGCAAATGTGTAACAGAACAGCTCATCTCACTTGTGGCAGTGCACAAAAGCTTATATGACAAGCAGCACATTGCACAAATTTGGAATATCTAATATCAGGGGCAACATCATTAATTGCCCCACTGGCATACAAAAATAAAGGTGGTTAAAAGAAAACTGATTCATTAACTTCATCTCTACTACTGAGGGAATGCGTTTTCACTGCCTCTTCCAACTTCCATCTATATTCTCAGAGTGTTTAGAGCAAAAAAAAGAATTGATGTGCCCGTTATGCTCTGTTAAAAATTTTAATAGTTTTTTTTTTCATCTGAATGAAATTATACTTGGGGTGAATATGCCTTTTTAAAGAGGTCCAGTAATGAAGTCTACCAATAAAACACCCTTGGTGAAATGATTTCAATGTGCTTTTAAACCCTTGAGATTCTTGTTGTTTCGCTGTACCGTTTACACATAATTGCAGAATTATTTGCATAGTTGCATAATGAATTGTATTTATAGTTGATTTACATTCTGTTAAACATAAAAAATCACCAAATTTAAATCATGACAGAAATGTGGTACAAATTCGATAGTTTAGAATCTATACTCTTAACAGTTCCCACAGAACTGGTACAAATTCACACCATGTTTCAGTTACTGCGGATGATATCGGTGGATTCTAAGGGTTAAACTTTTTCAATATATATTATCAACACTGCCACAATACCAGAAACCTCTGCTGTGAGTTACTCACCTCAGTCAGGAATGACCTTTGACCTTCGGTCTTCCCCATTCTCCCTCATTCAGATGCTTGTGGCCAGTTATCTGGCTTGTGGGTCATGTGGTCTCGCTCTCTCTCTTTGCTGACGTGCATAATGGGCAGATTTATTGGGTGAGAGAGAAGCTTCAGTCATGTTTTTTGGAGGTGGATGATGCGCTCTGCTTTCCGCTGGGAGCTCCACTTCACCCTCATTAGCTGATTCAGCTCCATCGGGCAGTGGCGGGGTTTACTGGAATTGATGAAACCTCCCAGTGACAAACACTCGCACACGCACGCACATCATAGACTCTCACACTTCTGCCCTCATTTTTCCATTTCTCTGTTCCCAGCAGAGATGCTGAGGTCACTTCCTGCCTGGCGGACAGTCAGAACTAGCACCTCTGAATGTGTTCTGAAGGATGAGCGAAAGAGACAAAGAGAAAAAGAAACGAAGAGAGAGAGAGAGAGAGAGAGGCATGAAAAAATTGGGAGCAATATGAAAGTCAAGCCTCAGATGTCCTGCCAGTGGAGTAACACTTTGGCAAGACTCTCTCCATTTCTCTCTCTTATACTCACTCTCTTCCTAGAACACAGATCTGTGGAAAACAGCCAGTTCTTCTCTTATCAACTGCTTCACTGGAAAAGAATATCAGGCATTAGACCTGCACAGTATGCTGTTTTTCGATCAGTATGGCTATATTCCCTATTAAAATACTGACAGTGCAAAAGGTTGCAACATATAGAAGAAGGGCCCTCTGATCACAGGTCAGCTTTCATATGCCAAAAACTGTCCTAATAGCTAGCAGAAGCTATTAGAAACAATCTGATACCAGCAGAGGTAATGAATTATATTCACTCTCGTTACAGTTTGTTTAGTGCTTACAGCTCATTTATAACAGAGCACTTTTACTTCACCACTGTTTCTACTGTTACAGAGTAAAAACAAATCATTTTCAACTTTAAATCTTTAACGTCAATTAAAAGTAAAATACTCAGCTCAAATCAAAGTAAATCAGCTCCCAGCTCAAACAATCATTACATTTCAGTCATTAATGTGCAGATACAGAGAGAGGATAACTTTAAAGAAGATTACCTTATTATGAACTGCCAAATATTCTTCCCAAAACCTGGCAGAATCTCTCGGGAGTCCTAATTCAAACATAGATCCAGGAGTTATGCGGTATGAACCTCTAATTCAGACTGAATGTGACTTACGGAGTCTGGAGAGTAATTGCTAGTCCATGTTTCTGTGCTTTCTTGCAGTGTATGAGGTAAATGTAATGTGCACAAGTCTTCACTGTCACATACTATATAAATATGCATTACTGGCTGTAAATGATGAAGTTTGTGTAGACTACATTTGACCTTTAAGCTATTATTTGCTTAACAGAGAGACCTTATAAACTAACATGTAGGCAGCTGGGCCGACATGACCCTTCTTTGGCCAACATTACTGCTGCTGAGAAATAGCCCCTGTGCTGTTTTTGTTATGGCCATATAGACTGCACATTACAGCAGGAACGGCTTGTTCTGTCTAGAAACCTTTAGCATGTCGTTTGATTCTAAGGCTAAACTTGACTTTGTCTATGAGAGGCTATGAGAAATGTATAATACTATGAGTGGTGTGCTGTAGCAAGGTTAAGATTTCTGCTGAAAAGCTTTTGAATTCCTCATTTACATCAAGAGCAGCTCATTAGAAATTGAGAAACACTGATTTGCAACTGTCAGGTTTTTTACAAAATTGATAGTGGAGATTCTGTCAGCTGTTTTACTTATTGAATAAAATCTTTTTGATAATAGTCAAAATTGCGGTCATCATTATTTCCGTCTTAGGTTATGTTTCGTTTTTGCTGAAAACTATGAACGGCAGATATGTTCACCCTAACAAGTTCTCCCTCAAAAGGTCAAAAGCATAGTTTTGAATCCAGTCTGACCATTACGCCTCACGTTCCATAGTGAAACCAAAAAGGGACATATGAGAAGCAACTTTTTGTTGTATTTTTATTACAAATATAATATTGTATGTGCAACATTGTGCAACACTTTTCTGTAGTTTAAAGCCTGACCCAGACTACAGGATTTGCATTATTTTAAGTAACTTCAAACATTTAACTAGCTGGATTTCCTTTAAAAGTCAAACTGCTTTGTTGGAAATGAGAAAACTTTCTAACGTAAATGTCTAATAATGAAATGCATATCATTTTTGGACCTTCTGCCTACACAGAAAGATGTGTAAATACTGAGGACTAGATCAGGCTGTGATCAGTCTCAACACTGAAAACATTCTATTTTCTTTCACATGTGATTTCATGTTTTGCTTTATTTTTGTCTGCCCTGGTTATTTTTACTGATCTAAACAAGCTGATCTAAACAAGCTGATCTAAACAAGCCAAATATTTTGGTGATTGCAGATGTGCTAACAACTCAGAGTAACAACCCATTTACACTTGATGTCCGTTATTGGTACCGTTACTTGTAATCAAGTAAATTATCACTATAATAACAGAACTTAGCAGAACATTAAGTTGATGTTATTCAGTACGCTTTCCACCCTTGGATATCAGATATCAATATTGAATCAATATGTTGGATATTGGCAGTAAAAAGAATGAATCCAACCCAGTCAAATAAATCTAGACTAAAATAGCATGTTCACACATTGTGTGGTGTAATTGTATGGTGTTGCTATTTGTGTATTTCTTTCTGTGGGTTAGAAGTTTGTGCCTATCTCTGGAGACTATCATACTCGCAGAAGCAATTCTAACCTTTACTGTTCTCTTCTGGCTAGAGCTTGGCAACATATTGTTTGACAGTTGGCATCATGATATTCGCCTTTACAGTACTGATATCACAGAAAGCCCTTTAACCGATCACAGTGATTTGCAGTGGGTGCAATGAGCATCTTGACCAATGACAGATGCATATTTTGGTCAAAAGAATGCAGGGAAATCTTTAACTAAGTCACATGACTGGTTTCATAATATATTGCATGGCATATTGCAGTTGCAATATGTAGCAGAATAATGTAGTGTTTCTACTGCACAGTAGGGTTGCTCTGATCATGAATCTTTGATGGGTAATGCAAACTATAAAATTCATTTTTTAATGGCTGATTGCCAATACTTACGATGTATTTCATTTACGATGGAGTTTACAATGTGTAAGCTAAATGAACACATGAAACACAACCGCACATTTCTAGTACATTCTGTTAGCCAATGTTAAAAACACTACTTTTTTTGTATAGGTGTAGCAGCAGCATTCAAATACAGTGAGAGTGCAGCATCATAAAAATACATGCCACTGGACCATAGTAGTGAGCAGTACAGCCAAAAATGGTGTTTTTATCAAGGTATAAATACAATATCTGGCGGTGTCAGTATGTATCACAGTGTTTGTATATATTAAAATAAAACCATAGTAGATGCTCAGACAAACCTGCTTTTTCTGTGTCTGTTTGTGGCATACCAGTGTAATGGTTATGACAGATAGCTGGATATGAATTTCAACCACTACTAGATCACAGATCGGCTAAAAGCAAAATAAAAAATCTGCAAATCTTAATCTGCAATTACGATCATGCAGCCCCATTTCAAACAGTCCTTTAACAGATGAGCACAAACACACTCACAGTGTTATAACTTTAAGTCTTCTGAAAGTGTTGAAAGAGCTGGAAAAACGAGAGGGGACAGGGAGGATGACCCTGTTGTGTTCTTATGCACCATATGATGGGATAACTCAGGCTTCTCTCGAGGCTTTGTGGAACGAACTGAACAGTTGATCCATTTAAAGGCGTGTAATACCCCTGTCCTCCTCTCTCATCACTCAAAACAGATGTGCACATAGTGTATGAGGTGTTACGGGAGGCTTACTGAGGATGTTGTATCTTAGAAGATGTATGATTGTCTGCCCTGTTGTATGTGTTTATGGTGATGGAGCTCTTGTGGAGTAGAAGGAAGAGAAGGCAGATGAAAATGAGAGAAACGGGGCAGATGGAGTGCGTAAGCAAGGGAGTATAGATAGTCAAAAATAGATTGGAGAAAAGTTAAAGGTTAAACATGAATCCCTTCATGAAAAATGGCTGTATTTGGGTGCACACTTCAGTTGCTTACTTTCATAAATAGCTCATCTGTTACATCTCTTATAGTAATTACTGAATCATGAATCTTAAGATTAATAACTCAATAATAAGCCTGGTTTAGGGGCTTAAAATGCATTATGTAAGTAGGAAAGACATGAATTAGATTTACATTCAGTTCATGGTTGCCAGTGCATGTCTTATTTTTTTTCTGTTTGTTTTAATGCCAAACACTTAAATATGTGGCAAAAATAGATGTTTTTATTTTTGATTGTATTCACGTAATTATTCAAAAATAATTACTAAAATATTGTCCTTGGTGTTTTTGTTTTAAGCTAAGTTTGGAATCCACCACTTGTTTCACTGGACTATGACTGAGACATATTTATTGCTGTGTCACTCCTTAATTGCTCAATCTCTACAAATACAAATGTACAAATACATAAATTACATATTGTATTAGTTCCATAGTTAACAATTAATTTGTTTATTGTTTCCAGATAATTATTAATAGTGACCAATATACACCTGCAGTTAATGACAGTAATAAAGCATGACATTAAATTGGTCATTGGCAATACACTTACTACACAGCCTTTTTAGGAGGTCCCGTTCCCTCAGCTTCAGTAAACCAATTAAAGCTATGAAGTAAGTTGTCTTACATTTTCAAGCTTACCTGACTTTTCTTTGCTTCAAAGTCCCAGAAAGTGATTTGCTGTCTACTGGAACAGGTAAAACAAATAGGAGGTGGACGAGGCAAACCGAAAGAGAACTCTAACAGAAGGATTCAGGTGCTCTGTCTTGGAGGGAATTCTGTTTTTTAATGCAGTGGCTGTGTTAGAGCTTACATTCAGAAGCTACCGAGGCCTAAGCCAAGTGCTCATCTCTCATAGGGAGTATCATTCTGCCGGGTGGATCTGAGCTCCGCTACCAGGGCCATCCGTCACAATGTACCCAGAGACGTACATTCTTCCGGGGGTAAAATATCACAACCGGTTGGGCCAGCAAAGCGAGGGGAACCCAGGCAGGAACATCAGATCTCAAGCCAAGAATCCGGTGCTCTGGATTGGGTTGCAACTCGCAAAAGTCATTTGACTGGCGAAAAAGAACGGCCTTGGATGCTTAAATTGCACCAGTGCTGGAATGTGGATTTCTCAGAGCTTTTAAATATTGGAAAAAGTAATAGACAAATAGTGGTGTAATATTCTGTGTGTCATTTCTAAATGTAACACTCTTTGAAGTGGCAAATGTTTATTCAGAATCAGATTCACGTTACTGCTCAAGAACACTTGCATGAGGAATTTGTCTTGGTAAAGTTGGTGCCTACATTAATGCAGAACACAGAATACATTATTACAGAAATACATTTCAGCTCCATGTTTGTTTCAGCTTTCCTTTTCCTGCAAGGCTGCCAATTTGGAGACGCAAGTTTTTGGCATCAATGAAATGCAACACATAGTTAAATGCAAAGCGTATTTAAAACAATAAACAGTGCAGTGCAAAGGTCAGAGACCACCCTTCAGTTCACTTTAACTTACATGGCCATTAAGTACCGCTCAGCTATTAAAAAACAGAAAACATATTATACAGAAAATTACACAGGAGTCTCAACAATTAAATATCATTTGTCACGTTCCAGTATTTAGTGTGTCCACTCTCTGCCTTTACTGCAGCTTCCCTTCTCTTCAGATGACTTGTTCTAAGTACACATTCTGTTCAATTCAGAGAATGTTCAATTCAGAAAGTTCAATTTTAGAAACTCGCTGCAGTTTCTGATTTGTACAATCCACGTAATCCAAACATTCAGTGATGTCGAGGTCTGGACTCTGCACCAGCATCTTTTTTGTCTATTTGTTTTTCTCAGTAACATTTTTTGGCATCTACACATCCTTTCAGACCCATAGCACTGAGTTGTCTTCTCACAGTGGAAGGATGGACAGAAACACAAGTGGACTGTTTTAGACCTAAAGCAAAAGGGAGCATGATTTTCTCCCCTCTCTCTCTCCTAAAGATGAAACTTTAAGTACTGTTTATCTGATGGGTACAGTTTTGGTGGTCTACCAGGTCTTGCAATGCTGTTAGGAGACCTTTAATAGAAAGAACTCCTGCTTAAATTAAGCAAAAGAAAGGTGTGCTCAAAGTTTCGCACTGCACTGTCGATCAGGTCAGGGATAAGGGATATGATTGCAGCAGGTGCAGATTTGCACGTACTGTATTTGAATAGTGTTAATATTTAGCTGTTTGAATTTTTAGGTTCAAAGACCGGTTTATGTGAAGACACAGTTTCACACAGTGTCATTTGCCCCAAAACAGAACCAAAGAACGAATAGCACCCCTGTGTCCCTGCTGTGTGACCTCTCCTTCTTCACACACACACACACCCACACACACATACATACACAAATACACACTCATTTCTCCTGTCTTCCAGCCAGTCGTCACTGCGGGGAACCGGGGTGTGGGTTTCTGAGTCAGACCCTGTTTTTCTGCAGGGTGTTGATGTGTGTGTGGGTGTGTGTGTGTGTGTGTGTGTGTTTACACCGCTTTGCAGCTGGCACACTCTCTGGAAAAGCTTTCCCCCCTGTCTCAGTAAGATGCTGGTAAAGAGGCAGAGGGCCCAGTATTGAGTCCTGATGCACACACACACGCACACACGCACACACACACACACACACATGCATCAGACACACTAAGTTGGCACCATCCCCTGCCATCACATCTGGGAGCAATTTACCCACCAAAAAGAAAGAGAAATGGGGGGGGTGGAGGCTGAGGCTGAGGAGAAGGAAAGACAGGGTGTTATGTAGGGAAAGTGTGGAGGGAGAGAGACACAAGGAAGAAAAGATGAAAGAAGCAATGGATTTCATTGCTGTGACAAGAGAGAAAGCATGAAGATGAATGTCTTTAATACAAAAGTACAAAGCTCAGAGCTGATTAAGCTTCTCTTAGCATCAACTCAATCCTTGCCAAAAGTGAATAAATGGAAAGAAAACTCTGTTTTGTTTTGATATATTACTGTTTAAGTTAGTGTTACTGTTTTTTCTTCAAAATATTAATCAAACCTTTTATTTGCATGATGACTGAAAGAAAAACTAAAGTATATTCCTGTCATACATAAGTTTAAAATATTTAATTTATGATAGAATATAGTTTTTCTTTCATTCATTCCTTCAAAAGAAGGTAAAATTGTTGTTTTAAAATTTTTAAATATTCAAAAGTTAAGAAATAAAGAATGATTTTTACAGCCCATTTTGCTCACATGTAACATGGGTTGGGTGTTCGCGTACACATTTAACGTACACAGTAAAATCAGAGCACTTTACTTTTTAAAACCGTAATAATGTTTATTCCTGTTACCTGTTTGGAAATGCAAATGTTGTGTGATTACAGATTTCGTAGTTTAAAGCATAGAAACACTGTTGCATTAAAAAGAGAGTACAGAAACACTGTCGCACTGAAAAGAGAGAACAGAAACACTGTTGCATGGAAAAGAGAGAAATGAAAGACTGTCGCATTAAAAAGAGAGAATAGAAACACTGTCGCATTAATAAGAGATAACAGAAACACTGTTGCATTAATAAGAGAGAACGGAAACACTGTCGCATTAAAAAGAGAGAATAGAAACACTGTCGCATTAATAAGAGAGAACAGAAACACTGTCGCATTGAAAAGAGAGAATAAAAACACTGTCGCATTGAAAAGAGAGAATAGAAACACTGTCGCATTAAAAAGAGAGAATAAAAACACTGTCGCATTGAAAAGAGAGAACAGAAACACTGTCGCATTAAAAAGAGAGAATAGAAACACTGTCGCATTAAAAGGAGAGAATAGAAACACTGTCGCATTGAAAAGAGAGAACAGAAACACTGTCGCATTAAAAGGAGAGAATAGAAACACTGTCGCATTGAAAAGAGAGAACAGAAACACTGTCGCATTAAAAAGAGAGAACAGGAACACTGTCGCATTGAAAAGAGAGAATAGAAACACTGTCGCATTAAAAAGAGAGAACAGAAACACTGTCGCATTAAAAAGAGAGAATAGAAACACTGTCGCATTAAAAAGAGAGAATAGAAACACTGTCGCATTAAAAAGGGAGAATAGAAACACTGTCGCATTAAAAAGACAGAACAGGAACACTGTCGCATTGAATAGAGAGAGGGTCTTCTTCATTCCCTTATCATCCTCTAGTCCCATCACCATGGCAACCAGCACAGGGAGGCTGTAATGGGGGACCGCAGCGCTGTACAGGCCTCTGTGGATTCGGTCACACTAAATCCTGTCTGAGTACCATGAAATACAATAGCTCACCCCAAACAAACGACCGTACTATGTGAGGGCAAAACTGGGTTTCTGCACTGAGGTCAGCTAGCAAGGCCAGTGTCACACCAAGGCTGCTGATTTTCTGCTTGATTTATGCTGCTGTTAAATACAGACACAGCGGCCCGTCAGCGTGTTTTACATGAACACACGTGCTTTGATCATAAAGGCAGAATTGGAAAACTGACACAAACACAGAAGTTGCCCAGAAAAAAACACTTCTTTACGGCACAGTAAAACTGTGTTTAATGTTATTGCTTCTGGATTTAGTTTGTGTCAAAGTGAAAGAGTGAGCAGACGTTTGGCCTTTTCGTTAAATATTAGACCATTAATGCAGTTTCAACACGTCAACATTCTGTCTAAAAGTCGCCTCCCCTTTGAGACATTTACGCGAAGTTGGCTAACTGCTTCTCGTATACCTCCTAAATGTGTTCAGTTTCATGATTATATTTGTGTGTGTTTGCACATAAAAGATTCCCACCTTATAATTAGAATACTTTAAAGGGCATAATCATAATAAGCTCAGTGACACATACAGACGAAAATGCAGCTACTGTCTGCCTGTTATTATGCCTTTTAGTATGACTATTATGACTGTCATTAACACCAGGCACCGTGACCACATAACAGCAGAGCGTAGTGAAGGCAAACGGCTGAAGGGGGAGAAGTGCTCCTGGTGAAATGATAGCTGGCATGAGGGTGTCTGTTTTTGCTGGATGTATTTGAGCGGTGAAGTACAAATTCAGTTCAATTTTTGTTCCCAGAAAAATGTGAGAATGAGCTTCAGTCAATGATTTCTGGGCCTGGAAAGTTCAAACTTTGGACTATCAGCAGTGAATCTTAGCACTACTACTAGCGAGGCTTTCTTGTAGCAGTAACGATGGAGATGTTTTAGGGTCCAGCACATTGTTTGATTTGGGGGTCAAGATTCAATTTGATTTATTTATCGTCTCATAAACCAAACAGAACTTTTGCTCTTTCAGGTTTAAGCACTGAGGCTTGAAGCTTTCTTTCTCACTTTCATTCTCTTTGTGAGTCTTTTCCACTCTCTCTCTGTCTCTCTCTCTCTCTCTCTCTCTCTCTCTCTGTCCACACTTACAGTTTAACTCTGCTTTGCCCAGTGTGTTTCTTTTCATCCTATCATTACAACAGAATTGATCTTATATGAGAGGTTAAAGAGAAATTCCACTGATATGCCAGATTCAAATAAATATTTCTTCTGATCAGTAACCTACATCAGATCTCCTCCTTCAGCGTCCTTCTCTCCCTCTCCTCCTGTGTTTAGTAATACACATTTTTATTAAGCTCAGATTTACCAGAGCTCCAGGGAACAATGAAAGGTCAGTCAGGAAAGTCTTTTTTTGTTTGTTTAAACTATCTAATTGGCTTTCGACTGAGCTGTCGACTCCTACTTTCTGTCTACAGGTTGACAGATTGAAAGATATAAAATGCTTTATGATCAGCGCTATATGACCTTTTCACTGGCATTTACTTACTGTAAACATACGCCATATACTGGTCTCACTGTTTCCAAATACTGAATATAAAAACAAGCAATATAAAGAGCTGTCAGTCACATTCACTCTCTCACTATGAGCTTCAGCGCCAGCCACGGCTTCAGCAGTTGCCGACTGATGTTACTGTGTACTAGTAGTGTACAGTGAAGAGTACATGTAATTGGTTGCAGTATTGTAAGTAGTTTAGTGGTGTATCTTAACTTAAGTATTTCCATTTTGGGCGAGTTTTTACTTTCAACTCATTTCAAAACATTTCAAAGTCAAGTATCTTACTTTTTACTCCACTGCATTATGACCAAATCTTAGCATGTCAAAACACTGTTTGCCTTCAGTGTTTTGTGCATATGATAATGTTAATATACATCAGTGTCAGACTAATTAATGACATTCTATTAAAAGATTGGTGGACCAAGAGTGACACTAGAGTCTCTTCACCTAAAATAAGTTGATTAAGCAAAAGTCTGGTTACAGAAATGATAATAGGACATTAGAACCATGATAAATCATGTTACTTCTACTTGCCATACTGAAGGACCTTTTGAAGGAAAATACTGTTGTACTTTTACTCAAGTGGAGGTCTAAAGGGAGGAACTTCTACTTTTACTGGAGGAATATTTAACCCCCAGGTCTGATGTGCGTTGTCTTACAACAAAATGACTTTCAAGACTTTTAAGGCTTTCATGCTTCATTGTTTAAACTTGATGAGCCAAACCATTTAATTTGAATCATGTACATGAAGGTATAAATAATAAATGCAAATAAAATTAAAGTGATACGTAAGTGATATATGTCCGTTTTCATTTAGCCATTTTCAAACCTCTCCTTGTCGCAGTCCAATTCAGGGCACAGTACTACATACAATATCATCATCATTATCATCATCATTATGATCATCACGTTCTTCAATCATCATTTTCAGTGCAGCAGAGTGTCACGCAGTAAAACTCAGTGATAAACAATAAGACAATAAAACATAAAATAAGCCCTGAAAAAAAATACAAGACATTAATAACCACGACTATAGGATAACTACAACTACAACTTAGTATTCATACACAAATACATTTGTACATTAATAGATCAGTATATATATGATTCTGACCTAACATTCTGACCTAATATTGTCTAAAAACAAGTGTGCGTGTGCACCAGTGTCTGTGTGAGACAACATGTGTTCATACTGGAGGGTTCGTGTGTCTATATATTTGCGTGCGTCTGTTTGCCTCAGCGGTTCAGACAGAAGCTGGCTGTTTGTGGCCACCTCACGTCAGACCTGCCTCAGACAGCGATGGAAAGACAGAGTGCAGACACCGACGTGCTTCTTGACAAACACGTCAAACGTCCATTTTCCCCGCGTAGCGGAAAAGTCTGGCATCCACATAGCCAGGGAGCCTTACTGACACACAGCTGAGTGATCCCACTCTGCAACAGAAACAGGCAGGAAAAATAACCCCCGCACTGAACAGAATGCCATTTATTCATTCAAGACTTAGCACAACATTTTCAGGTGCTTCACTGGCATGACTGAAGCCAGAGAGACATTACAGCTCATCTACCCACACCAATGTACGGTCTGTCCAGAGGAACTACATGGATTCAGTAACAGCGCACACAGAGACTATAGTCGTGAAATACCACTTTTAGGTTTAACGGGCCATTGATGTTTGATGGGTGTAAATGACCTCCCGATGCTAGGCCTGAAGCTGTCTATATGTTTTGCTAACATGTAGCTTATACACTGCCTTAAAAAATCGTTTTAATTGGATAGTTCTTGCTGTTTTAGCTGGCAATAATTCTTTTAACCCTAACTGATGCAACGAGTAGCATCTCACTTTTCAAACAACCATCTCAGTGGTCATGGAAAAGATGTTACTGTGTTTCAGACGGGTGAAATTATTGGCCTGTATTAAGCAGAACTGCCTGATGCATTATTAAAACCTGGAATGATTGAGGCAATTTGTCAGTTTTGCAGAAGAAATGTGGTCGGAAAAAAATACTGAATGGCCGTGATCAGAGATCAGTTAAACACTTGGTGAAGTTGAATGGTAAAACATCAAGAGTATAACTCACAGCTTTGTTAAATGGTGAAACTAAGAGCTTTTCCACACACACAATACAATAAGACCTTAGGATTGGGACTAAACAGCTGTGTAGCCATAGGACAACCACTTGTTGATGAGCCTAATCAGGAAAAAAGGCATCAGTGTGCTAGAGAGCATAAAGGTAGGACTAGCATCTGAAAAAAGGTAATGTGGTCTGATGAGTCCGGATTTACTCTATTTCTGAGCCATGGGTGCAACAGGGCAAGAAGGGAAGTTCATAAACCCCTTTATGCATAGTGCCCACTGTACAAGACTGTGTAGGCAGTGTTATGATAGGGAGTAGCTTCAGTTAGTCAGGTTTAGTCTCACTAACGTTATAGTACAAACTGAATATACTGATTGAAAAGGTTATCACAGCAGTTTTATCTTCCCTGATGGCATGGGCATATTCCAGAAGCCTAATGCTGAGACTGAGCTCAGATTGTAACAGAGTGGTTTAGAAAGTATAAGGAATCGTATTCACACATGATTTGGCCACCACAGAGTCCTGACCTGATGGCCCATTAGAGCCCTTTGACTCTCATTCATTTATTCATACATCTTCAAAGCTTCGTACCCATCTGGGTCGTGGGAGGGATGCTGGAGCCTATCCCAGCACTCGTTGGGTGGAAGGCAGGAAACACCCTGGACAGGCCGCCAGTCCATCACAGGGCTCCTTTGACACTCCCGTCATCAAAAAAGAATGCATCTCTGAACGCACATAAATGTTGTGGCATTGCATAATTTCGTTGAAACAATGTCATGGCGAATTCACGCCATAAATGATACGTATGTAAATCATATGTATTCACTGAAACCTCTTCCCAGAATGGGTCTTGCTTAGAACTGTTATGAAAATGTGGGAACCAGCAGTGTTGCTGTTGACTTTCATGCTATTGGTTTACCGCAACGCACCATGAGAGGTTTTATATTATTGCTTGTGTGTCTGCAATTCTTTTTGCATTTTGCTAATTCAGGACCTAATGAGTCAGTTTCCATGCCCTGTCAGCATGTTAGAAGTGCGCTGATAAATGTGTTAGTTACTGTATATGCTGTGGCTCGCGTGAGGGAGCGATCCCAACCCAGAATTCCACACTGACAGCTGAAACAAGAGGACTCCCCAAAATAACCCAGCACTCCTGTCCAACAGAGTCATATAGACCAAACACTATAGAACTATACTGCCCCCCTATGGCCTGAGAATATCACAAGGTAACTGTAGTGAATTTTTGTCCTCAGGCTTAGTGGATAATGAAAAGGCCTATTAACTATGCATTAAGAAATTATGCTAGAAGAGCTTTGAGCTATCCTAAAGCTATACGAGCTGCTTTTTGAAGAGAATGCAAGTATATGTCATTCCTGTGCTGATGGGCAGGTTATTGAACTCTTGCAGTGTGTTTTATTAAAGCTTTGATCAACAAAATATTGATTACAACGCTGGATGATTAGAAGGAACCTTGCATCAGATAAACAATCCTAAATCAGTACCTGTGTATGAGTATCGTTTATAAAATGACTGACAGGCCTATTTTTCACTTATGTGTTGTTGATTGGCTGTGTGCAATAATGTGCAAAAGCCCCCTTTATTAATTTTCCTATGAAAATGGCCATTATGTGCACATTATTTACGTTTAAGATAATGCACATGCATAATGAATGGGAAAATCTATGTAGCTTTTAAAACTGGAGCTCAAAAATTGATTGAAAGACATAGAAAAATGGGGCTCCTAATAACCAAGCAAGACCTGATGAAGCCAAATCAAAACTGTCACCACCAACCGAAGACATCAATTAGCATAACTGAATGTAATAGGGGCCTATTGGATGCATTGCTTCATGTACACCTCTGAAGACACACACATGTACACACAGATGAGAGTGAAAATCCTTGTGCAAACGCAGCTGCCATGATAGCTGGACAGAGAGACTGAAAGAGTGGTAACCTCCCAGACAGTTGTCTTGTGGATCAATGAAGTGTGTGGTTTTAAGCGACTAAGCTGTCTTTCTGTTCCCGACTCTGCCTCTGCAGCAGTATCAGCTAACACCACTTGTGCCTATGAACCTGCATGGCTTCTGCTTGGTGGAGATTCCTATGTTAAAAAAAGACCCCAGATACCCGAACCCCTCCCCCCGATCGTCCCCACAACACACACCAAACCCCCTCCTCTCCCCAGCCTCTCCGTCCAGGAGGGTCCCTCTGTGTCATTTCCAATTCACCGTGTTGTTGTTGACATTATCCAAGAATTGGACAGCCTCTAAACTTGCATTCTTTTGTTCCTGTTATTTAGTCTAGTTTAGTGCTCAGTACTAGTTTAGTTGTGTGTAAGAGTAAACAAGGCAGAATGGTGCAGAGATGAGGGGTCTGAGAACCCCGCAGTGAAGGAAAGCGGTCATGTCTAACGGCTATCGCACTATTTCGCAGCACCTCAATGACCTGAAGAAGGAAAACTTCAGCCTGAAGCTGCGCATTTACTTCCTGGAGGAGAGGATCCAGCAGAAGTTTGAGGACAGCACCAGCGAGGATGTCCACAGGAAGGTGAGCTTACCTTAGGCTGCAGGAAGGGTAGGGGGAGAGGGAGACGGGAGACGAGAAGCTTTAAGGGTTGAAGAAACTAATGCTGTCTAGTGCAGGACCTAATGGACATCTATAATGGGTTGAAATTGATGTTCTAGTGTGGAGCTCAGTGTAATTCAGTTTTAGATTTGGGGATTGAAGAAATGATGTTCAGCTAGTGTAGTGTAAATATAGTTGAATATTGGCTTTGTGGATTGAAGAAACTGAGGTTTAGAAACAAATGTTTATACACTCCTACTCAGGTTTTCCTTGTGTTTTTAACTTATTGTTTTGCTTTAGAATAAAAGTGTAGACATCAAACTATGAAATAGCACTTATTGAATTATGGAGTCACCTTAGAAAACCTCCAAAATGGCAACTTTACAGGAGGATAAAACAGTTTTCTTAACTTGCAGTGGAGGTTAGATTTTTTTCTATGCAGTTTTGGACTAATTCTATTGGTCTGTCCATCATGAATATTCACAAAATGAAAGGGTAACTTTTTAAATTATGCAAGAGAGATTAAAGTGTTTTTTGCACAACAAAAAATATTAGAGGTGGGCAATATGGCAAAAAACAGAATATTGTCATATGTCAAGAGGATACACGAACTTTAGGCATGTCCTGCACTATTTTCATATTAGGTTGTAACAAGCTATTATTCATTAATCTATAGATAGAGATAACTTTAAGATAACATGAAAACCGTCTATTTCGTTGGGTGTGTCTAAACATTTGACTGGTACTGTATATCTTAATGTAGTTCAGTGGGGCATTTTGCTGAAAAAGACTTTGTTTCTCAGTGTAGTTATATGTTTATTGTATTATCATGGTGCATATTTTACTCTTATTAGGTTGTAGGCCTAATCATGTAACATACTGAAATGTAAGGTACTCTTTTCTTTAGTCTGGTGCTTGTTAACAATATGCAAAAGCAGTTCTGCAGCTTCTCGTGCCAAGGGTTTAAAAATAGCCCATAGATTGAGCAGCCGTTGAGCTTTCAAGTAGATATGTTGATAAGAGCAACTGTAGATATTATGCTGACTCCAGTGAGGAACAGCTTCAGTGGTTCAATGATCTGTTGAAACCATGAATCTTAAAACTAGAAGTTCAACTTTTTAGTGACAGTTTGAGTCTTGCCTGTACAACCTTACCCTCCTTTCTCATGAAGTGATTTTACCAGTACTGGCTGTTGACTAGAATTATGGTCTAGTATTAAAGGTGTGACATGCTGTTTGAAATATGATATCTTGGGAGTTGTGGATGCTCAACTGTAACATGTCCAAATGTAAAAGTGAATTGATGTCCCTGTAGTTTTAATGATCAGTTGTTTAAGAACAAATGCGAGTTACATTTTTGAGTTACAACTTTAGCTTGAAAAAAAATAAGCTAGTACAGGAGTTTATTATTATACTTATTTACTTATTTTCCACCAAAGCCTATACTTCAGTCCAATTAGAGTGGGGGCAGGTACTGCCATTAAGGACTGAGGTGAGTTTGGGCTTAGATGGTATTCATATTCATTCTTACTTTATTCACAATTTATATTTAAATTGTTACTCATAAAAATTAACAGTGTAGTCATGTGTTTTCTGGACTGTTCCAGACATGTCACATGCGTAACACAAAAACATCACATCCAAAATATATTTCTGTTTTCAGCAATAGTCAGAATATGCAGTTTCCCACGATATGTCTGTCCATTAGACAGTGCCTGCAGATTACTGAGTAACTTTATTTTTTATACGCAGTTGAATTTTGAAAGATTTGTCTGCATTTTCCCCTCAAGGTCACATGATAGTGAAAAAGTCAGTAGGTGTCTAAATGTCTGTGAAACTGGCCTACAGCAGAAAACTGGCTGTGGCTGGTTGAGTCTTGTAGCTGTAGTGACATAAATATGACCCAGAACAGCTGCTGTCGGAGTGTTGTGTGCCAAGGTGTCAGTAGAACGTGAGGGACAAGTGAGACGCCAGAAAGACTCATACTAAATATATATTACACAGCTTTCAGATGCAGTTAATGCAAGGGTGCACACTGCATTTCTTTCGTGTAGTATTTTTTTCAATGATCATTGAAAAAAAGTGGGCAAAATTTTTACAATATTACATATTAATAACACACACACCCTGCCTTTTCTGAGGTTTGAATAAGTTGGAGCAGACAAAATTCAACTTTCTATAATTGGTCTAAATATGTTTGTTTATGTTTTGTTTAGTGTTGTATCAGTGCTGGCAATATGCATAATATACTCAAAAACCTACGGTCATGTTATTTATCACAATAACATATTATTATTTTGCCCACTGCTGTAATAATTACAGAACATTATACTGAGAGCCACTGGTCACAGCAGTCTGCTAATGATTGAAATAATTAATGATTGTTAACGATAGGAGTGCTACATTAGGTACCTTAAAATCTCTTTGTACAATTAAAAATGAGGAAGATAGGCACATTTACAGAGATGTTTATTAACATACACACTCAACTCAACTCAACTCAACTCATCTCAACTTAACTCAACTGAAATAAACTAAGCTGAAATAGACTCATGAAATAGATTCAGCTGAAATATGCATAGCATATGTCCTGATGCATAGCAATAACACATAGCAATAACATATGGTCATACTGCTCACCTCTATAATCACTGGAGAAAAGTGACAGCCAGTGGTCATAGCAGTAGATAAATGATGCTGCATTAGGTAGCTTATAAATATCTTATTCTTGGCTGCACGGATAAAACTTGGTGTTAGCATTGTGTAGACAGCAAAGGATCCAAGGAGAGAGTGCCAGATACAAGCTATTCTTGTCTGACCTTATCAAATTGACCTGCTCTGGTATAAATGAAAGTCCCACTGACCTACATGTGCTAAGATCAGAGATGGCGGCATGAACATTATTCTGGGTTGTAACCGTTCCCCAAGTCTCAGGAAAATCTGAATAGATCATATTAGGATATGTGTGTGTCTGTGCGCTCACTCGTTTGTAGATTAGTAAGCACTGATTGCCATCCAGTTACAGTGAGCTCTTGGTCCAGAATTGAAAAAAAGTCTCTGTTGCTGTGGGCAGAGATCCTGTATTAGAGAGCCAGGGAGGAGAGAGTAGATTTAGGGTGCTGAGAGAGAAAGTGTTGTGTGTGTTTGGTGGGGGATGGCAGGTGGATCGTTCTATTTTGGGCCCAGCGCTCTCCCCAGAGACTACAACTGCACGTGCACAGAGCTTCAGTGAGTTAACTGGTGCATTTTGTACATTAGCGTGAAAGTGAATTTGTCTCTAAACATAACACAGTGAAAGTTAGTACTTAAAAGTTGTGATTACTGCACATGAGAACAACAACTATGTTATCTGCTATAATGGTGATAGATAGATAGATAGATAGATAGATAGATAGATAGATAGATAGATAGATAGATAGATAGGAAAAACATGAATCCACACAAATATCATATGTCTAATGTCAAATGTCATAAGCCTTGGGTTATTTTAACAATGTACAATTGTTTAATTACTGCATACATCAGTAAAGCATATGCAAATTAAATGCTAGAGTTTCATAAGACAGCTTGAACATAACATGTTTTATTGCATTGGAAAGATAAAAGACCTTTTTCAATGTTTGTCTTGTAGAATATTGAGCTGAAGGTGGAGCTGGAGAGTCTAAAGCAGGAGCTACAGGAAAGACAGCAGCAGCTCGACAAGGCCCTGTAAGTCCTACTGCATGCTTTTTTAAATCACTCATAATGAAAGTGTATAAAAATAATATATGAAAGTACACTCATTGTCGAAAAAAAGTGAGAAGGAAGTGTGGGATTGCAGTGCTGTTTGGAAGAAAGAATGATGATAAATTTAGACTGATATAGGCAATATTTATTGAGCTACACATACAGAAATAGTGTCTCTCAGTGTGATGTTGGGTTGCTATGTTTGCAAACGCAACATGCCAGACGTCTTGGCAAGGAGTTGTAGAAGTTCCTAATGGTGTCCTGTGATAATCCATCCCATGCCATTCATTTTGGCACTGATCACAAAGATGACCCGCTGCCATTCTGAGCCACTCCAGGACAGTTTGGCATGACACCATTGTCTTTGGTGATGCTGACGTGGTGTTAAGGGCAGTCGTTTTAATCGTCTGTGTGCATGTAGTCCTGTGTTGTGCAGCCATCTGCCAAAGTTGCTGGCACTAACAGGATAACTCATGTAGGACAGAATCACACAAATCACACCTGATCTATAATATGATTTAATTGCATTTTTAAAGGTTTGTGATAATCTAAGTGATGCAAAATGTGTAGTTCTATTGCTTTATTTTGCACTTTATGTTTCTTTACAAAATATTCCTTATAAAGAAAACAGAGCCCACCACACTGCAACTTATTCATAATGATTTATAAGATGAATGAATATTCATGCATTACAGTACAAGAGGCAAAAACTCTTATTGGCATATTATAGTGGTGCATCTGAGTCCTGCATGAGCAGGGAGTCAAACCTCAGGGTGCAGAGATGATGTTATCCACTAGTCTATTGAACTGCCAGGCAACCGAGGCAAAAGCCTTGGCCTCAGCCTAATGTGGGCGAAAAGTTTTCTCAGCATTTTGTGGACTACCAAATAATAAAATGAGATATATTGATGTGTAACTAAAACTCTGCTATCCCTAAACTTTCATCTGTATGCCATCAGTAATATAGATGTATACACACTTGGTAAAAGGAGAATCACGGACTTAAACTTGACAAAGAAGTGGAAACTGCTGCTAGACTGTCTGAGACACAAAGTTTGCGTGCGGCTATATTCCTATTTTCTACAGTCTATTAAGCAGAACTCTCACTCAGCTCCTCAAAGTCTTGGCTGCACTATTGGCATGCAGAGTAAGCTGTGTCCCTGCTGACCTGACAGATACTAAAGGTCAGAGAACACTGACAGACCTTTATCAGACACTGAAAGTGCCACAGTGAAGTGGAATGTCCTATAGCATGTGAAACATTCACACGGTCCTACAATCGTTTGGGTGGGTGGCACTACTTTAGACCTCCACGCCCAACAACCCTTTAGACCCCTCGCTCTATCATGGAAGTGCAGTAGGCATAGCCATGTAGAGCAGCCAGGTGCACATGCACCTTGGCAGGTGCCAAGACATTTTGTGCAGATAAGTTGTTTAGTTTGGTTTAGACTGAGTTGGAGGTGTTGCACATGCTTTACTGTGCTAGGCTTTTGGGGTAGTTAGTATTAGGTATCTACCATGTACAGACATTGTATGGCTGGAAGCGACCTGCCTGCTATCGGGCTGTTTAAGCTGACATAGGTTAAACCTGTTTTTCTGTAGTTAGCTCCTCTAATGCACTGAAGCACTCCAATAGGAAGGCTGTCAGAATCAGACACCCTACAGCCCAGTTTCTAAGAGTGACTGCTGAAAATGTCTTAAACGTGGACAAATAGATCTACTGGACTTAAAATGATTACCTTTCAATGACTCTATATCCTCATGTAATCCAGCAATAATCACAGGCCTGTTGCTTTTTTCGTTTCCATCACACTGCTGATGGTTCTGCTGGCAAGCTACTGCCAAAAAACTCCCTTTAACAGTCAAAATTCCCACTATGATTTCCCACTATTAGACCTAAGTGCTAAAACTAAGCTCCATTTCTCATCTCGCCTGTGGTCAAGCTAAATTACACATCCACAGCCCATGATTACTCATAATGATCTAGTGGCTGGGTTGAGACAATAGGTCAAACAGGCGTTGCGTCTCTCTGTCCTAATGGATGTTCTGGGAAAGTATCCCAGAGGTGCTGTTCTCCTCTCTTGTTCAAAATGCTGACAGAAGGTTCATGGCTACGGGAGATGTTTGGGAGCGGTCAGAAACAGGTCTGGAGAAGCAGTTAGGCAGACCGCCAGAGGGCCACTTTTCAGAATGAGCAAAGAGTGCTGAGTGAGAGACAATCACACACACTCAGACACACAGAAAGAGGAACCATCGATAACCTCCCACAGGAGGCAAATTGTCCCTATGCAGAGCTGCGATTCTGCTTTTAAGCAAATGTACATAGTTTTCCCCACAGCCCTAATGTAGTTGATCAGCCAAGACAGGACTGTTGCACCAGTGTTTCTTCAGATTTGCAGCACTGCAGAAACAAGGTTAATGTAGCTAACAAGTAATGGTCTTATATGGGTATGCACTCTAGCGTTATTACACTCACACCATGTTGAGCTGTAGAATACTTTTTGGTCATTTTTGTAAAGTGATGATTTAGCCATGCAGCTAGTTTGTGCACATAGGCTTACATTACTTGCTATTTTACTTGCACAGCCTCGAACCGCAAATGTCTCTTGGCTGATTCAGGGTAAGTGGATGATAAAAGTTGCTTAACTGTAGTTTGTTGGATATTAGAAATAACACAACATTGGCACAATAAAAACAGTATTTAAATACAGCAAAACGCTTTTATAAACATTGATTTGCTCGCTAGCTGACAAAGATGAAAATCTAGTGTGCTTCTTGTCTAAAGATGTTCTCATTCTGTGCACTGACAGTACAACTGCAGAGAGCCTGACCAATCAGAATGAAGCAGAGGTACAGCGTCGCTGTGAGGAGAGGCAGCAGGAGATCAGCCACATGCAGGAGATTCTGGAGACCAAGATACAGCTACTGCTGGAGGTACAACACAAGCATACATGCCTCTTTATTACTGTCATGTATTACTCATTATTACTAACTACTGGCATTTTGCTATAGTGGTTAAGCATATTTGTACAGTTATGAGTCATTACTTAGTCCAGACATAATCAACAGTATATGTTTTCATGTCAGCATATATGTATGGTTGCTCTTTCTCCAAAACAAGACTAAATAGTAAAACTTGTCATCAAATTCAGATCAGAATAAAATATCTCCAATATACAGGCAAACCTTTGATTGAAAGTTTAGAATCCATACTTGTGACAGAAATTCTCCACCTATTACAATGAGTTAAAGAGTTTACAATGAAAGAGTTACAATAAATATCAAGAGTTTTCAGCTTAGGCAAGTCATTAATAAAAGGTCAAAAATAGAGACAGCATTATGTTAGTCATTCTGTAAGTAGGGATATGTGTAGGAGACACTAATCTGGATCAGTTTACTGAGACATGAAACTCGTAGTTATCAAATCTTCCACCTTAAATGACGTTTACCTTACAGCAACATTATGAACACTCAGCACAGAGTTTGACTGGTTATGTGGTTATGGTCTGACCAACAGGAAGCTAAGCTAGCCCGAAGTGAAGCTGAGAAGATGTCTGCCCTGGCTGCTTCGGAGTCGCAGCGCTGCATGTCTCTGGAGATGATGATGATGGAAGCTAAAGATGCTGAAAAGGTCGGAGAACACTTCTCTAGAGAGCAGGAGATACTGGCTGAAAACGAAAGGTGAGGATATGTCATTGAAAGCCACACAGGTGGTGATATGCCAACACGAGGCCTGGCGCACATAAACTCACTGGTCACTTTATTAGAAACCCCTATCCCGACACCTAATTCTGATTTACAGTTTGTGATGGTAATCCTCTAGCTCCCCTCCACTCATTAATGGTGAGGTTCTGGACACAGGGCTGCTCTTGGCGGGATATTTTTGGGTGCACTCTTAACCCAGCAGTGAAACGATTAGTGGAAAATCATGACTCCCATGTTGAGAATGCGCCACCACTCCAATGATATCTGGCCAACAATTGTTCAATGGTCAAAAACTGAGCAGTGATTAGTGGGGTAGATGTTGACTAATAATTTGTGCGTGACAACAGACAGACTTTCAAAAGGTTGGATTCACTTATAATCATATATTTACAGTAGTTTTTATTTTATATATACAAATAACATGCAGTGTGGGTTTAAATATTACAGACTGTTTGCCAAAAGCAACTTTTAGATGTTTTGTTCAATGTTTAAAGACTTCTGTAAAGGGAGAAGTTCAGTGATACAAAGAATGCTGTAACAGTATTTTGCTTATATGTTTGATCTCCACATTAGAAACAAGCTGAATTCTGGAAACTTATTTAATTATAACTGCCCGATGTGTGATGTATAGCTGTATAGTTTATTGTTTTTTTTTATCTTCTGCAGCTCATTTCCTCTTTCTGGACACATCAAAAATGTCTTAATCTAAAATGTCTAAAGTTCCAAATGTCCTACTATTTACATGAAACGTGTGAAACTACACAGGACCAGCATATTCAAATCATTATATGCAATTATCTAAATTAGCTGAATTAGCCAAATATTATTTTCTTCTATCTGATTGTGTGGCCATGTTTTTGTTGTAACATCTGTTTATCCCCCCTCAGGCTGATTGAAACTCTGCGCAGTAGAGAGGAGGAGGTGGCGTCTCTGAGTGAGGAGAGAAGTTCACTTACTCACAGAGTGACTCAGTTGGAAGAACAACTGCAGGCTGTGAACAAGTCTCTGCAGCAGAAAGAAATGGATTCAAAGGTACATGCTGATATCCTGGTGAAATACAATACCCACAATGCACTGATTGCAGCACTGACTGGATTTCATTGTATGAAATGAAAAATGTTGTCGCTGTCCAAAGAAAAACAAATACTGCCAAAATTTAAAATTACAAAAGTGGACAAACGCTTTCTTTCGGACAGCAACATGGTATCAAAAGATATTAGTTAGCTTAGTGTGCCTGTGCACTGACCACGTACTAAGCCACCAAACATCAATTGTCATTTACTGATGAATACAGCAATACAAATAATAGAAACAATCATTTGGCTTAATTACATTAATGTACATTACAGTTCTATTGTACGTTTCCTTCTCATAAAAGTACTTTTTTGGAGATGCAAGGTTTTGTTATTACAGTGGTGATAGGATTTTAAGTCTTTCAAGTCAGTTAAAAGTCCACCATGTGTTTTCAACTCTGACTTTAAACTAATAGGTAGAATGATTCATGTATCATTAACACAAGCCCATATGCTAACTTATAAATCATTGCGTGTATGCAGAGATGGCAGTGCGTATCAGTTAAGTGCAAATGATGAAGTTTCTGATATATGAGCCGGCACATGAGACCCAAATGTACTGTAACTGAGGTGGCTGGATAACAGTCCAGCATTAAACCAGGTCATTCCAACTCCTGCCGCAGGCCCTCTATCAAGCCAAATGACCACAGAGGTTCAGATATCTGACTGTATTTATAAACAGACACACAACACACTCGTGCCATTATATGTAGGTCAGGGGGACCGTGGGACATGCAGACCTTCTACAGTGTTTTTCCATATGTGTTTATATATAGTCACTGTGTAAACCACTTAAACAGTTTTGAGGAGACTCTTTGTTTTCCGAATTAGATTTGCAAACTACTAAATAAATATATCGTTGTTGAAATATCATGAGTTGTGATATATGACTTTACAGGGCAGTACAGTATATAGTCTACCATCATCCAATTTTTATTTAAATAATTGGGAATATGTTTACAATAGAAGTAGAAAATTGCTGTTTTGGTTTACTTGATGTGAAATAATAAGCAGTGCTAATCTGTTTCCAGAAACGTCAGGAAGACCTTGGTGTTGGGAAAACTCGCAAGCAACTTGAAATGCAGGTGAGAGGATTTGTTGTGTTGTTTCATTAAAGAAGTGCTTGTAATGGGGTTTACTCTTTGCTTGTCTGGGCCTTATTGCAACACGTTTTACTGAGAATTGAACTCAGTTGCAATTTTGTGGCTTATTAATTACTAATAATTATAATGCTAGTAATAGAAAATTGTGTAAATTGTTTATGTGATTCAACTTTGGAGCAATACTCTAATACTATTATTGTTATTATTATTATTATTATTATTATTACACGCAGTGAGGAGCACAGTTGAGTGGGCGTATTTGTTTGTGTGGGTGATGATCAGTGGTGGGAGAGAGACACCTAGTGGAGACATTCTCTCAAAGCAACAAACACACAGCCCATAAACGCACAAAACATCTTTCGCTTAAATTACATTTACATGCCATTTTAATTCATTCCCTTGGTTATTTACAGTCTGCAATGAATTTGTTTGTTTTTATACTTTGGTACTTTTCTTTATTGTCTCATCCGTATGTTTACATGTAGCAACTGCACATTTAATCTCATGATAAATGAGTCATGCTTTGAAAGGTGAGGTCACATCAACCAATGCAGGCCTAATATTTTGCAGACACAATGTTATTTTGAACTGGCTGCAGAAAGTGACGGCATATATTTATTAAATCCCTTTACAAAGCGAATGAGTTTCCCTTCAGAGAAACTGGGAGTGAATGAGTTATCTGTACAGTAATTATGTCAAAGACCTAGCTTACCCACGAGTATCATTTGTTTCTTTTTGTGAAGTATTTTTTACTGCTTTTTCAAACATTCTGCTCGTACCAGGTCTCAGTTTGGGCCCAGCAGGAGAAACAGTACTCAGTTGAAACCGCCAATGAGTTTTCTGTCAATTGAGGCAGTAAACAGTGACCTCATGCTAGTAAAAGCCACTGCTGCATTTGCCTGATTAGGATAAATAGGTTTTTGATTAGGGGCCGTTTATGGCTGAGCGCTGTTATGACGTTCTGTCTCTTTTTCCTAATTCCCGGAGGCTCTTTGGGTGACAAATTCACGTCAGGACACCAAACAAACCTCCTGGATGTCCAAACACCCCTCTGAAACAAATGAAATCTTGCAGTATTTTATCAGTGGCCAACGTGATTCATCAGGCCAAGTGTGTTTGGTTTGTCAGAAATGGATTTGTTTGCCGTTGGCAGCAGTGTCAATGGAGCTGATGATAATGAAGTCATTTGTGTACTGAGTAAAGTATGAACTGTATGAATCTGTCTTTTTGTGGGGACAGATATTAATGCTAAATCTCTGTTAGGCCCAAATTAAGATTTATTTTTCCAGTAATTGTCAATAAATCACCTGCATGTTTTTTCCATATCTTTATGATGATGATGACGCTTACTGCTCCACATTCTAGTTAAAATTGATGACAAATACATGGGAAAAATAAATAAATAAATAAATAAATAAATAGGTTCCCATGATAGCATATTTACAGAGGACATTTGTACAACTTGAGTAAATCTTATTTATGTCCTACATCTACACATATCCATACATGTAAACTTGTGGGCTAAGAAAATGGCCAACACAGCAAAACAGTAAGCTTTTAATGGTCTTAACAAATCATTAAACAAACAGATAAAGTGGCTTAGTAGCTGAATATTAATAGAATATTAAGAGTGAATATGAATCTACTCAGCATTGATGGCTTCAAACAGCTGAAAACACTGTCAGGTTAGTTTGTGTTTATATGAGACAAAATATTCTCTATACTCTCCAGTAACATTTTGAAACAACGTTGAAATCACGTATCTAATCACGTGACTATATTTAAACACATTTTAGACGTCCACGGACGACCATTGTTTACTAGGCTATAGGGTTTAAATCTGGACACTGACCATAACAAAACAATATATATTGTTTTGTTCTGGATTAAGAAATGAAGGTCTTGAGCAACTAATACACGTGAAACCGGGTGGCATGACAAACGCCACTTTCACTTCTTCTCTGTGGGGGAGTTTTTGTATGGAATCTGCTCTGAAATCAGCGCAATCCCTGTTTGTTACCCTTAATCAATGCGGAATGCCTGGATCCAGATCAGCTACAGCGGTGTCCGTGTCGGCTAAACCACTAGGACATCCCAGTAAGCAAATGCATATGTTGTGTTTCGTGTGGGATGTGAATTTAGGTATAGCAAGCTTTGATACCATGACCTCTATTTAATGTACATAAATTTGAACGATAACTGCTACTGAGAACTAATGCTGCTGTTAGAGAGTCCTCTAAAATACCCCCTTCCCTCTGTCTGGAATGGTACAGTCCGCTTTTCTGCATTCTCGCCGGCGTTGCCACATCGCTCGGTCCGTTATCCTCACAGAGGATCCTACCATCAGGCGCAATCGCTGTGTCACCGTCATTAACCCGTTAAATGATGTAGACTGGAGGAACTGATTAAAACGGGACTCTCGGGTGCGAATTATGCCGTTTAGAGACATGACATCTTGGTTTTGTCAGTTTACGTAGCGTCGGGTTTAGCGTGTCATGTCGGCGCGGGCGCGATGGTCGTACTCGCGAAATGTGAAGGTGTCGCGAGAGGACAGTAAATATCATTTGTGTTTTGTGATGACCAGTATTATAGACTCAGATCGACATTAATCCGCTGTGAGAGAATACCGTGGATCTAAGAAGGATATCGATATTCGTCTCTTGTGGTTCAGCTCTATGAGCGCTCACTCATATATTAACTGACTTTAAATCTTTTCATTATATAAGCTTCTCGCCTTACATGTGTCCCTGCTTTAAACATGTCACTTTGACCAGATTCAGGGACTCCTTTCTCTGACATGGAGAAGTATATATAAAACGGGTAGTTTTTGTATAGTAGACCCGCTACACCTGTGACTTACAAGCCACCGTTGTACCCTGCATTTGGACCCTGCATTTGACACCTGCTGAAATGCTGGACTCAAAAACAAAGGACCTGTGCCGTATCTGTGCCCGGGAGCTGTATGGTAACCAGCGGCGATGGATCTTCCATCCGGCAGCCAAGCTGAGCCTGCAGGTTCTGCTGTCTCATGCACTTGGCAGGGAGTTGACCCGGGACGGGCGTGGAGAGTTTGCTTGTAGCAAGTGCACCTTCATGCTAGAACGCATGTACCGATTCGACACTGTGATTGCCCGTGTAGAGGCACTCTCCATCGAGCGCATGCAGAAGCTCCTACTGGAGAAAGACCGGCTTCGGCAGTGCATTGGTGGACTGTACCGCAAGAATAACGCTGATGACTTTAGTGCTGGAATGGCTGGTGGCACCGCAGAGGCCTCAATCGTGGACATATCAGGCTTATCTGATTCTAAGTACAGCTCACTGATAGAAGATGATCTGACGTACTCTGTGTACGAGTCCTGGGCTGAGCATGAAGCCCTGGAGCACCCCCAGCATGCCATGCATCACCATCACCAGTGCCATGCCGGATCAGAGGCCAGCTCAGCACAGCGTTCCAGGAAGTGCAGGGGATGTGCTGCTCTGCGCGTGGCGGACTCTGACTATGAAGCTGTCTGCAAGGTGCCCAGGAAGGTGGGCAGAAGCACTTCATGTGGACCCTCAACTCGGTATTCTGCCAGCATTCTGGGCAGCACAGAAGTAGCTTGCCCTGATCCATCCGTGGTGCCTCCAGAGCCTGATCCTCAGTCATCAAGCCTGACAGAGGTCAATGAATGTGCACAAGTCTGTGAGGCAGATCACAGCAGTATCAGTCCAACAACATCCGTGGAATCACTGGACACCACAGTTGACGTGAGTCAGCCTTGCTCGACAGTCCATGCTGACCTTGTACAAGGGGATATGGAAGAAGAGAAGGCCATGATCCAGAAGTCTGAGAAAGAGCAGAACCTCAGAACTGACTGTGGAAATGGACTAGAGCTGGCTCTCAGCCTGATCAAAAGTTTTGAGTGGCGCCCAGTGCAGGTCCCACGAGGCAGCCGTCTGCCTGTGCCTGTCAAGCCTGCTGCTGTCCCAGAGGGATCTCTCTCTTTGCTCCAAGTTCCTCAAGCAGGAATGGACTGTTCTTTCTCTGCTCAACCTGCTGACATCCAGCAGGAACTGCAGCTGGACCTGTCTGAAATGGAGGAGCTTTGGCTGGATGATTATGTGCAGTGTAGACCTCTAGGCCTTCAGAAGGTAGCAGAGAAGACCTGGAGACAGAACGTCTAAAATTATACTTTAGCCTAATACTAATGAGAGCAGGAAGCAGTCAAGCAGAGGTTCAGTTCTGAGATTGTACTATTTGGCAGTGAACTGTAAATGCATTCACGAAGTTATGTTTATATAGTGTTTACATGCGTCTCTTTGTAGTATTACACATTTGTGACCTTGATCCATTAGTTGGTTCTCATCTCTTAGCAACATGTTCACAGTCATGACAACTGTCGTCATAGGCAACAGTCCATCCTGCTAGAAGGAAATCCTCAAGAGGAATCTTCCCCTCCTACGTCTTCAAAAACGCATGCAGACCAACGGCGCTTAAGAGAGTAGTATAGCTGTATGTGTAGAAATATAGTTTTGCATATGTAAAAATGCAAATTGTTCTGTCCTTTATAATATACCTAATGGTATTCTGTAGGAAAGCCATAGTACTACTCTAATACCTAATACCTGTAGTACTAAATGAGTATTAAATGTGGACTGAGTCTGGATTTCCTGTGTTCACAGTGGCTCTTTGGCTCTTGACCACACCATCCAAAGCCAAGCATAATCTGTTTAGCTCTCTGCAGGTAGTGCTAGATTATATCCCTGATGTGCTGAGTAATGTTAAAGCTCTGTTCTTCCTTGGGGCAAAGCTGTAATCCTGGATTAGAAGCCTTTAAATGTAAGATGAGGAGCAATAGGCTGGTATTAATTAGTCACTGATTGAAGATGATCTGACGTACTTTGTGTACGACTGTATGTAACTGTGTGCTCAGTGAATAAGGCCCTAAACAAAAAATGCTTGCATTAAGTTAAGTTAAGCATTAAATCTTAAGTTAAGTGATTGCCTTTAATCACAGCCCCAATTTTGGCCTGATATTTCACTTGCTTTGTGCTTTAGGTCAGAGCAGAATACAGCACCATAGATGTAAACACATGGTTTACTGATCTAAAGCATGATTTTTGCAATTCTGGAGGCATACGGCTGTGTAAGGCTGAGACGCTGGGCTTAGTCTAATACAGGTTCCCAATAAGGTCTTATAATTCTGTTGTGCTCAGATTTGTTTTACACTGTTTGTTTTTTCAAGACTTACTACATCAAACCAGACTGCAGTTGATGAGCACAGACATACTCAGTTATGGGAAGTTCTTTTGTCACACGCTCTCTGTGCACAGATTAAACGGAATGGTCTCATACAAGAAATGAACATGGAGATCAGGGGTGTTGTGATGCTGTAATTAGAGCACCATTTGATTTGACTGTAGAAAAAATGAAGTTGCTGTATCTAGCTGTAACTTGCCTAAAAATGCATTTGCAAAGATACACTGGTCCCTGACGCTACATCATCAGAAAGGTTTATTCTGTCAGTTTATTACATCCTTGGTCTCTCTCTCTGACTGCATTTGATATTTTTTTATGTGCACATACAAATGTAATGCCTTATTTGTATTTACTTCTGTATGAGGTAATAATATCATTATGGCAAAGAAAATAATATCTGGAATGTATTGGCTATGGAAAGACGTACCCACATTCCAGGGGAACATCTATTGATTAGATGGATGTGACTTGTTCAAACTAGTCTGTGGATAAGTGAGCTGGAATGGACAGGATCTTAAGGGACTTGTGTAATCCTTGCCACGTTGGGGCTGTTATTAGGGAAGGGCATACGTAGTGCACAAGTATGAAAAACGACAAGGACAAGTAATAACAGCGAGCTAAAAATGGTTCAAACTGAAAGCGAAAAACAAGGAAATGAATGGCATGTCGCCCTGGAAAAAGGGACTTCCTGAGGAAGTTGTAGACCGCAGCCAGAGTCCCTATCAGTTCACTGCTATCATGTGTGTATGTGTGCACAGCCATGTTTATTATTTCAGCTGTCCGCTGGGCTTTGTTGGAAATATGTGTCTTAGAAAATTAGATACTATCTGATTGATTGATTTATGCAGCAATACCTGTATAAGAAAGTACCTGAAGAAGTACCTTGTTTTGTTTTTTTTCTGTGCTTTCCAGAAGCTCATTGGGGAGCAGCAGGCTCAGCTGGTGCAGTATGAAAATGCAGCAGGTCAGTGCGTGAGTGAGCTGCAGAAGGCCCAACTTCAGGTCCAGTCCCTCCAGACTAAGATCAGAGAAAGTGAAGTCAGCAACAAGGTACCACTTTGGCAGGACAAAGGCCTTAAAATGTGAAAGGACTTGAATCTTTTGAGCTATTACTTATAATGACTTCATGGTATTTTCTATTGTTTTGCTTGTTGTGCTGCCATGGAGTTGTATTGTGTTTGCTTTGCTTGTTGCTATGGCTTTACGGGGTCTAAAAGCAGGCAGTATGATGTCAGCCGGTTGCAGAGGGGTAATTTTTTGTGTGTGTGTGTGTGTGCAGAAGCTGCAGCAGAGACTTATGGAGATGGAGTGTGAAATGCGCTCTGTCCGAGAAGCAGCACATGGACAGGAGAGAACGATTCAGACCCTGACCGACTCTCTTAACACCAAAGACATGGAGGTGTGTTTATCTCCGCCAATAGTATTCGTAATCCTTTTTTTAGGGCCTTCAGATTAAGCTGATGAAACTCGCTTACTCATGTAGATCTATTGCCAGAAATGCATGTTAAACTGCTATTCATATGCATTTATGGCAGCACAGTGTTATATATTGCTGCTGTTGGAACAAAAACTCAGTTTTTGTTGTTTTTAAGTTTTAGAAGATCCCCCTTACCCTTTATATTACACATGATGAATGGACCAAAAGAAAAGCCCAATATTGCTTGGCAGCCTTGTTTTGTTACGTTGACTTACGTTAAAAGTGAAGTATGTTTTTCCTTCTCCATCATTTTGTATATACGAGGTTTGTTTTCTGACAGCAGCGATTTATTTCAGTATATATATATATACTCCTTCCACTGTGTTCTTATATAGTCTCCTTAGACCATATAACAATTTCCTGCTTTTCTCCCAGAATTACTGTACAGTTATTACCTAGAACCTCTTTGGACATTTCAGTGTAATTTTTCAAAGTTCTTTGGAATGTTCCATTAATATTACCCAAAATAATTATCTAGTACTTTGGACCTCAGACTCACCTGGTTAGTACATAGATTCTAAGGGGCTGTAAAAGGAAATGTCACCTTCTTTTTTGTGTTGTTTTTTGTTATGTCTACTGTTACTGTCCTTTTTAAAAACTTTTTAAAAAGATTATTCAGTTTATCATCAAGTAATTGTGAGGGTGAACAAACAGTAGAACAATGTCTAAATCTGTCAAGCATTGTTATGCATTGACAGAAAAAACATACAAAGTCAGCTCACTTGAGTGTTTTATTTTTCACGTCCAGTTTTCTTTCTTTCTCAGGTATTTATTTTCACGTAATTAATGATAAAATTATTGGTTCTATTCAAGGTGTCTGATCTCCAGCAGCTCATTGAGGAGCAGAAGAAGCTTCTGTGCTCTATGAAGCAGCAGAACCAGCGACACCAACTGCAGCAGCTTCAGGTGAGACCTTTTTTTCTACACTTCTGTGCACACTACTTGAGTGTGTCTTAAAGGAACAGTGAACCTTTGCTGGCAAGATCCCAACCTTTTCCAAAATAATTGTCTTTGACTAAAAGCTCTGTTATGACAAATTCTCTATACATGTGAGAGAGGGTCAGACTTTAGTCCTTTCAGAGTCTTTTCAGAGTCTTATCAGAATTTTCTGGTGTATGGTGTGCGTTAGACTCCATTAAACCTATGCTGTAAAAAATACTGCTACATATACAGAGTCCTTCAGCATCAGCATTAGCTTAAATTAATATTTCAAATTAACAGAACTTCCCACTACCAAGAATGTCCCTCAGCCAACATACTTGACGTGGGACTAATGGAAGCTTATACACCACCAGTTAGCACTGTGCAAAGTATGTCATGCCTAAATCCTTACACATTTGCGTCGAGTTATCTCAGATACCCTTGGGAATTTCGGACACCAAGCATGTTTTGGCTGATCGACTATTTGGAGTTGGGGATAACTGTACAAAAATTAACTATTAACTGTTAAACTTAAAAAAATATTAGCACCCAAATTGTCATATGTACTCAAACTATATTATAAGCATTTGTTATGTGCCTTTGTGACCCAATTTGCATGCAGCTGTCTGGGGGAGCTCCAGGCCAGCTGCAGGCTGAGCTCCTAGAGCTCCAGTCTTCTCAGTTCTCAACTCAGTTGGAGCTGCAAGACATTCAAAGAAGCCAGCGCCAGGCCCAAAGGAGAGAGGATGACCTGACCCGCACCAACCAGCGTCTCCTCACTGACTTCCAGGCAGCACTACAGCAACGCCAGGAGACCGAGAAGCACAACGAGGTTGTGTGTTGAAAGAATTCTAACTATGGACTTTCCTTCATGTCTTTAAATGCGTGTGATGGTGAGTAGCTATGTATTGCTCTCTTTGTAGGAACTGCTTGCTGCTCTTCAGAAAGCACGCTCTGACCTGGACCAGATGGAGGAGAAGTGGAAAGAAGGCGTGAGGGAGAAAGAGAGGGAGGTGGAAGAGAGAGAAAGAAGCATCAGAGAACTGAAGACCTCACTGCAGCACAAAGAACATCTGTTACAGGTGAGAGACAAACACACAACACACATTCACGTTTAAATCAAGCAGTCATAGCTGTGAAAGTCACATGAGCTTTAAATATGTAAACTACAGGACTACAGCGAGTTGCTGGATGGACAGAAAGAGCCTGGTGAAAACAGAGACATCCTCATTCACAAACTCAAGCAGCGCATCCAGGAGAGAGACCGAGCACTGGAGGTACACATGTACAGATACACATTCACACAAACATACAGAAGGAGACACACACACAAAAAAAACAGGTATGCAGGTATATGGACCATTTTTTCCAAATTAGGTCAAACTGTAGTCCCTCAGTAAATGTTAATTATTAAATTAAATTCAATTCAATTCAATTCAATTAAAGACACTGAGATAATAATAAATATTATCTCTGTATTATCTCTAAATATATACAAGATCCTAATTTATGTATTCTATTGGGAGGAGACTGTCCTACACCCTAACCTCTATATTTATAAAACATTACTTTTTTAAATTATTTTGGTTTCTTTGAAGTTAAGTTTTAAATTATTTATAATTATATATAAACAATTATTTCAAAAAGAAGCCACACCCCTTTTTACTGCAAGCAAACATGCAATACACAGGGATAAATGAGGACTGGTTTAAGAAGGTTGTAAGATATATAAAGCAGGGAAGAGTACGGCAAAAGTAAAGCTGGGGTGAATGCAGTCAGACAACTAAAATGTAGGCAGTCTATAAGACACTAAACTTGAAATTTAAACCTGGCCCGACACATATTTACCAAACGACATCCGGATCCCTTCGAGTTCAGGCTTTAACAATGGCTGTCACCTTGGTCAAATTGTATTTTCTACTGGAATGCACATTTTAACTGTTGTGTTTTTTTTCCAAGCGCGCTGTGGACGAGAAATTTGTGTGCGTGGAGCAGAAAGAGGACGAAATACGCAAACTGCAGCTGCTCCTCCGAGAGAAAGAGAGAGACATGGAGAAACTGCGCTGCGTGCTGTCCAGCAATGAGGAGACCATTACGGTATTAGTTACACAGACACACTAATGCACAGAAGACAGATGATAGCAGAGTGTATGTGTTATTTGAACACTGTATGCTTGTGTGTGTGTGTGTGTGTGTGTTAGAGTCTGGAGGCATTGGTGCGCGGTAAGGCTCTAGAGCTGGAGCAGGTGAGTGAGGCTTGGAGATGCAGCCAGTGGAGTCAGCGTGAGAGAGAAGACGCACACACCCACAGCCTGAGAGAGAGGGACACACTCCTCAGCCAGCTACAGACTACCCTAAACGCACGCACCAAAGAGACTGAGGTACGCTATGACCGATTGAATTCTAGGAAATATTGGCACAATAGAATGTGATTTCTGCCAAAATTTTCTGCCAAATTTTCTAGAACATTGTCAGACTAGAGCATCATGTCCTCACCAGTATGACACTTTTACCACATTTGAATCACAAAAGATGGAAAATGTCCTGTTTGTACTGTATGTACAGAAGTCACTCCTGTACTAAAATGTTTTAACAAAACTCATTATACTTTTGATATTGTGGATCACGCCTTCAATATGTGATTGAAATGTAAGAACAAACCATATGATTGTAGGAGTAAGAACAGGCTTGTGTCGATTAGAGTGAATCAATATTGGATTATTCTAATGAGCAATATAGGTATAGAGTCTTAAACTCCTTGATTAAAGGATCACTAGTTCTCAATGGTTTGAGCTCGTCTTTTTTTCAGGACCTGACAACGGCTCTTCTCAGTAAGGTGACTTTTGGCTCCACTGAGGTTATGGAGGAGCTTAGAAATCGACTGCAGTTGAAAGAGAGACTGTTTCAAGAGCTGCTTGCTGATCGCAGCCGGCAGGCCCAGGAGCATCACGCACACGTCCAAGAGTTGCTCAGCACAATCCACACCAGGGAGCAGTACATCAAGGTAACACACCACAACTGACCATTCAGTAATTGTGTAGGTGATAGCAACTCCGTATTCCCAAAAATGTAGTCCATCCAACGTAACTGTGATATCACAAACAGTCACACAATAAAAAACTGTATTAGATCAGCTTTGAGGCCAAAGTGGCTAACAAGTAATAACAGCATGCAGCCATCAAGCAAAGTGGAAAACTAAATTGTCACACATTTTCCTCAGACATCAAATGTTGAGTTTTAAAGCAATCTCAAATAGACTTACTTATGTGGTTTCTGTTGCTGTTAAACATACGGTTATCCGAAAAATGAGACTCCAAGGCTCCATGATGGCTGTTACTACTGTTCTTTGCTAAGGGAAAAAAGAGCTAGAGGTGCATTTCGATGATTCCCTTCACTTTATCTCCCAGGATTCCTCCAAGCGTATGGGTCAGGTGATGTCTGAGCAGGTGACCCGGCTGCAGGAGCTGCGCAGACAAGTGATGTCAGCAGGAAACACACTGCAGAACACCTCAGACCACCCTGCGGACACTCAGAACCTTCAGGAGGAACTCCGGCTGGTTCTTGCCAGAGAGAAGGAGACCCAGAGTGAGCTGTCCACTTTACGCTCCACCCTGGCTGTCAGCCAGAACCAATTCCAGGCTCAAGCTTCTGAGTTGGAGGCTTTGAACCAAACTCTGAGCATCAAAGACGAAATCATCAAGGTCTGTTCTGTTTTGTGTGTGTTTTTGATTTTTGTCTTTGCAAAGTCTTTGTGTGTTTACTGTTTTGTACTTCTCAGGATCTGCAGATGCAGCTGGTAGAGCCATCGGGTCTCCCCCTGGTGGAGAAACTGACTCAAGAACTACAGAACCTCAGAGAGAGAGGTTTAATTCAGGAACCCTCCTTTCCCAACCACAAGGTTTGCACATGCACTGGCGGGTTTTTATGATAATTGGTTTAGATTAAAGTGATAGTTGGTTGAAAAAACGATTAATGGTTGTTTGTTGAAAATATTTTCTTGTTAGTTCTTGTTAAATTGGGGCTATGAAGCTAACGTAGCTTACAAATAATGGAAGCTTAAACTTTAACACTGTGTGAACTGCATGCCTAAATCTTCACACACTTGCCTCAAACAGCATCAGGTTGGTAAGGAATTTCAAACACACTTGCTTAAATTGTTTCAGACACTGTTATCTATTAAAAAAGACAAGAGAACAGACAAAATACAGGCTGTTACTACTGTTTTTGGGTATTTGATATACTTACAGTGTAAGTCCTGCAGTGTAAGAAGCCACATAATCAGTTTGTTTGAGATGCATCTGTATGAAAGGTCCGGACTAAAACTAAAACAAGAAAAGTGGACGGAAACAGAAAGTGTCCTTGAAAGGTTGGCCATCCAAGGAGATTAATTGTGTTGTTTTTTGGCACTTTTGCACCTTCGTTTGTGATAATGTTGTTGGGCTCTAGCAGGGACTTTCTGCTTCAGCTTTTTTGTATTCTGTGTATTCAGCAATAGGTCAAGTAGTGGAAAAGTTATTGGTTGTTGCACCTCTTCTGGGTACTGATCATGAACAGTGGTTATTAATGTTTTGTTTAATGTCTCTTGTAGAAAATCCAGACTAGTTTCTTGCAACTTTTACTCTCCATCTATCTACTGCTGCACTGATATTATGTACAGATATTATGTAGTTGGTGTAGTTGGTGTAGTCCTATTTACTCGAAATTTTAGCGAATAACTAGAGTGACATTTTTGACCATTTCCCTGTTTACTATACAGCTCACCTTTGAGGCAAGTGTGTAATAATGTATTCTTGCAGTTTGCTCAGTGTTAGATTGGTGGCTATAGAAATCCATTAATTTACCACAGATGTGTACTTACCATACGTGTCCTCGCTGATCGGCTACATTGGGTTGATTGTTAGCCATGTTTCTGTTTTTTTCCTACAAAAACTGCATATGTACGTTTGTTCCTCTCACTTTTACAGGGTAGTGTGGAGCGTATGGCATCGATGGAGACTGAGCAGACAGCCACATCTCAGGCTGACTCTGGAGGTGGGCATGAGGGCAGCCTCCTGATTGGGCTGTAAATTGGCCTCCTGAACTGCAGGAGGGGATTGTGTTATACTGACAAGTTTGTTGATACCATTAATGTTACCTGCCAAGAGAAAATGTTATGTGTGTTTTGTGGTCAACAAAATTGCATCCATTAGAATGTACAATTGTGTTTTATTATGATATTTAGCCAGTTATGATCAGCAAACATGAAATTTGCATGTAGATAATGTGATCTGCACTCACTGCCTTTGATGTTGCCTGTTTTTTTTTTTAGTCATTAACAAGTAACCTGTTTTACTACTTTATGTCATACTTTTAAATATAATACAGCTATTTAATCTGATTATTTATTGAATTAACTAGGATATAGTGCTAACAAGTACATTTAATTTTACTAAGCCTTTTGGTTTTGTTTTTGCACTAAAGAAAATAGTAAATTAGAAATAGTTCATTACTCATTTTAGATCAAAGGTCATCAACCTTTCTCCTGGAGTTTAGTTCCAACCTGCATCTGACATGCTGCTCTCCTCTTACATTATACTAATACATCCAATTAAGCCAGTCAAGGAAGTGGTTCTTTAGCTGGACCAGATGTGGCAGATTGTGGTTGAAACTAGGAGCACAGAACTCCAGGACCAGGGTTGGTGAACACATCTTTGAGGGCCAGTCACACCAGCTTTTTGCCGGGTGAAGTTTATATGTAAACTTTGGTGAACATTAACACACAAATTCATCTCCTTGAACAGTAGAGCTACTGATCTGGCTGTGTTTAAGTTCTGAAGGGACAAACAGGTCATTCAAAATGAAGGAAACACTAAGCATGAAACATTGAACATTTCTTCCCCAACTAGCGATGAAAGCACAAAAGTGCAGACTAAGAGCACAAAAGAGATACTACATGATATGATATAACTACAATTTTCTAGAGTGACTGCAGCTTAGATTGTGTCCATCTAAAGGTCTCTTTTTTACTGGCTTTTCTTTTTTTTTGCTGTGTTTCTAACAATAGCTACACGTGTAATTACATATTTAATTAATGCTGTGCAAACATTTAAAGGTGCACTCAGTATAAAAGTCCCAAGTTAATTCTAAAACTAATATTTGTTGGACTTTTCTACATTGATAAAGCTTCCCTTCCGTAACAGCTGGTTGAACTCCTTGTTCCAAATGCCCAGCCTTTAAACCAGCAGAGTAAAAGATTACTTAGAAGCTGATTGGGCGCATATTACTTAGTGTACCTTTAAAGTTTCTGAAGTTGTGCAGGAGTCACTTTCAGCCTTACTCTGGTGAATGTTAACCGAGATCTGCTTATGCATGTGAAATAACAGAAACTGTTGTTGCATGCATGTACTGTACTGTAGTTTATTACTGTGTACTTGATGCAATAGCTTTGCTTATCAGAAGATATTGTGGAGGATTTTGATAGAAAGCAATATAGTGTATGTAACAGATGTAACCTTCTTAATATAAGTGTATTTGATGCTCCTAGTTCTGCTTCATACTATAGTAGTTTTTGTACTGTTTTTTGGAAACCAATGGAAGAAAACTCAGTGGGAAAAACAAAGATCTGTTTACCTGGGAGGGTTTTTTTCACAGAGATCAATGCCACCGTTCATAGATGTTTGCAAATAAGCACATGGTCCCAGCTGTAAAATACACAGCTTTTGATACCAATTTGAGAAACCCATCTGACGTCCTCATTTCAGATTATTTCTACATGTAATCAAAGCTGGCACTGCCTTGTAGTGTACAATACAGGTGTATGCAGAACTGACCCTGATCAAATGACATGATTTTCTAAGTGAAAATAAGTTAACAGATCTGCTACAGGAACATGCTTAAAAATGTCATTTTCCTGCACATTTTAGTGCACAATTGCTGTTTATTTGCTGAACATGTACACAGAAATGAAACTGGCAACATTTTTATTTTTTCCAATCTATTAAATTCAGCAAATAAGCAGTAATTGTGCACTGAAATGTGTGTTCGCTTTAGAGGATGTAGCATCTTGTTGTGTCATTTGACCAGGGTTGCCCAATTCTTTGCATACGGTTGTACTTTCCTTTGAAAATTACACTTAATAAAAGTTACTAAAATACATAAGGTTTTATTGTGATTAGACCTAACATTTCCTTTTTTTCCTTTTTGGAAAAATTCCTGATTTTTGTCTGTTCCTGTCTTTCTCTCTTTCTCATTCTCCCCCTACTTTACCTCTCCCTTTCTTTATCACTCTCTTTGCCTCCCAGTCATAAGCACAGTCCCTGTCCAAGATGTTCGATCAACCAAATATACTACCCAGCAAACACTAGCTGGGTTTCCATCCACATACGTTTGTGTGTATTCTGACATATAAACATGATTTAATAGAAGCGGCAAATATGAAATAGGTTTGTGCGCTTGCTTGGAGGCGGTTAAACTTCTTGCTGATAAATTACAGTAGAAATGTATTTGCTGAATGAATCACATACACATGAATTAAATAGCAGAATACAGTCATATGACTAATCAGGTGAGTGTGTTAGTCCAGCTTTAGAAACAAAACGTGACAGAATTATGAATCGAATTATGACATGGAATTATGAATTTGTTGAAATTTTTATTAAAACATGCTGTTACTAATATTTAATTCTTAATAATTATTATTAAGATAAAAGTAGTCTATATTTTAATAATAATTATAATGGAACAATAGTAACAACAACAGTAACTTAGTAAATAACAAGTAGACAAGATATACCAGTAATAGCACATATATATATATATATATATATATATATAT
>CM067481.1:15589297-15669808 GCA_034552555.1 Semaprochilodus insignis | reverse complement strand
CTCTGTCTCTCTCTCTGTTTCTCTCTCTCTCTCTCTCTCTCTCTCTCTCTCTCTGTTTCTTTCTCCCCCGTTTTTTTAATTCTTCATCTCTCTTTTCTTTTCATGCACGAATTTATGTAGACAGTAGCGTTTGCCTTTGGGCTTTGTTGAGTAATGCTAGTTCATGCTAATCTGGGGTAGGCCTTCTCAGTAATGTCACCACTGGTTCCAGGGCTCTGCCAGAGCCATGTGGTGCAAATAAGCCGTTTTATTGGCTAGTTCATTCCTCCTGACCCCTCCCACACTTCTGTAGTCGCCTTGACAGCAGCCTGCAAGTGCCTGAGGGAGATGACCCGTATTTTCCCCCATCATGCATCTGTGTGCAGCTTTAAGTGGGTGAATGCTCAGAGGTGGGCAGGCAGCGAGCTGTGAGAATGTGCAGTGGTTTTGTGCGTGTTCGTTTAGAACAAGACAGCCTGTGTGTTTGAATGTGTGTTTACGTGTCGCTGAAAGATGTGGAGAGAGGTCAAAGGTGATATTGTTCTAATAAGATGAAAGAAAAACAGTTATGAAGTAAACATATCCAGTCTGTGCTTTGAATTGGTGTCATTGCTGCTCCTCCTGTATTGACCTGATGATAAAGATAAAGCTAGCGCTATATGACCATTGTTTAAGACTGTCCCTAACTAAGGATTATCTTTGTTGACCAAAAGATCTGAAAGGTCTAAAACTCAACTACTCACCACATTTACTAGTAATTAAAAATAACCATTATGTTATTAAGTATTCACTGTAAGAAAGAGGCAGAAAACATTACGTAAAAACCTCCAAGGCTACATATAATATTAAACTTACCCATGTGCATACTTTACTAAGGCGATCGTTCTGCCATGTTAACTCAAACATCATTCCAATTCTAAAACCAGTGAGTCCCAAATGTGTCTTCCTAACCAAACATGTTTCCTAAAGTCTTACTGATGTTGTATTTCTCTTCAATGACAAGGAGTTCCCAAAACTGGAATTTTTAAAATGATTTTAGAATGGAGACAGTGGAATGCCTCACTGTGCAAAACCAACAGCAGCAAGCACCTACATATCTGAGTGTAAATGGAGCTCCATTCTTGATTCAGATGTGAAAAACTGCAAAGGTGTTTATGTTGATCTTTCCAGAGAAGACAGAGTAATGCTATGGGTCTGAAAGAAATGTGTAGATGTAAATATGGCATTACTGAGAAAAGGCTTGATGCACTGATGAGTCTAAATGTGTAGCTGGAATTACTGAATCAAGACAAGCAGAAGACACAACCATGTTGAAGACTGAATTTAGAAGTGTGAAAAATAATATTCATGAAAAAAAAAAATATATATCGTCTGCCTTTTTTTTCCTGATGCTGAACAAGCTTGTCCTTGGTGGCTGTCTTGACTGGAAATGCAATGAATGAAGGGGTTAATTTTGCACAGCACTGTAAGTAAATGCCTAAATGCATTTGAAATGAATAACTACAGTTAGTTGCCTGACAGAATATAATCAAGAACGCTGTGACTGATTAGTTGACTTGTTGGTTAAGGTGGGGGACCCTGCTCAGCTGTGCCTATCAGTGGACTCTGGTCTCTGGAAGTGTGGCTGAAATCATTAAACTCCTCTATATCTCAGCAGCAGCTGAGGATCACGCTGTGTGTGTGCGTACACTCTGTGTGTGCAAGACCTATTGCCTGAGGTGGTCCTGCGTCATCATTTGGAGCTGGGATTGGTTGGCATACTGGTGGCTGGTAACCTCATTACTCTGATGTGGACAAAATGATAAAGAATATGCTTCCTCAGCTCCAAACAGCTGTACTGTACTCTCCTCCCTCCTCAGCGTCTCAGATGAGGCTTTAGATGCAGAAACAAGTCTGGAAGAACCCCTGTGTCCGATGACTACATGTGGAGATCTGAAGACACCTGAGCTTTTCTGAGCTGGATTGTGAGCTCCGTTCATGTTGGACAGTGTGGTGCACGCCTTGGAGTTTACATGGACCAATTAGAGACTGCTTATGTCACAACGGATCTACCGCCTGATGAATAGCTTTAATTTGCAGAGCAATTTCTCTGCATGTGTCCTAAGCCATGGAGTTAAGCTGAGGATGAAGATTCTGAAGATTCTGCTGTTCTAATCTCTCTCTGAAAACCTACTTTACTCCTAGATGATGTTCTCTGACAGGGTGAGGGTAAGGTCAAGCTTTGCACTGTGGGTAATTAGAGAAGCTTAATGAAAGTGGGAGAGAGCAAGTGAGAGATAGAGAGAGAGAGAGAGAGAGAGAGAGAGAGAGAGAGAGAGAGAAAAGAGACCAAAAAAAGAGAGAGAGAGAGAGCGCCATTGCAAGCTTTATTGCACAGATGGCCAACCAGATGCGAAGCTGGACTTAACCGTGTTTTGGTGCCAGTAGACTCATTTAGTGTAATTGACTAGAAAAGGGGGCGGGGGGATTTGCATCGTTTTGATGTCCTTTGAGTCGTGGTTTTTATTTGAGCCTTTGTGTCACCCCTCATGTGAACATTTTGCCCCTGGAACCGAGTGGTCACATGGTTGATGCTGCTGCAGTTATGCCAGGACTTTGGATGGGGTGTTGACTTAGGCACTAATCAGGTTAGGTTATTAAACCTCATGAGTGAAATAGGTCAGAGGCAGCTAAAGCTTCAGAGGGAGAGAGAGGGGGAGAGAGCGCGAGAGACAGAGAGAGAGAGAGAGAGAAAGAGAGAGAAAGAGAGGGAGGGAGAAGTGACAAAGAGACGAGAAAAGAACAACTGGATGGCAGCATAAGGACGAACAGAAACAGAACATCAGGATTAGTGTGTATCTTCATAAGTTGTGTTTTCTTTTTCTTTGTGAGAACTACATGCACCAGTCCAGGATTACTACAAGGATTAACAAGGATTGTTTATTCTCTGGGAAAAGCATAATGCATTTATGCTCTGCGTTCGTATCCTTCTGCTTTAAAGGAATTTTTTTCCTGAAAAGACTTGATAAAGGCTTCAGTAGGCTGGTTTAGGATTTTCCTGCCATGCTAAAGAACATGCTTTATGTTTGACCATTCAGCCAATCGGACAGCCCGTCTCTCTATCCTTTGACTGAAGCATCCTGTTTTCCATGCATAGAACAAACCGGCCCTAAGGCAAGGACTCTGCTGTTCTACACGAGGCCACACGTGGTAATGCGCACACTCAGCCACGAGGGGTTTGTTGTGTTTGGGAGCTGATGGGGAAGGACGTTGTGTTTTAGGAAGTGGCCCTCGTTAGCTTTTTCCTTCTCTCAAGTGAACGGACGTTTCCGGAAATGTGGTTTCTGAGGGGAAGGACAAGAGTTGCCTTACAGTATTCTCACTCTGTCTTCTGTCTATGTTCGAGGCTGTGAATCTTATGTTAGATAAAAGGTGAGCAGCGTTACCAGCTAGTGAAATATTGGAATACAACAGTTTTGGTCAAGATTGCAATGGACCTTCTAGATGGAAATATACCCGCTATCCAAGTTGGCTTATTTCGTTCTTGGGCATTGGTAAGCTGTTTGGAGTCTACTCATGAAATATCAGCCTTTATGGGACACCGTTCTACCTAACCTGAGCGTTCGAGTTGAGTCTTATAATGAGGCACCAGTAAGAAGAACTTGACAGAATTGGACAGGGATGGAATTTTAATCAAGACTCTGCACTGGACCTGCTTACTGGACAAACTGTTTGGATTTTGTTCCTTTCTTGCCCATTTTACCCTGATTCATCATAGAGAGAGACAGCACCTGAACAGATCGGGCTCTATGGGACACCATTCTGCCTAATCTGGGGATTTGAGCTGCTCTTTGTCTGATTGCTGAGGAGGGATCCAACTACATATCCAAGAACTCTCAAACCAGATAAGTTTAAAACAACACGTGGCATGTTATTTCTTTAACAGTCCTGGAGGACAGCACATTTTGTGTTAGAGACGTTCCCGAAAGAAGGATTATGTTTGGAAACCTTTTTGAATTTTTTGTCCATGACAATATTATAATGAAGACGTTTTAATTCTGCCATGGATGGAGTGACATGTGATTCCGAACACAGTTTTATACAGGACCTTCATGGTATATTAGTGATTAAAAGCCACCATTCCACCAGTCATCAAGTTAATGATCGTGGTCCACTCTAGCTGATCGGCTAGCAAAACGGAGCCCAGCACCACGGCCCCGGACCTGCTGCTGTGTGTGTCCCAAACAGGACAGGAGGGTGGGGGTGCTGTAACCCGGGTTAGAGGGCATGCAGGCAAGCAGCAGACAGGCCGGTTAGCCATGGCTCCTCTGTGGAGATGCATGCTGTCTAAAAGCAGCCCACTGTACCGCGACTCGCTTTTCTCCTTCTCCCTGTGGGAGTGGCGCGCACAGGAGAGAGAGCTGACCCTGCTGAGGAAACAGACGGACAGAGAGAGGAGAGCTCTTCAGCGGCAGATAGAGAAGTAAGAGGAGAACAAGTGGAGTAAGGAAGGACGTGGAGGCACTTCAGTGGTTGGTGCATTTGGTAGAAATGGCACAGCACCACATTTTTTTCCAGTAGAAGTAGAGTAACAGCTGATACTCCTCATATCTATATCTATATGTATATATGTGTATTTTAAAAACTAGAAGAAAAATGCTACAGCAACAGTGGTGGTGATAGAAACCAGAGATTACCTCACAGAAGGGAAAAGAAAATTAATATACTTAAGAAAATGCTTCCTGGCGCCTGTAACGTCACATTAACATAGTTTTGAATTTTGGCCTAAAACACTTGTTTTTAAGGTTTACCTATTTTACCATCAACTTTACATGTAAAGACACAGAAGACATATTTAGGTGCACTAATTGTTTCAGATAGTTAATAAAATGACTTTTACATAGCAGACATAGATAACTCTAAATGGTTCCTTTTACCACCATTGTAGTCAGTTTCAGAGCAAGCCAGTCTGAATGGCTTTGTTTATACCTCAACATTTGAGTTATGTGAATTTTCTGTTTTTGGATCTTTTTTTTTTTGTTTGTTTGTTTTTTTTTTATTTTATTGTTTCATTATATTCCATTTTATCTTTTGTTATATTTTATTCAGTAAGTACTATAAAACTAAGTTATGTTACACTGAGAGTGAGACATGGCAGTGTCTTCTTTACATACTTGTCAATCAAATGTGTTAACCAGTCTTCTAAGAAGCATGTCCTGCTTCGTTTTGAGCAAGAGACTCAGTGAGGATGTGAAAGAGATAAACAGTAAGATACAATAGAGTCTGTGTGTGTGTGTGTGTGTGTGTGTGTGTGTGTGTGTGTGTGTGTGGGAGGAAGGGACACGAGGTGGTGTTGCACGTTTGTCAGCATGTTTTGGCGTCAGTTTGTCGTCAGCTCAGACAGTGCCAAGCCCTTTAATCAAAGAACAATCAGTCTGAATTAATCCCACTCCGAACACACTCCCAGTCCAAAATTAGCCTGATGTACTGCGCAGTAACAGCAAGCTGAGATTACTACAGCTTCAATCCCTTCAATCAGATACTCAACAGCAACTGTAAAACATTTTCACTTTTGATCTTTTAACCTGGGAACCAGGGTTAGTTGTTATCTGAATTTAGATCCGATGTTGAAACTGCAGGCATATCAGTGGGAAGATCTCAGATGCTTTTTTTTTCCCCCAGAAGTTATAATAATACATGTTACTTTTCATTATTATTTAACAGCTTGTTTGTATTTAAACTCTTGATGTATTGTCGTAAGGATTGTCTTTCATTATTAAGGTTTAGTTGGAAATAAAAGCTTTCAATGTCTTTAAACTAGAGCAGCTTTAGTTGTTTAGGGCTAATATACTACTGAAAACCCCTTAAGAGTGATAGCAGAAATGAGCACAATTGTGAATATGGATAATATTTTTACACTTATAACCAGAAATAAAAGAATAGAATTTAAGAATAGTTGTTTAACTTCATTTATTCAGTAACTTAAAGGTAATGTATTATTTAGTAACTGTTCTAAAAGATCCTGTAACTACTATTGGAGTGTTAGTAGTGTTATGTTAAGAATAATTTTCTTTCACCATGTATTTGTCAGATAAAATTAAGATTAAAAGTAGTTATGAGAGTGAGGAATTGAAGTGCAAGCCCGCATCCAGATCCTAAGGGTATGATGTTCATGATCACGTTTTTATACTTTTGGGTTTTGATTCTTAAGAAGTTCAGCTCTAAAGAAGTCCAGTCTCTAAATAATGTGTGCTGGAAGTGAAGCTTTCAATGGTCTACGAATGATGACAGCACCGTGTTAAGGCAAAGTTTTCCTCAGTGATGCTCCTACTGTAAGACAGATCAGAATTTTATTTTTGCTGTAGTGTTGACCACTGTCCTTTTCTGCCCCACAGGTTGAGTAAAGAACTCCAGCAGAAGGACAAGCTCATAGAGTCACTGCGCTCGAAACTTGACGAGCAACAGTCCCGTCCAGATACACCGACCAGCGGCCAAGCCCTCTCAGAAGCCACTGACCATTCGGGGCACACATCCTTCATTTCCGATGAACAGGTTTCCACCAATGAGGACCTGGATGTGTGCTCAGAACTGGATGCCGCCAGTGAGTTTGGCCAAGTCGAGGCAGCCGAGAGGAGCAATGCCGGTATGCCGACCACACCTCCACATGTTTCACTTTTCCTTTATTCAGGAAAAGAGTTTTTGTGAGGAGGTTTTTAGTTTTTGTGTAGCTCATTTTTGAAAACTCTTCTTAGAATCTATTGTTTCATTTCATCTCCCCATTCCTCACTGTCATAGGCTCTCACTGTAAGCAGGGCCCTGCTCCATCATGTCCATCCATCTCAGCATCTCACACTTCAGCACATGGCCACCAGTCTTCCAGCAGCTGTCCCAGCATGCACTGCACTCCTCATAGGCCAGTACACACAGGTACAACCAGAGAATCAGTTTTGTTTTTTTTCCAGTAAAGAAAATGCTGCATTTTAATCAAATAGTTAAAATGGAAATTCAGTTCAGTTAGATACAGATACAGATTTACTGCAGATTTAAATCTAATTCAGATTTCCACTGCGTCAAAAGTTTACATATACCAAGTTCTCTTTCAAATTATACAGTGGAAAAATCAAGTCAGTTTAGACCTCAGATAAAAAAGTACACTGGAAAAGAAAGTCCAGAAAAGTGGACACATACTGTGTTTTACACCAGTTCTTATGAAAGAATACCTAAAGCAATTGAAAGCCATAAAATACTAACAAAGAGTAGATAAAGTTTTGACCCACTAAAAAACTGATATAGTAAATAAAACCTTCAAAATTACCTCTTATGGAAATAAAATACACAGCCTATATTTCTAACAGATAGAAGAGACACTGACTGGCCACTTCATTATGTACACCTCCTTATATCTACACTCATTGTCCATTATATTAGCTCTACTTACCATATAGGCGCATTTCGTAGTTCTATAATTACAGACTGATTCACTATCTGATTCACAACATAATTTGTTACCCAACACCCTGTTCTTTAATGGTCAGGACCCCTACAGAACCACCACAGAGCAGGTATGACTATCCTGACCGTTGAAAAACAGTAGACTGCTACAGTGCTTCGATATGGTGAGTGAGCAAATAAAATGGACAGTGAGTGTAGATACAAGAAGGTGTACCTAATGGAGTGACGAGACGGTGTATGGTCACATACAATTTGTAGAGAGAAAATAAGTTTGAATGTCTTTAGCCTGGGTGTATGTAAACCTGTGGCATCGGCTGTACCTTATAGGTCCACTGTAGAGAATAGTTGCACAAATAGTTGTACCCAGAAGGAATCGTTCACGTTTTACACTTGGCCGCACATGTGATGTAAGCAAGGATGGGCCTTATCACTGACAGACCCAACAGGCACAATGGAAGACATTCACTGAACAGTGATGCCCACCATGAGTCAACCCGTTAGTGCCAGCACAATTGGCAGACTATTGCACGATGCAGGACTACGTGCACGCAGACCGTTGCGACGATTGCCCTTAACACCATCAGCATCGCCAAAGACTGCAATGGTGACGTGCCGGACTGTCATGGAGTGACTCAGAACGGCAGCAGGTCGTCTTCAGTGACGAGTCACGCTTTTGTCTTGGTGGAGACGATCAACGAATCTTTGTATGGAGGCACCGTGGTCAGCGCCAGGATGAACGACTTGTTGTCCTGCATCACACGTCCAGAGAGCCTCATGTCACTCCACCTCCAGCCCTACCGCAAAATCAGCAGGAACTGTGTGACAATATTTAAGTTGCATGGACTGGATTGTCGCAGGACACTGTTAGGAACCTTTACAACTCCATGCTGAGACAGGTGGCCCGACGCCATACTGAGAGACACTACTTCTGTGTGTGTAGCTCAATAGCCCACATCAATCATTTATTGTTCCTGGTAAGCTTTATCTTCCTTCTGAGTAGCATTGCAATCCGACACTTCCTTCTGGGTGCAACTGTTCTTTTGATAATAAGTGTAATTATGTGTCTATATAATGGACCTATGTGGAGCTCATAAAGGGGGATGAAGGACTTGTATTTATTAAGTCACGCTAAGTATTGAATGATTACTACAGTTAATAACGGACTGCCATGAGGGGAGGATTGTCCTTTGTTACATGGAGACATTGACATGCTATGTTATTGCATCATTACGTATTGTATTAATGTTATTTATATTTATTAAAATAGCAGTGTTTTATTCATGAGCAAACAGGCACTCAAATTCAGAGCTTTCATATGAAGAAGACTGAGGATTTTAATTGGCACAATGTCATCTCGCAAACCATGTTCTTATTCTCTATCTTTCTGCCTCCCATTGCACTCAGGGCTCTGTGCTGGACCTGTGTCCAGTCCTGTCCCCTTTCCCCAGACCCCCCACTGTCACCCCAGCCTCACTACTCCAATGGCCTTTACGCCATTTGACCCCCAAGCCCAACATCTAAGACCCCGGTACCACAACGCTGGGGGCTTCTCCCTGGCCGAAGTGAACCAGGAGCTGCAGATGCTGCAGAGGCAGCTCGGGAACAGTGAGCATGCAGTTCTGCTCCTGCTTGTTTGTTTGTGTGTGTGTGTACGTCACACAGACTAATGTAGTCCAGCCTGCCATGTATTTGGGTGCATTTTTCTGTGCATTAATGTGGCATGTTAAATTGCTACACACCAAAAGGCAGTTTAGATAATTATTTAAACACGTTTCGGCAAGTTTAAACATTCCATTTCCATGTGCAGTATATTTGTCTCTTTTATCTTAAGATTTGATCATCTTCTGAAATATGAGGCGTCCTAGATATTATTTCAAAACCTTGATGCCATTTTGGACATTCTGAAATTTATTATATTTCTAGTTTCCTAATATTTTAACAGTGACTCTAAACAAAAAACAGAGACACAAATCATGGATGACGTCATTAATCTGATGTGTGATTTCTTTATTTGCATGGGTGAGTTTGTTTTGCTGAAAACAGTTGACACTCAGGTACTTGATAAATGCACGATTTGCAACAATGACCTGAAGAGGATAAAGGACTGCTCACACTTGTACACTGACAAATGTAGCCTTTACAATTCGTAATTGCTTAGTGTTCCCGAGGCTATTCACGCTAGCTCTGCCGTCTATCAAAACTAACAGCAATTGCAACTTATGGCTGTGTGTTTCTGGTCCACTAACCGTGATCTGGGTCCTTAATTTGATTAATGTTTTCCTTAGCAAACCTGCAAGACCCAGCATGTTTGTTTATGTCACCTAAAGAACTCAGCTTAGGTCACCTGGAAATGTCACTTAGTCTTAGTCTGTTCTCTCTGTTTTCAGGCTTTAGTGGTGCTCAGGTCAAACCCCTGTCAGGTTATCCACTGGGAACCAACAATCAGACTGACCCCAGCAGCTTCCACCTGTTGTCCCAGCAAGGCTTTCACCAGTCTCCACTTGCCAGCCTGAATGTCAGCCCTGCTCTGAAATCAGGGGCGGGACTCCTGGAGGGCAGTGCATTGTGGGATATGACATACGGGCCTCAGCCGGTGAGGGAAGGTGCATATGGTGATGTTTCCTCAGGCTCATCAGGGTATCAATCTGCGATGAGGCACACAGGTACTAAAATTCATGGTTTACGGTGCATTTCACATAAACATGTTGATATGTGTGTTTTTCATGTCTGGTATCCCATGTTTATGTTTATGTTTGTATATTGCATGTTTACATTTTTATACTATGCCATATTTTGTCGATTTCCAAAAGGAAAATACAAGTACCTCCATTTTTTAAATTTTTACAGTTAAGATCAGCAGCTGCTTTTTACTTTGCAACATTTCTGTTTTGGAGAATCCTGTTTTTTTTACAGCAATGATTTACTGTGCCATTTGTATAGTAATGTATAACAATCTATCTTTTTCATATTGTTTCACAGGGACAGACTTAATGGAGCAGCACCTGAGGGAGATTCGCAGTCTCCGCCGACGTCTAGAAGATTCCATTCAGACCAATGATCGCCTGAGACAGCAACTGGAGGACAGACTGGCTTCCACGGCACGAGATGGAGGTCAGAGAATTAAATGAACTATTTCTCTTTCACACAGATTAAATGGCTGTCATTAATTTTTGTGATAAATTGTGTAATGACAAAATTGTCTAATTATTAGACTTAGTTATAAAGAGCCTGTAAACTAACTAATAAACTAGTTAGTTTAGCCTGTAAACAGCGCAGTAACAGCTAGTAAACTGTGTGTCAGCCTATTATGCAATTCTCATATTTTATCAATTTGTTTTAACCAATATTTGTGGCAATGTTTTTTCTTTTTTTGTTGTGTTTTTGTGGGGTTTTTGTTTTTGGTTTGCATTTTGTGAATTCGGTCACCGTTATCCCCACAGTAACTTTGAATCTTTGTCTTTTAGGAGGTGCCCCTACAAACATCTACATTCAGGGGCTAGATTCGGTCAGTCAGCTGTCTAATGAGGTTCGACTTTTGAAGGAGGACAATCGTGCTCTCCAGAGTCAGCTTCAACTAGCGAGAAGAGGTACAGCTCACATTACATGCCATCTTCAAAGGGGCAAAACTTCCTGACCTGTGCTCAAATAAAATCTGTCATGTTCTAGTACTGATAGTAGAGCAACCTCTAAGTACATCTTCTGCATTGAAGTCACATTGAATCTGATCTGCAGATGGCATAAAAGAGGCGGAGCAGTTGCGGGAGGCGGTCATGTCAGGTCATGGCAAGTTGAAACAGGCAGAGCTGGAGGCGGAGAGATGGGCGGAGCAGTGCAGGCGACTGCAGGCACAGATGCAGGAGCAGACACAGGCAACTCTGCAGCTGAAACAGGATAGACTGAGCAGCCAGGAGAATGCCAACAGGTACTACAGCACCCAAAATCTGGCACTAATAAAGATTTTTTGAGAATAGATCGGGACGGTGCAATCATAAATATAAAGCAATCCCAGGAAATATTTCTGGTTAAACTAACCACTGTAGACTAAGGCTGTTGGTTAGTGTAGCAAAGTATACACAAGTACCTGTTTATTTGTCCAGACATTTTGTAGCGATTAAATCTCTCACATTTTCCACCATTTGCGCTACAGGTGCTTATCATCATCATGTGAAAGCAATAGTACTTAATAATACCTAGTCATAAACCTTCCTGGATATCTGCTGCTTTGGTTAGTCAGTTTGAATTTAACAAAACACGTTGCTTAGCTATTGTTGTACTGTCCTCATCTACCGCTATAAGCAGCAGCTTTCGCTTCTAGAATATGAACATCTGGGATAAAGGGACATAAAGGGTCGGGCGCTAAAGCAGGCATATTACAAGAACAGCCCAGCTAACCAAATCGGGGTTTATTTGGACGCAAGCTGAGACCCACAGTGACTTAATATCTGTCCCAAGTGTTTCTGGTGTGATTATAATCAATATAGCTGATGTTAAGCTGGGTTTCTATTTGTGTGCACAGGCTCCAGCATGAGGTTAACGTTCTCCAACAACAGCTGAGCGAGAGCAGACGACTCGTGCATACACTACAGTGTGAACTGCAGGTGTACCAGAGAATGTGTGGCCCTGCCAAGAGTGTCAACACAGGTAAAGCTCACACACGCTAAACACAGCAAAAACATCCAGCATCCTGAGCAGCTCCACTGATTACTCTGTAACATGTTGCTCTCTCTTCGCTCCCAGGACCTGGGCAAAGCTTGGCTTTTGAGCCACAGTCTCAGATGCGTTTGTTGGAGCAGCAGCTGAGTGACAAGCTAGATCCTAACAGGACCCATTCATCTGTCAGGAAGCAACTCTTCCACGGTGAGACTTTCAGTCATTATTCAAAGAATGGCAGTAAATAACAAAAAATATTCTTTGGTTCATTCAATGATTTCACACATCATCGCGTTCTACAGTTTGTCATCACACAATTCCTTAATGGCAATGCAAACTGCATTCTGAGCATTACAGCAAACCCACAAATAGGCATAACCCATGCACAGGTAGAAGTAATATTGCAGGACCAGGCATGATCTCCTAAAAGGAATGTACCAGGAATGTAATGTATGTTTATCTAACTATCAAAACAAGCCATCTAGCAAAACAGAGGTTTTTCCTTTCTGAGAGGAAACATTTCAAATCTTATTTGGGGAAACTTTTGAATCATGCTAACTTTCGTTACAACTATGGCCTAACAAAAGGCTTGTTGTCTGTTGAAGAGTCTTGACTAGTGCACCATCATCGCCTACTTTGAGCTGTGTCTTTATGAAGTGTTTCCCAACCTGTCAAGTCTATTTTCCTATCACATTTAGTGTACATTTCTCATAGTTATCCCCAGATGTTCTCGTTATGAGATCACGTCTGGCCCATTGAGATGAACGCACACCCCATCTTCTGTTTTCTCTTTTGCTTACCTGTACAAACAATATACAGATAGCACTCCTTATAACAGCAGCGCCTGGATTTATAAAGCTTCTATGAGGAGTCCTCATGTAAGATTGCAGTCTTACAATTTGATCATTGTAAATAGAAAAGAAACCTGATTGCAGATCTGAACTCCAACTCTGAGAAGCTTTATCATTACAGGCCCAGATCCATTTACAGACAGTCTGATTCATACTCTGTAATCCTCTTGCATACTGCTACATGTGAACACATGCTGAGGGCCGAGCAGTTATATGACTGGCCATCGTCAATTACATCATGTACATGTTTCTTATGTTTTTGGGTTTAAAGTGAATGTACACTGGGGTAACACACACATAATGTCCCGGTTCGTAGATCCATCCCCTTCTCCTCCTGTTCGAGATACAGGACTCCTCAGTTCAGCCTCACCCGTCTCTGCTGTACCAGGTGACCTTCAGTCATCTCCTAGCGGTAAGACATACACTTCACGTGAAAGACACACAACATGTGGTATAGAACTGCATATCATTCGTTGGATGATACATAGATTTGCCTTTATTCTTGGATTATTATTCTTACACTGAATTTAATACATGGGATGATTAAGTCGATGTCTTACTCTTTGATACATTTATTGAGAATTCTTTTTAAGTAATTAAGTTATATCTACTTAACAGACTCAGCCCGGACTTGCACAGACGCTCAAGGAGAGAGTGAGGTTCCTGATGGCTCCTTTTCCTGCAGAACTGGGCGGCACGTTGTGGGCCATGTGGACGACTTCAGCGCCCTGCAGCAGCAGCTTCTGGAGGGCAAGGTGCTCATCCGCAGGATGGAGGTTGCACTGCAGTCCAGCAAAGAGATTGGCCTGCAGGAGGTCAGTCTCGAACCCTGTAGGGTCACTACAGTAAAAAAGTGATACATTTATAGTGGTTGATAAGAAATGATGGGCGCACTTGAATTGAGTACAGTCAGTGCATCACCTTCTTCTTCGAAGGGTGATGGTCAACAACGTTTATAATGAGTTTCAAGTTCTTTATGGAACATTTTTGCATCATTTTTATGCAGGTTTTAAAGCTCTAGGAGTTTAGCCTACATGAGCTAAAGGATCTTTAGCCTTATTGATTTCTTTAGTCAGTCACAGCGTATGGAGTTATTGGTTGGTTCATGTCATTCTGTGCAATTTCCTGAATCACTTTGAAACAATGTACAAATAATGCTTCACCCAAACATTGCTAACAGTGACTGGAAGCTTACAGCAATATATAGATGAGGTAATTAGTAATATATGGATGAGGTCATCATTATTTTACACTCAGTTTTATTAATTGTGAGCTTTCTTGCTTAAGAATTCATGTTGTTTCTCTCTGTTCAGGGATGCGTGAGGAGCTTGCTGACTAACACTAAAACCTTGAAGCAGATTTTAGAGGAGACAATTTCTGTCCTCAAGATGTTCTGGAGGGCAGCTCTCCCGAGTGCTGAGGCCACCACACAGCAGCTTCAAAAGGTCAGAGCACTCAGGGTCCCTGCAAACTACACCAAAGTGCCCACACATATTCCACACAATGCTAATTTGATTTTAGCACTGCTTATAGTGCTGCTTCGTGTTACAATGTTGTTTTAATTAGGGCTACGCAGATTATTACAATTTATTATTATTAGGTCTAATATGTTTTTTATTTTTTATTGTTTTAAAAATGTGCTCTGGGCCATATGAACACACAAAACAGCACATTTCCAGTGTTTTCTATATTGCAAAAGTCACGACATAAATAGCAGTATTAACCATTTTGTAGGTCAAACTATATTAACTCATAAAAAACAGCATGAATTAAATAAAGTGCTACGTAGAAAGTTATACAGCAAAATTGGGATTAGTGTAGCAGTACCATACAAATACAATGTGAGTATGCATACCTGATTGACATTATTTATGCCATATTCTTATACAAAGATCAGACAAAATCAAAGGAATAAATCGTCTGATTGTTCTGCCAATCTGTTAACTGTTCTGACTGTACGTCTCTAATTTTACTTTTGATTTTAGTTTTAATTAAATATACAATTGTTGGTTGTTTCTCTATTCATGAGTCCTTCTATGTGACAAATGAAAAATGAGAGATGTTTGTCTGAATGCTGTGTATTTACCTCTGTGTCTGTAGGAACAGTCTCTGAGAGAGGAGGTTTTCTCTCTAAGACGCAAACTGTCTGAACAGGAACAGGCTCTAAGGGACTCCATGGACAGTCTCAGAAGTTCCAACCGCACCAAGGACAGCATGGAGCAATTCATTGTCAACCAATGTAAGCCTTGCTAAAATCCCAACCTCTTTTTATGTCTGGCCTGTCCCTCTTTTGTCTTTTTTCAGTCCTTCCTTTTTCACCCTATATAACATTTATATTCCTTTAGTGTGTGGGGAGGGGTTGACCTAATGAGAGTGACTGAGAGAGCGTGACCATTGTCTTGTGCCCATGAGAGTGAGTGTGTTTGTGTGCTTGTTTTTGTAGAAATCGAGACATCTAGTTGAGAAATCTAGAAAAAATGACTAGAATGTCAAGACCAACATTATTTTTTTTACAAAAGCTAAATACTTGTTTACAAGTAAAAGAGTAAAACAATTTCTTTATGCTTGCTGAGGTTTAGATTAGGGTTTTGATACATCCTTATTACTGTACATCCAGCTACTCGCATGTACAGTACTATTTAAAAGCTTAGTGTCAGGAACAAATAACTTGGCTCAACGCGCGCAGAGCTAAAAGTCAGAGGAGTTTTATTAAACAGATCGACAGTTGAGCACAACAGCAAAATCCAAGCAAACATAACGAATGGGCAATGCGGGATCATAAACGGAGAGACAGGCAAGGGTCGAAAACCAGGAAATCAGTTAGACCAGCAATACCCCTATTCCAAAGGGGTAATCCAAGAGAGTAAACAGATAAACAAAAGGAGAGTAGAAACCCAGAGAGGCAAACAATCAGGCAACCAGAGCAAAGGGAGAATTAAGAGAGTAAGTCGAAGTCAAAGGGAGTCAAAAACCAGAGATGGCAAACAAGAAGGCAAGAGAGAACCGCTCAGTGATGCAAACAGGGTTTGACACAACTTCACAATGAGTTGTGTTTGTGTGGGGTTTAAATGCAGCATGGGGAATGAGAAGCAGGTGTGTGCAATCAGTACTCCAGTGTGGAGGAGCGTGAGAATGAGGTGTGATTGGATGACTGGGACACGTGAGGGTGATGTCATCGGGTAGTACACTCTGGGAAATGAACTTCAGAAAATCACCGGTGTCAGGGAAACACGGAGGCGTGACACTTGGCACATTGATTAATACCATTTATTGTGGCAATACATGTGCTTGTAAAATAAAATCTATCCTTAGAATAGATGCAAAAGAAACAAATACAGCAAAAAGTAACAACTAACTTATTTGAAAAAAGTAGTTGATGTAAGTTAAATTAAACTATATAGTTCGGTTATAGATTTCTCCTCAAGGTCCCAGCAATTGCACAAATCTGTTAATTTCCACACCACAGTGCTCGATTTAACATGAATGAATGGTTAGCCAAACCAGGTATTGAATGATAAATGCAAAGAATACTGGGATGCCACAAACAAAACATTTGGCAAAACATTGACATCAGTAAAATTACTGCTTTTTTTGTAATTCTTCTAAGACTACTACTTCCCTTAAACAAATGAATGATTAATGACTTTAATTAATGAAAGTGGCTTTCTCCAGTGCTTAAAACCTTTGCACAGGACTGTATATAGCACATGTGGGACATATTTATTCCAGTACGTCCTGACACCGTATAAAAACAAGTGTCTGTGTTCTAATGTGTGTGTGTGATTCCTGAGCCCTCCAGCTGCTGTTTGTGAAAAAAGCTCTTTTTGTGGATGGCTGCACATTGAGGTACCCTGCTGTTGTCTGTTCACAGTGTCCAGAACGCGAGACGTGCTTAAAAAGGCTCGCACAAACCTAGAGGTGAGTCCATTCTCTCACACCTTCACTGCAGCTGCCACCATCAATATCCAGTCACAGCTTCTCACCTCACTTATCCTCAAGTACTGGCGGCTTTTCCCCCCGAACATTTCCAGAAGGGGTTTATTCTCTACAGCTTGTTCTGTGCTTGTCTGCTCTCTCTTCTTATAATCTTGCATGTTGGGTTCAGCTTTGGCATTAGAGCCTGGCATTAGATTCTGCACCCAATACTGATTATTAGGGGGTGGAAGTTCTATAGTAATCATATTGACCCATTTAATTTTATATTTAGATTTTAGTTTTTGATTTGATACAGGTGCTAAAGGTGAGGTCTGGATGCATACATATACATCTATTTGTTAGTTTAGTCATGATGATGTTTTACGTTCAAATTTCCCAGTTAATTATGCATTGTTGTTATAAAGTAAAATGGAAAGTTAAAGGCAGATTTACTGCTATTAGGCCATCATCAATATTAGATTGTGTTATAGACCTGTCACTACCTAGAGGTTTCTGAAGGTTTTCGTACAGTAGAAAATTTCACATCAAACCACTCTGAATGTACTCGTGTACTATGTACTTTTAGAGAGCAGATGTCGGAAAAAAGTCCAACCAAAGTTTTAAATATCAGCCGGTAATATCCATTAAACAGCACATTGGTCGGACTCTAATCCTAATCTTAGGTGGAATGATGATGCTGGCACAATGATGCTGTCATTTTCAGAGGCACTGCGATCTAATTGGTCATTTATGATTCTGCCATCTACAAACATTCGGTGAAGAGCAGGGGAAAGGGCAGAAATAGGCAAAGAGCAAAAACAAACATTATGAGAAGAACTGTGCAACACTCTGTCACCTTCCTCTCTTTCACTGGCTGTTTCCTCCCTCCTCTTCCCTCTTTCTCTCTGAGTTCTTCCAGAAGAATGAGCTCAGGATCTCCTCTTTAAGATGCTCCTTTTCTCCTCCTTCTCCTCAGTCCTTCTCCTCCTCTTCTCCCTGGGCTGTGAGAGGTACACACCCGGCCTGCTCTGCCTTTGGGAGGGTCTGCATGTGTGTCTGTGTGTTTACTGCATCTCAGATCAAACCCAGCACACCTAACACAAACATTTGACACATGACCGTTTGGAAGACTGAAACTGAGATTGTACAATGTACATTTTGGAAAGTTGTTTGTGCCTTGGACACCTTTACCCAAGCGGTCAATCTGATGACTGTGAATGTGTTAAAAAAGAAAACTCAGTCACAAGTTGGTAAAGGTTTTCTGTGCATGATCTATTATCGTCAACATCTGTATAACATCAGTATAATGTTGATTTTGCAGCCAGTGCTTTTTTTTTAGAATGTCACCTCAGACCTTTAAATTACTGTTTCACGTTCTACAAGGGGGCAATGTTTTTATCTGATTCAGATTTAACAAAAAGCTTACATGCTGCAGTTGATGTGAAGTGGTATTTTACATCTCAACAACTGTATTATCATCAGAAAACCTTTTTAAAAGAATGAAAAATTGTGGAATTCCAACTGAACAAAATAGTTGGGGAAAGAAGTTTGTATTTAGACAAAACATACACTTCAAACTCAACTCTGGAAGACACAATTGAGAGTTGCAGTAGCTATATGTACTAATCACTACATTATCTGCTTTGGGAATTAGATTAGTTAGAATTATATACTGTATATCTCTAACAGATCCATCTTTCTGGCTTTAGGTGAAGACCCAGCCACCTTCTGCAGCTCCTCTCGTGGTGGAAGTGTTATGACGTCCCCTGCCCAGGGATACAACATGGCTATGTCGGTCCCACTGGCAGCGCAGTGCTTTGGCACACAGCGCCCTCTAGATGCGTTCTCTGGTAACGCACTCTCAGGATTCAGCACTGCTTTGTCTCCTCTGTGCTGATTAGAACTCAAAGCTCCGTTATGAGAGGCCAAAAGCTTTATGAATGTCGGGGGCTGTTTGGCTCAGGTGTCATAACTTCATCTCTAGTAACTGGATTCTCATGTCTGATGTCTTGGTAGCTGTTCTAGCATCATACAGGACCATATTGTCACTGTTGTAACATAACCTCTTGTCTGCACAGAGTAGTTCTGAACCATTTCTGCTCCATTCATCATGAAATGTAAAAGATAGCAGATGTAAAAAAAAAAAAAAAAAAGAATAAGAATAAATGGAGTTACAAGGTTCTGATATTACAGAGACAATATATGTGGTCCATAACAGTCTGTCTTATACCTGTCTGAAGGTGAATGAAGGGGTATACCAGCTGTATTTCCAGAAAAGCCATAAACAAATAAAGCAAACGGTCCCTTTTGTCACCTGCGCCTGTATATTACGTCAACCTTAGTATATGTTTTACTGTTCATAAGCATGCAGTGCCATTGTTGTACATGACGTCGGCCTATTATGTTACTGCTTGAGTTTAGATATGTTTTTAGGCATGAGTTAGTCAATAACATCCTTCGGGTTCAAGTTCTGTTCTGACCTTTATGAGAAACCAGCAAAAGAGAGTGTGTGCAATAAAATACTGCTGACCTGTTACACTGTAACCATGAGCAATGGTGCAATGCTATTATGTCGGATTCAGAAAGAGCAAGCAACCTGCTGTTGCTCATTTTAAACACTGTGGCCCTGAAAGGGGAAAAAGACAAAAAGAGGAAATGTGTTACTGCCAAAGCTCGACCCCTCCTATTTTTGTCTCACAGATGAATTGTGGCAGTATTTCACAGTCCTGGTCCTGAAGTGCACCTGCAGTGTGCATATTAGTGGTTTCCCCGACTCAACCCATCAGCATTGGATGTGTTAGTGGAGGGTAAACACCAAACTGCACAGGTACTTGAGGGACAGGACTGAGAATCAATGTTACGTGGAGCTGTAACCTTCATTCTGACCCTTTTGTATTGTTGCTATTGGAAAATAATGCTTTGTAATGTTTGGTCCAAAGATGATAGTCATGTTCTATATTACTAGCTGTTGTATTATTGGTACATTCTGGTAACTGACCAGCTTTTTGTTTATTTATTTTCTTTACTTTTTTAACCCAGTACCTGTAATTTAACTGTAATAGAGAGCAGATGTATGTAGTGACACATACCAGATTTTGCTCCTTAACAATCAATTTGTCATTGGTTGGTCATAACACTGTAAAATTCAGGGGTCTGTATGCGTCTCCCCAGTTGTTCAGTATTTCTGTTAAGTATGCAATAGACTTCTGTTATTGCTTTCATATGTACTTTCATATGCTTTCATATGTACAAGCCTATCATGTGCCATGTTATTTGCTTAGTGTGTTTGACTTGCTGGAAGACCGAATCCAAAATGAATTCTCCCTGCATGATCTGTATAGTACACTACACAGGCCTTAGCCAACATTCTGTATAGTGAACTGTACCTTTACATAGAGGAACTTGGGATATTCAGCTTAGGTTTCAGCTCTGAACACTTCTAGTATTACACTCAAACATGGTGAGAAGCTAAACTAGTTCTTTCCAGGCCAAACTGAAATGCCAGAACCCCCCTTGACAATCATGTTTTTATGAATATTTAAAGTTTTTTTTAATTAGCGCAAACAAAAATAAAGAAGAAACAGACCAAAGCGAAAGACAAATCAGGTGCAGAGTTATGATACTCAAGCACTTCATCAAATCATGAGTGAGCAATATTGTCCCATGGATCATTCTTTAGTGGATGTCAGTATTAATATGGAAAGCAATGAGTTTTTGTCTGCTGTTACTGTTATCCAGGGTTCTGTCTATGCATGTGTGCTGTAGGAAAAGGGATGTGTGTGCAGGGCACCGGGGCTATTTTAATAAAAAATGGGGAAGACTGAAAAATACTTGACTGTTTTTTTCCCTCTCACTGGATGAGTAGAACCGATTTAACACCAAATGGGTTTGTGTCACGCATCATCTTTCATGATGTTTGCCTGTTTTAATATTTATAGTAATAAATAGTGTTAATAAACGATGTTTAAACAAAGTGGAGCACTGATATAAACATCATATAAGACCATCTTTGAACAACTGACATAATGCTGCTTATATTAGCAGAATGCTTAATGTGCTTCCATACATACTTATGGACGCTTAACACATTATAGGGACCTACAGTATTTAAAATACAGTAATGTGCAAAAGTTTTCAGTATTTACTGTGCCCACCCTCAACATTTATTACAGCTTGTTATTTTCATCAGACTTGCTTTAATTTTTCAGAAGGACCTCCAAAGTTCAGTCTTAGTATTTTTATATCTGAAGCAAGAGTGGTGTTTATCATTTAATCATGGTTTGAACTCCAGTTCTGGAAACTTTTTCTGGAAAGCTTTTACTTATGTTCCTTTCGACCTTCCTCATCTGCATCCAAGTGAATTATCTAAAAAATGAAAGGTATACTCGGACTTTTGCATAGTACTGTATATCCTTAGAAATATCCCGCTAGATGCCGGTGGTGGTTGTCAGTTGGCTTCATGGTGTGAAATAAAGGTAGCCTGCAGGATCAGCGTCATTTTGATAGCTTCTATTAAAAGGCTTTAAACTGACTGGGCCTGCACAGTCAGGGAACTCAAGTTCTTGCATCAGAGATCCACATTACATAAGCTTCTTGTTAAGCTCCCAGTCACCATTAAGCTACTGCATGTGCTCTGTTAAGTGCTCTGCCATTACTATGTTTTGGACAAGGCCTCTGGATATCTGCTGACAGTGGTAATGGCGCATTTTCCGATACAATTGTAGCTACACACACAACACAGAAGATGAAAGCACCACTTTATTGAAGTATTTAAAATACTCACTTTAATGTAAACAGGTGAGTTTCTAATATAACAAAACTTTGGGGGAGAAAGGCAACACAAAGTTATTACCAGTATATTGACAATCTGCAAACAAGACTCGCACACAAGTCATATAAGGCACATTACCCCTCTCTTCGCAGTAGTGTGCAAAAAGCTATGAAACAAAATGAATGTGTGTTGTTTTTAAACAAAGACATTTCTGCATTATACAGTACAGACTCTTCTTGCTCTACGCTTGTTGACTTTAAAGGAGGTTTCACGTTTGTGCGGATCTTTAAAAGATTAAAAAACAGGTAAACCTGAGCAAACCACCTGGCCTGGACATTTAGTCTTCTTTAAAGGAAAAACAACAGTCTGTCGTTTCATTGGTGCTCTGGGCTGTTGCCTAGAAGCACTGTAGCACAAAGAACATTAAGATGGATGGAATCAGGGTCAAACAGTGCTGTGGTGTAGACAGTAGGGCTGGGCAATATGGCCTAAAAATGAATATCATCAAACTATTACAAGACTTTGACAATAACAGCAAGCAGAACATAGAGGAAGCTACAGCAGTGCTGTAAAACAGAATCTTTCAGTGCAGAGGTATTTAGAAAAGTTGGCTTAATTATAACGAAACCAAGGTCTTTCTTAGCTCATCTGCAGAACACCGAAATGATACTCCAACGTTTTTCATCCTAATCTCTGTCTGCCACATCTGCAGCATAAGGACACTGATCTTGGACAATGATATCAAGGTCCATCTGTCCATGTAGAAAAGAACTGAGAACCTGTGGACTCAAAATGTACACGACAGAAACCGCTGAGAATGTGCTGTATTCTATCAGTAAACAATTAATACAAAACCAGCATTTTTGCCCTTTTATGAATTCAGCAGTAAAAGGTATTTGACAAACAAGCTGCAAATTGGTGTATTTTTCTTCTTTCAGAGAAAGGGATGATGAGTTTTTCAGAGGGAAGAATCTGTGGTATTGTATTTTGTTAGCAGTATAGTGGTATGAGTGGGTGGAGTTTTCTCGCCTGATCATGCATGGAAACAAGGAAAGCAAATGTAACCAGTAATGTCATGTGTACTAAACTGCTTCATTGGTTAAAAAATTGGATTACATGTCATAACGATGTTGTAACTCTCCTTTTGAGAGTTTATTGGCCAATTGTGTTCCAATTCTGCATTATATAATAAATATATTTCAATATATGTTCTTTACTAATCATCACAGTCAGATTTCTGCAGCTGTCTGATTATTCAAGTGGGCATGTAAACAGCATACTCTGGTTTATTATATCGCATTAAGGTCAAAAATCCAATTAGGAAATCCGATAAAGGGAGTTGGAATTTAACTCAGTAAACGGGGTTCTCAGTGCATGTATACTCCTACTCAGATTTCTCTCTGTTTTCTTGGACTGTGCAATTGCGGAAAACAGAGCGAGGTACCGGGAATACGGAAGCAGCGTTTAACACAGCAAGATGGCTAAAAAAGCGAGCGACGCTAAAACCAACTATATGCTTGACCAGGTTAAGGATTTTATTCATCTCATAGATGACGTATGCTCATATTTTCACTGACGCATAGTGACTCATTGTTTTAGTGCATGTAAACACATTGATCGGATTACTGACACAATCTGATTTTCTGCAGTTACAAGATTATTAAGTGCAAGTAAGCACGTAAACAAATGCTCGTTAGTGGTAAGTAATGGCATGAAGCAGATGCGGCAGATAGAGATTCTGTTGAAAATCACTAGAGTATTATTCCTTTAAAACTCCTAATAAAACATCACCTGACTCATTTCCAACTCTTATGAAGCTTAATATCGCCATAAGACAATCACATTGTCCAGCCCTACTGGATACTTTGCATGAGTAACACTAAACACTGAGTCACTGGGACACTGGCGCCCTGGCACTGGAAGACATTTCAGGAATTCTCTTTGGGTTTTTCCTTAACGATTATAAACAGTATTGGATGACTAAAGATGAACAGCCTACACCTTCTTGGTGTTAGTGCCTACAGAAATACACTTTGGCTCATATGCCTTATCACCGCTATCTCCCAATCAGCCACACACACATTCACTCACACTCATACCGCCCACACACACTTATACACCTCACTTAGAAATGCCTAAGCCTGATTTCATGTACTCATACACCACGTAGCTGATGCTGACAGCAGGGATCACTTTCATGAAGTTGGGCAGGATGCCGCGATAGAGGCCCAAAAAGCCCTCCTTCTCCATGATCTTCTTCACCAGCTTCGACATGGACGGCTGCTCCGAGCCCTCCACAGACGCTGGAATACAGAGAAATTTAAAGATCAGCCCCACTCTGAAAAGTTCTCCCAGATTCAACACCTTTTACTATTCACCCTGACAAACAACAGTTACAGCCGACAAAACCAAAAACATGATATAATGTAAAGTGATATCATTTTTTATTATTTTGTATTAATTACATTTTTACTTGTAGCTCAAGAAATGAACTCGGATTTCGTTCAACTTTCAATCAAAACCACATTTGTGATCTGAAGTAAGAGGAGATATTTTCTAATGGTATTAATTGCATAAAGTGTTAATCAGACCTAAAAACATTTGACATTTATTTGGGCTGTTTCAGTCACAGTCAACAAAAAATAGTGGTACAGAATGTAAATCAAATAAGAAATATATTTAATTATGTAAGTAAATAGTTATGCAATACCATAAATGCTTTTATCAAGTACAGCAAAACAGCAAGAAGTGTAGATGTCTAAGGATTAAGCAAAACATGCTATGTACTATGTTATTGACCAATATAAATTAACCATTACTTTGCATATTATTTCTTTTCCATATTATCACCCTTCCTCCTGTGCCCATAGTGCTGTAATGTGCACTGTCGAAGGCAAATTAATAAATACTACTGATCACAAAAAGGAGGTTTTATCCTTCTCCTGTAAAGTTACTTCTTTGCAGATACGAGGCTTTGCTCCACCAGCTACGATATATAATAAACGAACATTACATAAATACTGTGAGCCTGGTGAAGTGTTTACCTTGGGCCTGCATGCGTGTGCGGATCAGGGCGAGAGGGTAGCTAGCCAGCTGACCACAGGTGCTGGAGATGGTTCCACAGCCCAGGAGAACCAGCACCCCAGGGTTTGCTGTGTCTTTGGCATAGTAGGACAACCAGGTGTTCTTTAGCGTCTGTGTGGAAAGAGAGTGTTAAGAGAGAGATTTGCACTCACGCCTATATAAGATTGTCTACGCACAGCTTTATAACTACCATACTTATGTGTACTTGGGCCAGAATGTCACTGTTCTCCCCAAAATAGGCTGACAAACCAAACCGAGTTTGAGTCTTGGTACCAGGAACAGGGCCAATGGCCTACTCATTAGGTCTTCCCCATTGCACAAGCTACCAAGCCAGGAGGGTGAAGAATAACCTGTGCTTCCTCCGAGTCACGTGAAACCCGCCACCACGTCTTCTTAAACGGCTGCTAACACAACATCACCAGATGGTTCTGCCAATTCTCTTATATCACAGGCACTTGTGTTGGATATAACATTGTGCTGAGTGAGGTTGTGTCGCCAGGGATCGAACCCTAGATGGGTTTATATATCTATATATAATTCCCTGACCAAGCTTTCCTTATTTTAAAGACACCTACAAGCTTACGCTTAACAGTGCCAACTGATGAGATGTCTAAAAAATACATTTTGTGATATACCACATATACTCTCGAAGTACCACAATACTATATTTTTGCCATATTGCCCACCTCTAATATCTATGTTGTTGCGCAAAAAGAAATCTGTTTCATCCTCCTCTAAAGTTCCATTTTGGAGTTTTTTAGGTGACTGCATAATTCCATGAGTGCTATTTTATAGTTTGATGTCTTCACTTTTATTCTAAAGTTAAGCATTATGCTAAAAATAAGGACAACACTAATGCAAGCAAGGTATGTTCATGCCCTGTAGGCCCCACTGGTCTTGTAGACATTATTATTAGCACAGGACTATAAATGCTTGCTGATCATGTTTAGAAACTGTCTTGGCTCACCTCATAGACAGCCAGGTCAATTCCTGCATAAGGAATGATTCCCAGGATGTTGGGGATATAGCCTTTATAAAAGGCCTTCACTCCTTCTTTCTTCAGGATTTTCTTGGCACAGTCAAACATTCCGGAATACTGGCCAGTCTTCCTCAGTGTAAGTCTGGTCTTCATCACCTAACAGCAAGCAAAACAACAATCAAACAAGCTATTTACAGAGTACACAAACCACACATTCATATTGGATTGCTTTTACTAAAGTTCATTTTCATTTTACTGCCAAAAGAAAACATTAAAGTCCCTTCTTTAATCATCTAAAAACATTCACTGTTCCTTAAAATTACTTTTCGTAACAAATGAAGCAAATTACTTGGAATTTAATCCTGTAATAATAACATTAGATGTGATTTAAAGTAGTTTGTGTGTGAAATAGTGTTGACAATGATTGTACTGATTAACCAAGCAGAGTATCTCACCATCAATCCACTCAGACCACAATACTGGATGTGTGACAAATACTCAAAGAACAGGATGTAGTAATAAAGAGAAGAGGGCTCTAGCATGACCTCAGAGGGTTTACCACAAGATGTGAAACTGGTAAGTATCAGGCAGAGGAAGGTCAAGTTAAAGGGTTTTTTAACATTTCTGAATAGTTCAGTCCTTGAGATGTAACCAGAGTCAATCAAAAATTAATTTATAATTTAAAGTAATACATTTCTGTGAATTCTTCAGATGTCAGGTTCCCATCACCATCACTATGAACAATTCAAACCTGGCAATTTTCTGTAAAACAGAGCATTTCACACCAAACCACTCCGAATGACTCTGTGTACATCTGAATGTTTAATCACATAGAACTTTGTGATAAATTAGTGGAGCTCCCCTTTAAGTAGAGTTGCATGGCTCCACTCTTACCTCCATGGGGTATATGACAGTCTGCGCTGTGGCTCCGGCCAGAGAGCCTGCCATGAACCTCTCATGTGTCCTAATCTTCCCTCCCTCTCTGGACAGCAGCTTCTTATACTGGGAGGACAGAACACAATAATACACATCACTAATGTGTTTATACTATAAAGCTTAAAGGCTGGGTAAACTGGAAAAGAGCTGCAGTGCCAGTGTTACTTCAAAGGAGAAAAATATTATAGGTGACTTCACTGAGCTCCTTTCAACCCTTTGGATGGGAAACACATTTTAGTGTCAGTAACACTTTCTTGGCAGGAGGGGTGGTGCTGGTGTGACACTCAAGTGGCCTAAAATAAGCAGCACTTTTAAAACTGTGAGAAAACAGTCACTTCTCAGGAGAGAAGTGGCCACTACAACTACCATTTTCCTGCAGGCCGAAAAATAATCCTGTCTTTTCATTCTTGTTTTTCATTCTGGTAGCTGCTGTAGTGTGTAAGTGAAACATGTTCATATTTCTACCTCACCTGCTCATAGGCCATGAATTTGATGGCTGTTTCTGGGGCTATTTTCAGCACGTTAACACCATTCCCTCTCCACAGAGACATGACACCGCCCTCTTTGATCATCTGCTTAAACCCGCTGACCAGGCTGATTTTGTTGGACTTTGAAGAGTGAACCTGTAACCCAAACAGCCAGTTTTACTGCATAATCAATAATAATAATGTGTGACTGAAGCTCATAGATTAGTCCTGTGTGATACAAGCAACATGCTACACCAAACAGATATACCTGCATGAAGACTTTCATTCTGTCCAGTGGAGCAGTGCCTGTTCGAGAGACCGCCCCTGCCATCGCCCCTGCAACCAGCTGCTTCCACCACAAGCCAGTGGTCTTCTCCTCTTCAGTAAACTCATCTGGGATGGTGAGGCTGTCCCCTATATCCAACACCTATGTAAATAATGTAAATGGTTAATGTCACAAATGATGCATTAGCATTTCTTTCATAAAATACTGGATTTAGTAGAACCAACAAACCAAAAAACACAACTACAGCCATAGGTTGATTAGTATTATTGCGTTCACTTTAAAGGTTCAAAAGTGCAATAAGAATTGTAAGAAACACTGACTTTTCATTTTCTGTTTTTTGAATTATTCCCCTTATAATAATATTTCATGTTTCCTAATATAAACTAAACCATGAGCATCTACAACATCAGCATATGGCCACATAAATGTGAATGTGTGTATAACTGTTGTTGGAACAAAACCTTTTGAAATGTATTTGGGACATTTATGTCATTTTTTTAGTAACTGATATAATTTCTAAATGCCTGTTGCCCTTTACATTGTGCATGGTTTAAAACTACTTGAGGGTTCCACTGACTTTTTCTCTTCCTACTGTAAAGCTGTCATCGCGGAGATATGAGGTTTTATTCCGACACCAGCATTATAATATATCTGCGCGGCATTGGTCTAAATGTAAAAATGCAGTGATTTCATCTCTTCAATAAACTGTGCATTGTTGTAGGCATACAAATATTAGAACTGAAAATAAGAAATAAGAAACATATGTTCAATGCTTGTCAGCTAGCATTATCATGCTGGGATGACCATGTAAGTACATGAAATGGATGCTGGCCTGTGCTGTTTTTCTCAGCAGGGTTATTATTAATAATCATAGTTGGTTTGCTTTTATGTGCAACTGAAAGCAATGTATTCTTTTATTTATGCTTTTCAAGAAAACTTAATTCATTGATGAAAAATATTTCACAGCAGGGAATCCTGCCCAATCTGGCAGGTTTGCAGGTTTGCTTAGTGATGCACGACTCCAGGGTTTTCTGGAACGGACTCTTGCTGCAGAAATCGATGACATAGACTCCTCGACTCCAGTTTATTTGAACCAAGATAGCGCCAGAGCCGGAAATAGTGGGATGCAGCAGGGATTAAAGCATTTTTACCCTGTTTTGAGTTGCTAGTTTAAAATCCACCTTAAATCACACGCTGAGTGCAGGTGACAAGAAGCAAATCTCTCAGCTTCATTCTGTTTTCCACACTGTTCTGTGAACCGTGTACAGTTCCTAATGCAGAGAAATTAGATCTGCTTTTCCGGACGTGTAGAAAGCGGTTCTGTGAGCGGTTAGTGCTACAGTAGCTGGGGAGCAGTGCTGGCGACGTGTAATTAAACTCTCACTAACCAAACTCAGACTCTCCGTCAGAATACCCCTCCAGCTGACTGCTATAAAAACACGGGAGTGGACTGAATCGAAGAATCGACTCCCATCTTTTCGACTGTTAGAGTCATTGGCCAGCAGTCGACCCAAAGCCCTAAGTATAGTCAGTGAACAGTTGAGTCGCCCTATTATATGTGATGAAGCTGTTAAAGCCACTCAACACGCTTTACGCCAAAGTACACGCTAAACTCAGCTCAGTCAGCACTAGCACAGAACACGGCTCCTGTCAGAGCCCAAGCTCTCTCATTTAATCTCAGTGTACCCTGAGCGCATGATAGCCAGCTCACAATCAAGCTAGTACACAACTTCTCTTTCACCTGGAATTAAGATCGACTGTCCTGTGAATCTGGCACGGCGAGTGAGAGCCCACTAATGACTACCTCTTAGGAGCTGCGTGCTCTGTTTAAGACACTGCCGATCAGCTGATAAACCAACGGAAGTGTTTCATTAAAGTGAAGTCTCCGGACTAAAACCGGTGTTGCGGGTTTGACTAGGGCAGATGTCCAGCAGAGTCAGGTGTTCTTCCTATTTTAATACACGCGATTTGAGTCAGTTGATTACCAGGGTTAGCAGCAGTGGGATTGGCCAGTGCCCCCTTGAAAGAAGCATGGCCACCCTTCTGGCCACCTCAGTTATAAAGAGTAAGACCAGCATTAGTCAGCCATCATCAATGAAGCATCAGTTACTGTATGTGATGAATATCTGCCATCAGGGTAGTTATCAGTCAGTTCTAAGAGTCTGATGACACTGCTTTAAACAATTAGAGCATCTTGCTGTGATTGGCTAATTTACTCAGTAGGTGAGTAAATGTGCAGTGCGTCCCTATGGGGTCCCTAGGCTTAGTCGTAATCATTTATCATGCAAATGAATCACTTTTTACGGTTGAAAACATGCATGTGTTGTAGGTTCTCTTCTACAGCCCTGAGCTTTCTAAGGAATAGACTGCTGTATAACCTGTAGCGAGAGCTGCCTAGATGAAAAACCTCTATGGCCAGCCTAGAATACACACTCTTAAGCTACTAAAATATGTCACATCCATACAGCTTTGTCTTTCAATTTACTTTTAGCAGTAGTAGTACTGATGTAATGTTTTATTCATTTGTGTTTTCTTCATTTGTGAAAGAGTTGAATGGGGCCTAACGTTACTTGAGGTAGTTGGCAATGAGAACGAGAGAGCTATTATGTTGAACAAGATGATGTAAGAGGTCATCAACCTTAGTCACTCACCTGTGACACCTTGACCTTGCTCACACCTGCCAGACAGCAGGTCAACCCACAGACCGCACTTAGCTCAGGGTCTAATACCACATTCACAAGCGACAGCTACCATCATACTTCTATACAGTACCAGTTGTCATACCAATAACTACAATACCAGCACAATGACTTCTACCAGTCATTAACTGTTATTTCACTGGAAGCGTGATCCTAATCCCTGCAGGGCTTTAATGTAATCACTGCTCTTATGTAACATTGCTGAGCTTAATAGAAAGAGTACTTCAATTAAAACTTTTCTCCCAAACCACCAAACCAGTTCTTCATTGCCACTTGTTAGTATAGCTATTTAGGTTGTGAGGCTGCAAAATACATTGTTTATTATTAATCATAAATCTGCTTTTGAAAAACTGATCCTAACTGGTCACATACAAATTTTGCAGGTGTTTGGATGAATCAAGGCATCCATACATTTTAATAAACCTAAATAATTTTGAACAACAGTACAGGCTGACCATGTTGTTTCAAAGGTGTGCGTTTTAGTTTACTGCAAGGCATATTGCCAATACGTAAAGATACAATCATAATCTGGTATTTGTGTGCAGCCCTAAAATCAGCTTGTTCTACACTGTTAGGACTAGCCTTATGCAGAAGTTCACTGATCACTGGTGATAACAGAGTGATTAGTGGTAGAGTTATAACATAGTACTTAGTGGCAATATGAGATTTCTTACATAATAATCAAACAACATTCATCAAAAAGAGAAATCGCAACATCCTATCTCTCTGGTTTGGCTAAGCTAATAATGAGGCTATTTCTCTTACAGGAGAATGAACCTGATTTGATTATCAAATGTCCTGCCTAGTCAAACTATTATAATGTAAACAAAGTCATTCAGAGTAGTCTGATGTAAAATGCACTCTTCTAGATACATCTACCAAGTCAGAATTGTTCACAAGTGGCAGTGATAGGAACCAGGGTCCTGAACTGTTTAATGTCTCTAAAAGGTCCTCACAGAAAGTTATTATAAACATTGTTTATAAACACCCTGCCTCATAACTGAGACACTCTTCTATGATAATATACTCATCACATAGTCAACAATAAGTACCATAAACATAGAAAAAGTTTTAACTCTGAGAGGAAACAGAACCTACCATATCCACCTCCACTTCATAAATGACCCCATCCTCCTCAAAGTCAATGAGGAACCATTCCCGTTTGGGCTGCTGCTGCTGCAGCAGAGCCATTCTAACCCAGTGCTGCCAACTTGTGTGGTACTGGTATCATCTGATAGCTGTAATGAAGAGCTACTGTGGCACTCTTCCTCACCGTGTGAGAAAAAGTGCCCCTACCCGACCCGATCCTGTACATTTCCTTCGCTTCCCGAACTAATCCCCTGAACAGGACAGGCTTAAATTAGATTACCTATGCTTAGCCATGCAGGTAGAGAGGCAGGCAGCCTCATGATGAGTAAGTGTTCAAACACCAAAATGTTACCCAGTGACTCCTAATGTAGACTGGTACTGATGGGACAAGGCACCAGCCGTCAGACTGGTACTAGCAAAAGAGGTTTTCTTATGACGAAAACAAATCATGCTATAACCTTGCTTTAACCTCTGTTAAAAGAATGCCTCACCTCTTTAACTCTTTCTCTTACTCCCTCTCCTAGTATTGTAAAACAGTGAGGGATATTAATGGCAAGCTAAGCACTTAAGAGGCTGCATGCCTGTTTGCCTGAGAGTGAGTGGTACTGGGTGCTCAGAGTGTGTCCTCCCTTCAGCACTTCATTCACAACACAATCTTCAAGATCCGGTCAATGGCCACACGGCAACTCACACAAATGTTTTTTTGCAGGTCCAATGGTCACATTGGAAGCAGAGTCTAATGTTCAGGCCACATGAGTCATAGCAGGCTGAAATCAATTTAGAAGGTGTGTCAAAAGAAGTGCGTTTGGAGCTTACAGTGGAGTGCTTCCAGTAACGTATGATCTCCTCCAGGTCGGTGGCTGGGTTAAAGAGGAAGTGCGCCCTCCATTCATTCCAATCCACTGTCATAGTGCCATCTGCATCAATGCTACAAAAGAGAGGGCGATAGTTTAGTGGAGCACTCAATAATGGTGAACCTATAATGAGTTCACAAATAAAAGTGAGCTAGTTAGAAGGATGTAATGCCCTTAATAAAAGTCTCTCTTAAGGTCCAACAGTGCAACAAGTACTTAGAGTTGTGGGAACATTTATTACCGTATCAGTACTGGCACATGCATACAGTATCGGTACTGGTAGTAGAGAATACTTATACCAGAAAGCAAATTCTGATGATGCTTGCATGTGCTCCAGTAGATGGAGCTTAAGTGAAGGAAGCAATATGTCAATAGTGTGGAATTATATTATCCTATCTGCGGTGCCAGTATTTTCGGGGGAAGCATGACCAGCAAGCATTTCAACACTTTAAACAAAATTAGGCATTATAAGATAAACCACGGCAAAGAGCACAGTGTGGCAGGGACATTCCATGAACAGTCCACAACATCTGATGCCTTGTATTAGAAACAGATATTTCATAACAAGTGTTTTTCAAGCTTTAAGCAGCACCATGTAAGTTTGTAAGATTCCTATTTGTTAGATTTGAAAGATGCAGCAGAAAACATATAGTGTTCGTGCACTTTGGGCAGTCACCCTGTAATGCCTGAAATAGTCATTTAGGAGTCAGTGGTGGAGGTAGGCGGATTTACACATTATCGTCACACTCACAGTCTCACAATGAAGGTTCAGCTCGATGTTTAGGTCTCAAATGTAAAACAATATTACACTGATTAGGATGTGAAGACATTAGTAGATCATTTACTTACATCATCAGAAGACACAGCCTTCACCAAGTATTGACTGAGTTCAGACTGGCCATACAGATGGTCATTGAAGCACCGTCTCAAATATTACTACATAAAATTTGTATTAATATTACACGTTTGCCGTGCTCAGATGTGTATCTGCTCATGTCCTCAACCTTTGCTTTCCAAACCACTGGAACAGTGTTCTCACATTTGAGGGGTTCTTTAGCAAAGAAAATGGTTCTATATAGAACAATGAACATTTAAAGAATCCTTGGCATGAATAAAAGGGTTCTTTACATCGAAGTGAAGTGGTTCTTGAGATTGATGAAGAATGTGCTGCAAATGGTTCGATATGGAACGGTTACAGTGTCAAGCTTTTAACAATAGAAGAACGCTATTTTGGCTCTATATAGAACCCTGTTAACGAAGGTTCTATATAGAACCATATACAACACAATCTTCAACACTTTCCTGATGCAAAGAACCCTTCAGTCACGCAAGGGTTCTTTGAGTGTTTATGGTTCTATATAGAATCTTTTTTCTTTAGTAGAAAACCCTTGAAGAACTGACCTCATTCAGTCTTCAAAGGAGTCAAGATTATTAGCTGTTATTCAAAAATTTGTCTACATGCTTGACAGGGTCTCTCAAGCATAGCATATATACTCACAACACACAGCGAAGACCATGTGCTTTTAATATTAACTTACATTTTTTACAATACTTAAAGACAAAGTGCTAAAAGGTATGTGGTAACAGGCAGCATGTCAAACAGTTTCATGCAAAGTATCCCTCCCCATCATGTTCCCTCTGCCATGAGAGTGATGAAGCTATGGTTATTATAATAATGTTTAATAACGTTTACTAATGTAGAAAAATCTGTTTTAGGGTAAAAACAATATGTAACTGATATCATGGAGGACAAAAACAGTGACTACCTGACATGAAATAATTATAATTAGAACATCAGTTTGGCTGTGAAACTACACAGAAGTGAAGTTATGTATCCAGTAAATACTCAGTTAAGCTTAGTATGCTTTATTTGTGAACCAGAACATGCTTTCACAAGTTTTTAGCTAAATACAATATTCAAAAAGTGGAATGGTGTAAATGTCAGAAATTGTAGGCATCTATCGAGTAGTTTGTAGTTAAGGTCAGTGTCAGTTTTTGGTACTGGCAGATATCTTAAGATCTTAAGAAGTATCCAGGTCAAGAAGGAAAAAGTGGTATTGGTGAATCCATCAAATTTATTTATTATATTTATGAATATATACTGCTTTAATCATAGTTTTACATATTTCTAAAGGTATTTCATCTTTATGGTCACCTTGCTACAGTTTGGTATGTGTCATTCTCAGTCTTGTGTTTCTTTTTAAGATGATGTTAAAATGAAGTGGCAGTTGTCTGGCCTTTAAGATTATAGTAGAAACAGAACTGATAGTGGAATATGGTAGCATGTTCATGTGAAGGATATTTTATTATTCTCTGAAAAACTTCATCCCGAGAATTCATCCTCTCTACAGTGGCTATTCTCCAACCCAACTCATCACATGCAAAAGCAATGCTTTACTGTCTATTCTGTATTCAAATCTCTGCCCAGTTTACAGCCCAGTCCCAGATAATTCCTGTTCTATCTCTAACGACTGCACTTCCACTCAGGGCAATAAGATAGCAATGGAAAATTGGATTACAGGCTCGGCTACAAAGATGTCCTTCACAGACAACTCTGTCACTCTCTCTTTTTCAGTCTTTCTCTCTAAACGATTACTAACATGTCCTCATATTATGTGTTTACACATTAATAGAGTGTTATATGTCCCTCTGGTTTTAGCTTATGGCTTATCACTTACTCTGCTGACTAGCAGCCTGACGTCGTTTTATCAGAAAGAAACAGTTACTGCTGACTACGACCTAGAAGTCCACCCCACCCACAAGCGTCTCGCTACAGTGTCAGCCAAAGCCCTCAAAGCAAATAAACTTATAATTACACATCTTTATAGCTTAATAACTCTGAGATAAAATGTCATGGCTGGTTGTGGTTGACATGTCAAAACGTTTAAAAAGCAATAATTATAATGAACATCACAGTTATTCAACACACATGATGACTGGCACTACTACTGTTTAGCATGGTTGGTATCCCTTGCATCCATAGTACCACTAACAGTCCAGTTTCTTTGATGGCCGTATGAAGATCACAGCCTATGGATGGTGCTCTGTGGAAATTAGTTTTGCATGCTTTGTGTACCTTTTAAGAATCTTCTCTGCACTCTCCTTCGAGATGTTCATGCCCAGGTCTTTGAGAGCTTGTTGAATCTCTGTGAAATCAATGGTTCCTAAGGGGGAAAATAACAGTGCAATTCAATGTACACAAATGGTACAATTTTCCAATGAGCAATTTTATATTTATTCTGGGTATATGTCATGTTATGCAGCATTTTGTAGCACAACATCGTATCCCTTGACCTGACTGGATTGATGGAATTCATGATGTTAAATCCTTATTGTGTTTTTATTTTTCAGTGTTCTCCCACTGCATGCAATTGGGTCATTCGATTTTACTTCAGTTCTATATTAGCCAGCTAGTAGGAGAAGATGAACACTTGAAACAGTTCGTCCTCAAATATTCCACCCCAAATAGCCATAGAGTTTCTCCCGACTTCAAGACCACTCATCAAAACTGGGTTTCCTCATCTTAAGATCACAAAATTTTGCTCTAGAACTCCTGTGCCACCACTGCAGGTGCAGGAGGCGAGTGTGTATGTTTGTAACTGATGTAGTAAGGTTTTTTCATTTTGGCAGGTGTGCCACTGTAACAGAATACATTTTGATATACAGGTTCTAGAGTATAATCTACTGCATACAGCACATTAATTATACAATAATATTCTACTAGTCCACAGCAGGTAAAACACAGAAACTATGCAACATAGTTTAATAATAGCTAAAAGTAATTAAAGTAAGAAAAGAAAGAAAATACTAAATTAGTAGTAAGACCTGGCTTTGGGATAATGTATATTTAAGAGATCATATAAGAGACTGGCTGCACTCGAACCTTACCGTCATTGTTCTTGTCTAGACTCTTGAAGGTCAGGTTGAGCTTTTTCTCATGTTCTTGCAGGTAGTTGCAAAATTCCATGAAGTCCAGCTGCGCATCCTGATCCGAGTCCCCAGAGGAAACAATTTTCTGTTGAATGGCATAAAGTATGTATGTAAGTGTGTGTTCATTTAGCCTCACTGCTCAAATTTGCAAAACTGAGATCTTTCTGGTGGGATAAACAGTGTACAGGATAAAACAGGTCAATAGGATTCAGATTCCAGACTGGTGTGAAGCCTGTGCCCTTTTGTTAGACTGCCACCAGCTGTTCAAAACAAGTCAGTGTAAAGCTGTGAGTCAACTGAAACTTGCCTCAGGTGTACGCTGTCACTGTTCAAAAAAAGCAAGGAACTCCGTTCTTTTTTCTTTTTTCTACATCATTTGAGAACATGGGCTGCCCCTTACACAGTGTAAAGATTTCATGAAGAATAGACCAACAAAAATGCTCCAAAAATGCTTGGAATAAGATCTATTTAATTTACATTACAAGTAGAAGTTTTGTCTCTCCTGTAAAACTGATATCTTGGAAATACTTGTTGCTGAACGGCAATGATATGTTAAATGTACATACACATACATAGCCATTTATATACATATACAGCACCAGTCAAAGGTTTAGACACCCCCTACTAAATGGATTGTTTTCTGTTATCTTGAAAGAGTTCCAGTTCCAGCTGATGAGTATACCACATATGTTCTTGATGTATCACAATATTATATTTTTGCCATATCTGCACTTCTAATATATATTTTGCTGCACAGAAAAACTTTTATCTCTTTTTTTTGCACAGTTTAAAAGCAATGTTGTGAATATTCATGATGGACAGACCAATAGAAATTGTCCAAATTGCTTATAAAACTAACCTCCACTGTATGTTAAGAAAGCTGTTTGTACTCCTGTAAAGTTCCATTTTGGAGGTTTTTAAGGTGATTGCATAATTCCATGAGTGCTTTTTTATAGCTGAATGTTCTCAATTGTATTCTAAAGTAAAGCATCAAGTTAAAAAGTGGAAACCGTCTATGGGTCTAAACTTTTGAGTGGTACTGTATATATTTCCCCCCCAAACAACTGTAAAGCACTCTAAACCAGGTGTGTCAAAGTGCCATTGACCTGCAGGTTTCCTCTCCAAACAAGCTGGAGCACACCTGACTCCACTGGTTTAATCAGTGCATCTCAGTCACAAAACTACTGATCAGATCTCCTGCTTTGTTGGAATGAAATCCTGTAGTCACATGGCCCTTTTTGGATATGATTTTACACCCCTGCTCTAAACCATAACACTATTTAGGATTCACTTTTAACTCAGGAAAAGATATTATACTAAATGGTTATGAATATGCTGCCTGATGTCTGAGATAAAGTTCTGCCTTTATGTTGGAGAGGGACATGGAGGGCACTGAACAACTGGATTGTTTGCAAATGTTGGTGTTTAAACAATGCAGACACATTAGACTGCAGAATTAATAACATATCCATGTTTCACAATGCATTGTCACACCTCCACGATGCACACTATGTAGAAACGTGTACATTTAAATGTACACTATGTACGTTTCGCATTGTGATATAACACATGCATTGTTACATCTACAAGGTGGACCAGCAAGATAGGAGTGTCTAATAGAGTGCACAGTGAGTTGACACAGTGTTTAAACACTCCAGCAGCACTGCCGTGTCTGATCCACTCACACCAGCACAACACACACTAACACACCACCACCATATCAGTGTCACTGCAGTTCTGAAAATGATCCATCACCCACATAATACCTGCTCTGTGGTGGTCCTGTGGGGGTCCTGGTCATCAAAGAACAAGGATGAAAGTATGCAGAGGACTACAGTCTGTAATTATAGAACTACAAACTGCTTCTATATGGTAAGCGGACCTGATAAAGTGTTCAGGGAGTGGTTTTCATATTATGGCTGGTCAGTGTATGAATCCATGCTACAGTGTCACTCTCACTACTGTGGATTTATGTAGGGCAGGCTGAGGAGTGTCTACAGGTCAGAGATCAGGTTGGGTGTGTATAGGAAGTAGGGGTTTGTTTGAGCACCAGAGGAGTGTCTTTCATTCCTGAGACCAAACCTGACATTACAATCTCGCTCGTCAGGATTCACCCTACATGTGATGTATAGCTCACTGGTCTAAACTGCAGAACATGCATTCCACAACAGACTGTATTCCTTCTGACAGGATAGATTTCAAGCAATCTATCCAGACCACTTCCTAACACATACCACCCGCAGCAGTTTCTCTTTTAACTGGATACAGCATATTGATTCCGACCTCCGGCAGGTTTGAGTTATTATCTGTCTAAGCTGATTCAGTAAGTAGATCGAACATTACAGAGGCAGCCCAAAGAAACGAACACCCAAATGGGAGGGAATACTAGTAGTAAAGGCTGGTTGGATCTTCGTGGGTGGGGACAGGCCTGAGCAAATAAGGAGAAAACACTAAGAACATGAGAAAGAGTGGTAGGAGGAACTGTGGTGAAGGTCTCCCTGCAGCGCAAATCCGCAGCTATAAGGAGACTATGTGTTACGGTGTCTGGTTATTGTGGTGTTCTCGTGTGGCGGTTTTACCTGCGCTGCATCCGCGCCCACCGTGAGGCCCAGAGCGGCCAGGCCTTCGCGCAGCTCCGCCACATCAACCTTCCCGTCTCGGTTCGCGTCCAACTTCTCAAACAGCTCCGCGAAGTTCTTCGGGACCTCTTCGCACCGAGCCTGGCTGAAAACGAGCTTCCTCACGACTTGATACATGGTTGTTACGAGTTTATACTGACTGACGAGCGAAAACGAGCGACTGAAACTGAAAATGAGTGAAAAGAAAACAGTGGTGTCGCTTTAAGGCTGTGTAGCGTTAAACCTACTGCTGCAGCTGCTTCTTCAGTATCTCCATACACTCCTCTATAAACACCATTATCCTGGGGTCTCGGTAAAGCTCTGTCGCGGTGTCGGTAAGTAAACCGAGCTGCAGATGTCAGTGTAGTAGTAATGGGGAGGCGGGGGGAGGGAAGGAGGGACTACAGTGGGTGAGTTTTTTCCCTGAGGTGCCTCCTCATCTCGGAGGACACACCCTACCGGATAAACACATAAGCTGAACGTTTTACGCTGCAGCTCGTTTAGGCCAACATGTCTGGTTTCTCCGTTTCGGGCTGGTAGCTGAGGGACTGTGCTGCTCGGTGGGTTAATTGGTTGTTTTCAGGGAACGACAAAAGCCCGACATCAAAACTGAGAGCCTTCAGACACATAACGAGCTAATGTAGTAAAATAGCTGCTGGTACAGGACATCATAACCATTAGCTGCAGTTCTGTAAGTGTGAATGTTGTAGGATCACCATGTCGCCGTATAGAGACTGTAAGGTCTTTTTCCTGTGTTGAAATAGTTCTGCTGTGAGTCATCTGCACCATGGCATGCAGAAGGCGGCCACTGTGTTCAGACTGCGGCACTGAAGGTCTATATGCCAATCTAACAAAGCCTCAGGAGATCATCGGCAGGAGCAGCTGCTTGAAGCATATGAGCTATTAGTGCAAATGTGGGGGGGGAGAGAGAGAGAGAGAGAGAAAGGGAGAGATGTAGTAGGGCCCATTGATTTTCCATTCAATCCTATATTAAGTAATACCAAAGATAATATCCAGATATCGATACTTTTAAGTGTGTGGTTTTTAACAGTGACAAACAGTGAATGTATTTCTAACAGAAAGCATGACATTAATATTAAATACACTTTCAGTATTCAGAGTCTATCTGTGCTTGTTTAATAACATAACAACATTAAATCCAGTGTTCAATAATGTTTACACTATATGTTCACTTAAACTAGTACTTGAAAATTCACTAAGCTATGTGTATTAACGTGATTAATACCTGCATAGTTATATTTAAAACTTAGTTATGTTTAATTATATCTCTAATCTCTAAACTTAAACATTAATAAAGCATGGGCGATATAAAGTAGAGAATAAGTGCTGTGTATCTAATATTCTGCTGGGTTTTAAGAAGCTTTGCAGAGTAGACCATGTGTCCCACGATGTTCAGAACCATGGTAAATCGTATAAGACTTTTACTTGTGAGTCTTTTGATGTCTGCCAGTTAAAAACGCACATTTCAGTGGCACATTACGTTTAACGTGGCTTATTATTCGCCATCCTTTTTTGGAGGGTGGGGCGGGGGTTCCTATATCACATGTACTGCAGCATTATGGCTTTTTTATCTAGAGATAGTTAACACATCCATCCTGCTGAATAAATAAACAAATGATATTGATATTTTTGTGTGGGGGAGGTGGGGAGGGGGGGAGGAAAGAGGGATATACATAGAAAGAGAGAAAGGAAGACAAAGAGAGAGAGAAAGAGAGAGGGGGGCTGTTTTTATATTTCTAGCTGCTACAGGATCCTAAGCATGTGAGTGTACCTGCGGCTGTGAGGTGACGCGTTTAAACAGCTAAATTCAAGTTCACTATTAGTGAAAAACAGTTCACTGTTAGTTCACAATCACTGTCCTCTACGGCCCATTATAAAACTATGGAGCTATTCAGGCATGTATCTGCTTCTTGTGACAGTCAGTAAGTTATTTTAGTGATTTGAAGCGTGTCTAACTTCTCTGCGCACAGTTTGTAATCATTCTCCAGCTCTGCCGCTAGAGGGCCGTCTACGCTCATCAGTGAAAGTTTGCGACACTTTCCATCGACCAGCGGCATGAAGCATGTTGACGGTTGTGTAGTGCAATGCTAACGCTAGTCAGCTAAGGGAGATGATGTAGTTGTATGTTCAGCTTGTTACTGTTTTCCTCCGAAATAAGGACACATTCAGAGCCTCGTATTTATGTAAGCAGTCGTCGAGATGGGCAAGCCGAGAAAGAAAAGTAAGTGTACCATTAAAATCAGCACAGTGTAACTTAATAAACTCCTTATTAGCTCAGCGGCTAAGTTGGGAAATAGCCACGCAGATATGACCAACACGCAGCATTTCGTGTTAGTAAGTTTATTAAAGCTTCGTAAGTCAGTTTTGTTGTGCTGTGTCAGTTAGTTGTTTTCTAAGGAAGGTATTTCTTAATGTTACACTGAGACCGGCTGACGAGTTTGTGTATGTCCTGGTAAGGCGTGTTGTGTCGTGTCAGGCAGACAGACAGCTGGATGCTGTATTAAAGTTCGTGTCTGCTATAATGTTTGTTGTGTCCATTCGTTGCTGTCAATAAAGCATGATTTTATGATAAGGTCATAATATATTTTAGTCCACAGTTCGTTAAATACTCCTTGTATCAGTAACTAACTGGACACCTTTTCATCAGGTGAGCTCAGCCGAGCTGAACTGATGATGATGACAATTGCAGATGTCATCAAACAGCTGGTTGAGGCTCATGAACAAGGAAAAGATATTAACCTCAATAAGTAAGTGTTTATTTTCCCTCTCTTTCTGTGTTTATACCTTTCTCTGAATGCATGTTTGTATGATTATTATTAATTTTCCTTCAAACGACCTAAATTTTACAACTTTTACTCTTCAGAGTGAAAACACAGACCTCGGCAAAGTATGGCCTCTCAGCACAACCCCGTCTGGTGGACATTATCGCCGCAGTGCCACCCCACTATCGACGGGCCCTTGTGCCAAAGCTGAAAGCAAAGCCCATCCGCACAGCCAGTGGAGTATGTCTACTCACTAGAAGGCCTAGTTTGTTGCCACATATTTCACCGTTGAACTGTGATTGTGCATTAGTAGTGTAGACTGAACACTGTGGTGACAGTCCATGTTGTTACACAGCTTTAGGGCTGGCCTGAACAACAGTTTACATACTTTGAATGGTCATTGGTGGTTTAGAATCAGTGCTATGAGTCCTAGGAGTGTTATCTAGGCGTAATATCAATAACAGTATTGGTTTTTATTTATAGTTAACTTGCAAAAGTTGGTGGTTTATTTTGTGTAGTGCTTAAACCCCAATCGTTAGATAGCAGTGTTGTAATCTATCTTCAGCCATTATGTTTTATGACGGATGTGCTAAAATCAATTAGCAAAAGTCAGAATGTATTGTCATATGGCATTGCATTGTAACCCCCATATCATGATCACTAGGTTCTTGACAATACATAGAACCAAATGAGTGCCAATAGTAACCAATATCACCCTTAATAGCAAAATTATTTCAGTTTTATAATAAACTTTACTTTTAAATATGTCCAGCAGGGGGCAACAGTATTCAAGTACTTGAGCTGAAGTTTTCCTGTGCCTGCAGCAGATGTTGCACTAGAAGCTGTGCTTGTATCTCTTTAATTCTTTTTTTTTTGAGTGAAGGAGAAGCCAGGAGTCTAAAATTGCAATTATTGTTTCATTTATCAGTTTTAATTGGTCACTTCATTTTCAGTTTGTTTTAGTATTTTATTTGGTTAATTCACTTTTTTTTAAATCAGTAAGCAGTGAGCCAGATATACAGTTGCTGTGTTTCAAGAGTGAGTAGAGGATGTCTATACATGAGGAGGACCACTTTAGAAGAGGTTCAGCTGGTACACCCTTTGACTGGTGCAACCTGTCCTCATGGACCTGGTGCTGAGCTCAGAGGGGACAGTGCCAAACAACGAGAGGCTGGAACTGTGATCATTTCCACCCCACAGAATGCATCTTGTGGTCCGCAGTAGAAAAGTTCACAAGTTAGAGTGATGTAGACAAATGTTTTTTGTGATTGGAAAAAAGTCAAAGTTAACTCGGTACTCAAAGTTCCAGTACAGGAATAGTAAAGTCGCTGTTTGGTTATTCATTGTGTTTTATTACAGGAAGACAGGGAAAACATTTAGACCAACAAGTGAAGCGCCAATTTTATGTTTTAACAGTACTGCAAAATGAGGAAAGTTTGTTTGTATTTGTGTGTGTGTGTGTATGTATGTATGTATGTATGTATGTATGTATGTATGTATGTATATTACCTTGCTAACCAAAATCGGACCTTTTAACTTTTGGACCGTTTAACTTGAGCCCATTTCCACAGGTGCGTTGTTGAGGACAAATTTGTATTACTAACATGCCTGAATAAGTCACTCTGAGTGATTTCAGCTAGGGGAAAATATTCCTTTGGCAGACTAGTTTGTTGGCATAACATGAACAGTAGAGAAGAACACCTGCAAGAAGACAAGCCCTCGTCAGCACCCCCAGTGTTGTACCGTTTAAATGATGTTAGCTTACTAGCTCATCTGAGGTTGCCTCCTTAATTCTTCCAGTACAAAAATCTATTCCTTTAGCAGATTTTGAATAATTAAATGTTTTCAGATGTATTCCTATGCATTCTGCCAATGTTTCTGTGCTGTAACCTAAAAAAAACAGCTTTGAGTTGTATGTATATTTCAACTGAATTCCCCTGTGGTTTCGATTAACTGCAATGGGTATATCAAAGTTAGCTGGAATGTATGTCCCTTCTTGTGAATACTAAATAGAGAATCGAATAACAATGTAACAAATTCAAGTTCAAGTTCTAGTTATTCAGGCGAGCCCTACACAGCTTACCAGTAAACATGCTGGAGATGGAAATTAGTTGTTCTTTTGTTCAAGATTGTTCTTGTTTGTGAAGTTGGTGTTCAGACAGAGTAAATGGATTAAATGCAATAGCTTTAAAAATTAAAGTTTCATTCTGCATGATGCACATTTTCACTTTCTTGCATTATGTTATCACAATGTCACAATGTGCTGTTACAACACTACTACATACAGCATATAAGCCAAATTTTAAGTTAATGTTTAGAGTATTGCTGATGTTGATTTGCTTATTTGTGTTTAGATTGCAGTCGTTGCTGTAATGTGTAAACCCCATCGATGTCCACATATCAGTTTTACTGGCAACATCTGTGTGTGAGTATCACATTATTATACAGTAAGATTCAAAACAGATTTTCATTTATCCATCTGCCTGACTGTCACACAACGAACTAGAACGATATCTTTAATGGGCAGCTTTAAGCTAAATTTAGCAGTTGTTTGTTTTGCATGATTGTTTTAAGTATATTTCCTTTGCACACAACCAGGTACTGTCCAGGTGGTCCAGATTCTGATTTTGAGTACTCAACACAGTCTTACACAGGCTATGAGGTAACTGTCTGGTCACATATTGCCCTCACTGTTAATGCATGTACAGTAACTAGTTAGTAATTAATACATCGTGGGTTCTGGCTGCTGTTGTATGTTTCTCATGATCATAATGTTGCCCCTAGCCTACATCCATGAGGGCCATCCGGGCCCGCTATGATCCGTATCTGCAGACCAGACACAGAGTGGAACAGGTGAGGCACCTTTCAGCTACGTATTCTTTTAAAATTCACCATCAGTTTTTCTTTTTTTTTCCAGAATAGTTTTTTCAAAACTAGGTGGATCATGAATTAATAAGTTACAATGACTTATTGGTGTGGAAGTATGTAATTACATTAAGAGGACAGTTTGTGGAGAGGTGGGGCTTCCTGCAAGCCTAATTTGTATCTCTATGTATTGGCAGGCAATCTAAAGAGGTCTGACTAACTTGGATGATAATGTGTGTTTAGATGATTGATTATTGTCAGAAGAATTGTGTGATGCTATTGTGATGCAACAGTTATGACTTACAACATGTGAGCATTATAGTCTCCTTATATTTCCCCTTTATTGCCTTGAACTATGATTATAATATACGCAATATGGCCAAAACTATGTGTATGCCTGACCATCACACCTTTTTGAACTTGGTGGACATCCCATTCCGAAGTCATCAACAGTGATATGGAGTTGTCCTACCTTTGCAGCTTTGCAGACTGATGTTTTGGTGATGAAGTATGGGCCGAAATGTCATGTTTTTCAATTAAATAAGACGTTCTCTATTGTATGTAGTAAGTGTTGCACCTTGAAAGAGGTGCAACACTCACTACATACATGTGATGGAGAATGAAGTACTTGGAGAGTAAATGAGAGAATTTTCTAATTGTCATCTTGTTCAGTAATATTATCAGTCCAAGGCTAAATGTAATCATATAGTGTAGAAATTTGATAATTGTTTAAACTTATTTAATATCATTAAACATTTTTGACAGCATTATAAGACCAAACCATTTATCTTTGTGGCACCAAACTTTGTGTATATCCAATTGTGCAGCTGAAGCAGCTGGGCCACAGTGTGGATAAGGTGGAGTTCATTGTGATGGGCGGCACATTCATGGCCTTGCCTGAGGACTACAGAGACTATTTCATCCGCAACCTTCACGATGCACTGTCGGGACACACTTCCAACAATGTTGCAGAGGCCGTCAGGTACAGCACAGCAGCTGCATGAGGAGAGGGTTTGAGTGACAGAATCAGGCCACTCTCATCATCAGCTTTCACCCTCATGATTCAGATAATACAGCTTTAATACCACAAGAGGGAGCTAGCTGTGTGCTTAGCTGTAGCCGATGTGTGCTGCAGCGTTGTTTGAGCAGCGAAAATATGGACAGGAATTGTCCAGTTTATGTGATTGATTTAACTAGTAAAATTGCTAGAAGAGCATGCACATGGATATAACAAAACTGATGATTCAGTGCAGTTAGATTTGTATGTTTTAGAATTATTAAAAAACAATGAATGTGAATGGAGTAAATATGTGTGCAGTAGGCAATGAAAACTGTACACCACAGTACACCAATTATTAATGTAAGCTAGCTACTTCAAGCATTTGGATATAACCTAAGATTGGCCAAATAACAAGAGTGCACTTCACTGAATCCTACAGTATAATGTATTAAAATCTATTCTAGCATTGTGAAATCACAGGCTGAATATCTTCATACCCCTTCACAATATGTACTGCCCCATGGATGCACACACTCGGTTGAGTGTTCCATGCACCAGCATTCAAATAATAAAGTCACATTTTGGGTATTCATTATGCTGGAGAAAATATACAGGTCCACAATTCAGTGACACAGTGTTCCACATTGGCTGTTCTAAGGCACAGCTACTCTAGCTCATTATTTTTTTAATAGATATATATATATATACATATATAAACCAATAGCAATGAAAACATATTTTACTTTTCTCAGTGGTACTTCAACAAACTAACATGGTACATCATCCACTGAGACGAAAAAAAAAAATAGTGAATAAAATCTGCAGTTGTTCTGTTGGCTCTAGTGTTAGCCTAAGCCAGGGTGTCCAGTCTTATCTGCAAAGGGCCAGTGTGACTGCTGGTTTTCACTCTAAACAAGCTGCCACATATTTGACTCCACTTGTTTAATCACCTTGTTTCAGTTTTCAAACTGCTGATTAGGTGATTCCTGCTTTGTTGGAATGAAAACCTGCAGCCACACTGTAGATAAGATTGGACTCCCCTGATCTAAGCTCATCAGCTCATTCAAAGCAGGGTGTAAAACTTAATCTTGTAGAAGTGTAGAGACAGAGCCTAAAGTGTGGTGTTCATGGGGAAAAATAAGTCCACCGACACAACAGCTGAAGCAGTTCTGTAAGGAGTGGGCCAGATTCCTCCAAATTAATGTGCAGGGCTGGTCAACAGGAGCCATTTGAGTGAAGTCATTGCTGCTTAAGGGAGTCACACTGAAAGCAGAGGTTCACATGTTTTTGGCAACCTGTAAGATTACTTGGTCCAGTAAGAACCGTATCATTGTGGGGGGTTTTATTTTTTATTTATTTTTTTATTTTTTTTATCGTCACAGACACTGAATATACATTTGATATCGTCTCTTATCTGAGCTCTGAGGTCCCAGTCTTTCCATTTTGCAGAGTACAGTTGATCAAAATAGTCAGAATTGCGGCAGCAGGTGCCTTAGGCTGTAGGGGACCATCATGGCTGCACTTCACCTGAAGCATGTTATTCCAAAAACGTGATAAATATCAAAACCTCTTGTTTTCATTAACAGAATATAAAGTTCATACATGTAATTACGGGTAAACGTCTTTGATGAAGCAAATTAGCAAGGGTGAAATCTGTAACGGTTGTGTCTGTGCTGCTGCAGAATAAAAGCCCGTGCAGGAACCTTCTTCTCCAGCTTTGCAAGCAAAACACTTTTTCATACTTTTGCATTATCAATTTCATGTAGCCTTAAAAGTTATAGTTAAATTAAATTAGAATAATGGAGTTTAATGTGAAATGAAAAACAAGGCTGCCTCATTCTAAAAATCCTCAATTTAAATTGAATTAAATTAGAATTATTTTTATAAACAGGTTTATTATATTAAACTGTAATGCATGTTTTCTTTGTTTAGATTTTATAACTTGGTTGTTGCCCTAAAGTTTACACTGGAATTATATTTTGATTTTTATTACTTTCTTTGTTTTAGTCACATCCTGTAGTTAGACACATGGACATCAGATTGGTACTTGGTGTAGGCTGATGCCCAGAGTTCAAATTTAAGAATCGATAATTGAAAGAGAAAAGCTGGGATAGATGTAGGGATGCACCTATCCGATATCGGCTCCGATATGAGTTACGTCAGCTGGATCGGGTATCGGATAATTAGGCTGACCCCCAGTCTAATTCGTTTTCGATGTGTGCTATGTATATCAATAGCATGTTTGCGCGGTGCCTGTAGATGCTCAACGGAGCAAAACAAAACGATTTCCTCAGTCGATAAGGAAGCTCACAATGAAACCCTCCTAGCGCCCGACTGGAAATAGTTTTGTTATTGTTTTTTTTTTTCCTCTTGGTAATTCAGTGGCGCGAGTGCGCTCTGAAGAGGGGGAAGAAACAACCTGCCTCGAGAGGCTCGAAACCGTCTACCGGCTAGTCACGAGAGCCATGTGCATATGGCACCGTGAACTCAAGACTGCGCAACCAAGGGCCGACAGTCTCACGCTTAAGTAGCGTGAGCTGCAGGTGTTAGCGTTTGCCGCTTGATTGCTCATTGGTTGCCCTTTGTCTCCCCCGAGTGGCCGGAGGTGGATCTGCAGGAACCCGAGGCCTTACAGTAGACTTGGCTTACAAACAGGAACAACAACATGGAGCGAGCCAGAGAGTATGAGTGAGCTTCGTAAAGTAGTGTTTATGTCAATCCTGGTGCCTTACGTCGCTCCAACATGGTGAAGTATACGGTTTATTCATTCAAAAATGGTATCGGATCCATATCGGGTATTGACAGATATGCAAAGTTTACGTATCGATGCTGGTATTGGAACTGGAAAAGCTGGATCGGTGTGTCCCTAGATAGATGCATCTGTACTATGTTTATTGTTCTCTTTATCTGTTATGAGTTAAATGAAGATCTAGTCATATTTTAGGTTACATTTATGTAGAAATATACAAAATGATAAGGTGTTCATCATTTGATCACATGCAAAATTATTAATGAACATCTTTGATACCTAAAAAACACACATATGCTATGAGTAAGAAATATTATATATTGTTACCTGTGGTTAACAAATTATATGTTCGTTTTGCAGCTGTTTTTACTTTCAAATGCTCAAATATCTAAGTTAGTTAGGATGCACGTCTCTTTGTATGTCACATATTATTTTCAATCTCTGTTTCTAGCTGGGTGATTGGCGCAGTGCTATTGAATTTTGGCAAGCTTGATTTAACAAGCAGCTGTGCTGGCACATAACTTGCATACGGGGGAGAGAAATCATTGGTTACGTTCCTCCCTAACAACTGACTCAGCTCTTGTAGTCCATACTCATTGTCTAACACAAAACCCGTATAAGCAAGATAGCAGGAACAGAGCTGGGGCCAGTGAGGCCCTTCAGCCAGAACTCATTATAGATTCTGTGATGGCATTAGTGATTATTACAGGTTATTTGTTGCCAGTCTTTTAGCATAAGAACAGCTGCATTGGCTTTGTTACCATCTTATTTTACAGTCCAGTCCTGCATTCAAAGAATGGTTAATCAGGGACATTAATCTGACAAGTACCAGTATCATTTAAGTTGGGTTTAGATTTCTAATCCAGCATTTAAAGACAGGCTAGTGCACTGACACAGCAGACGTATAGGTCTGGTGTTTGGCTTTTGAATCCGTATCAGCTAATGTGATCATAGGTAAACCACATAATAAAAGGTTTGTGCTCTGGGGTAGATGACATCTTACATGTGGGGCTGCTCATCAGGTTAGTGGCTGCTGTAGAAGCCTCAATCTCCCGACAGCTATATCAACCGGACAGACAGAGTGCACTGGAATTTGGTGATGGAGAACCAAGTTAGAAATAAGTATCAGTCAGCTCCTCCAACAAATTGAAAACCACAGAGTGGTGATAAGATGGGGTTAGCTGGCTTCTGCGCTGCTATCTGCTTCCTATATGTGTGCATAGCCAGCATGCCTCGCTGTACATGGTGACACAGCATAAAGCTTTACTGAATTTAAATCTGTTTTTACTAGTCTAAAGCAGTAATGCCCAATAAAAATTCATTTTTCAGTGTCAGGAAAAAAGCTGGAGACCTAATAAACAGAAACTAATTGCGGAAAAGCCTCCAACAGTAGTGCACAGTATCAAATCTATCAGTGAATATATTGTGTTCAGTTTTTACGTTAATGCACCCTAAATACTGCAGCTTTAAGTCTTTCATCCATTTGATCTTTAAAAACCTATCAGCTAAAGGTGTGTTGTCTTAACCAGCTGTTCCCAAAGGTTAAACTGATGTTGTTAGCCTTCAAAGAGACTCTAATACTTAGAGATTTCAATATCATGTGTTTCTAAAAAAACTTAAACCTTGAATAACGCTTCCAAAGACACAACCAATCACAAAGCTGGCTTCTCTTGCTCTTCCCTCTGAAACTTAGTGAGCTAAAGCTAACCAGAATAACCAAAAGCTAGCAAGCTAGACCTAGACCGCCTGTCTGTAGCAACCTGTAGTCATCCATTTATTCCTTTATCCAGACTCTAATGTTGTTCCTTCAACCGTTCCTTTGTTGCTTCATCCATTTGTTTCACCTGTTCATTCGTTCCTTCACATGTTGCTTAATTCTGTGAATTAGTTTGTTTGTCAGTTGTCTCTAGTGTCTGTCTAGGTCTGTTCAGCTGTTTAATTGTATTTATACCTTATATTTTTATTCAGTGGTTGTTATACACTCCAGTTCAGTATCATAACCAACATGTGAAATATTTTACTCTGAGTTCTCTGGGATATAAAGATAATCCACTTCCTTTAAGAAATCAAAGAAAAAAATAAACAACACAGTTTGTAAACCTGGAGTTCAAAAATTACCAAAAGGCATAAAGGAAATGGCACGTCCAACAGCCAAAACTGTCACACTATCAGATAAACCTTTCATATTTTAGAGCTCACAAAAATCCATGCTTTCTTCTGTCTTGAAAAAATCAGCTCGTGTTTGCTGCTCGTGTCCCTCCAGGGAGATGTGCAGTAAGGTTTTATGGACTGATGAGTCTATATATGAGATTTTCAGTAAAAAAAAGTAACAGAAGGCAGTATCTATGAAGCAATGAAAGACTCTGTAAACCATGTCTATAGTTGTCACCTAACCATAGTGGAAGATCAGTGCAGTGTTGTGTTAGGTTGTGTTGAGTTGATTTGTTTTTAATTAAAGGTATTATGCATGCCGAAAAGTACAAACACCTTTTAAACAAAAAAGTATTTGGCCATTATTTTGTTGCACAACTTATTAACGACACAAGAGCTGAGCAGTTAATGTTGTGAACTTTGTTTGGTGTTTTAACAATGCAGCTGCATTGTCTCTGCAGAGGTGCTTTGTGTGTGTGTGTGTGTGTGTGTGTGTGAGCGGAGGGAGGAGGGAGTGTGACATAACATCCGTTAGCTTTTGCCCGCTTTTGACTATGCTTACAATCTTAACATAAGTGATTAAAACAGAAGATCAAATCTCCATACTCCAGCCAAAAGCCATCACATCACAGGAGCACAGCTGATGGTCAAAAAAAAAAAACATCTACGAAGAATTTCAGCCATTTCTTCAGAAACCCCCGAAAAAGGCAGCATTATTTCCACATAGGTACTGCATTAGATTGCATAATTAACCAAATGTTCCTTCTCAGCAATATCGCAGTATCATAATCTTATGTCATATCTGTCAGACCCTCAGTCAACCAACCAATTATCAGAACTGCAGTAGATGTAGTCTACTTCACATTGGGCAACAGCTTCATCAGCTTCGAAGTAGCAGCTTTGACGAAATGGACAAATATGCAGTCATTAGCATCTGCTCAAATAGCAGACTAAATATATCGCCTGTTCTCCACAGGCTTTAGCAGTGCTTGACTTCTTTTTGCCTGCTGGTTTTATTTGTTAATGTGTGTAACATGGTTTATTTCTACACGCTGTTTCTGCCCTTTCAAGTGGAAGTCGTGACTCAGGTGCTGCTAGCTTAGCCCATGGTGACTGCTTTGTGGAGAGGACACACGTTTAGCAGCAGGGGCCAGAGTGACAAGCTCACAAGATGATTGCTAGACATGCACAACCTGTCACAACACAGCCAATCACTGGTGAGCCCAGTTAGTTTATTACTGTGTTGATTTATTTATTCTCTGCCTGGTGATAAGAGCATGTGTGTTTGTGACGGCAGAGGGTCTTCTGGATTTCCTGGCCCACCAAATCTTATCAGTGGGTTTGTTAAGATGACACGATTGCAGTAATTGTTCTGGCTGCTAATCAGGCCAAGAGGAGAGAGGCGACAGTTCGATTTCAGCCACAGCCCTTATCTCTGCAGAGGCGGTGTGTGTGTGTGTGTGTGTGTGTGTGTGTGTGTGTGTGTGTGTGTGAGTGAGCGTGAGAGAGATAGAAATCATGTTTGAGAGTGAAGAGGAGGGAGTGTGACGTAACACCCAATAACTTTTGGCTTTGCTTACGATCTTAACACTAAATATTAACAAAGGAGATCATATCTCCAGACTTAGAAATAAACTAGTTCCAACAAGAGGCCAAAAATATCACAGCGGATGATAAAACCAGCCAGATTGACGGTCAGCCATTTCTTCATTTTTCTTCCTCTGCACCTTCTTTACAGTGAGAGGTCAATAACACACTTCCACTGTCTACACATTTCTGCTCTTTTGGTAAGAGAGGAGTGTATATTTGGGCTTGTTTTTATCCAGGCAGGCACATCTCCACCTAATCACCTAATATGGTACCAGTTCAGTGCCTAGTATGCCATCAGAAAATGCAGTATAACTAATCCAATCAAGCAGAAAATAGAACGTGAATAGAAACTGTGCACTAAAATAGCAGGAAATCGTTTTTGTTAAAGTTTGTTTCCTGTAGAGGTTGTCATTTTTCCTTGTAAGGGTACTCTGTGATAGACTGAATGTGTGTCTATATGTGTGTTAACTGAATACAAATGTGCATTCTTGTCAAGTTATGCTGTAGCTTTGTAGTTCTTCATGTTGGATAGTAGAGTGAGCAGTTAGATATGGTACTTTTAGTTGGCCACCATAATTTGGGTGCTCTAATTGCATTCAAATTAAAATATAGGGTTTTTTTATGTTTTACAACTGTAATATGTAATAAACATTAGATGAGTATTTGTACCAGCAGGTGATTTGAACCGTAGAAAGCACACAATAATTTCATGAAATGTTTACATGTAGCTTGTCTAAGTGGATAAGTCAAATTAGGTAGACTGACAAAGTAAAAAGGCAGAATTCAACATTTATTGTAATGATGATTTAGTAAAGCTGTCTGGGACAAATACAGTTGAATGTGATTGAGATTTAAAATTGGTCGTATTTCAAGCAGACCATGAAATTGGAATTTCATTACTTTCCCAAAGTGATAGAAAGTTCAGACATGGCTTTTCTACTTGCAGCTGCTTTTGGTACATTTGTCTTGAAATACAAACAGCAGGAAAGGGCTGCACAAGCTGGGGATAAAAAGAGATCTGTGAGGAAATTGTAAGATCATTGCATGTATGTCATTGTAGTATCATGCAGTATCTCAAAAAACACATCTCAACGTGTCTTTTATTAGATGTGCAGTAAATGCAGATCCCTAATAATCTGTGTAATTAAACTAATATGTTTATTGAACAGTATAAAACGTTTACATGCACTTAATGTGATCTGCAGTTATTTGTTGTGAAATTGTGAAGTGAACAGCAAGATCTGACTTTGAGATCTAAGAAATGAAATAAAGAGAGTTTTTTAACCCAGTAATCATGTTTTTCAGTGCATGTGTGCTTTTTCTCAGATTTCATTTGTTTTTCTCAGCCTCTGCATGTGCAAAAAAACATGTACCGGAAATAGCAAGAAATGTTTAATCAGTATCTCTGGTTTAACACAGGCTTGTAAAGCAGGAATCTGATTTTTTGAGTCGTGTTGACTGAGTTTTGTCGTCAGGTGCATGATTAACAGAAAATAAACTGAAAGGAAAAGTTGAGTGTTTACTGTAGCTGTCACTGATGTAACTGGTGCACAGAAGTAGGTTATTGTATAGTAGGTTATGCTAATTTATTACAGGAGATGGGAGTATCTGCTTGATTTGTTGATTCCCAGCCAACAGTCAATATCAGAATCAGAATCTCTTTATTTCACCAAGTATGTTACACATACAAGGAATTTGTCTTGGTGAGAGCAACACGTATGACAAGTAACAAAAAAACAAATAACAAAAACACAGAACACAGATTATTTACAGTATTAAACTAAAGGAAAATTACACTAAACAATAAATAGGGTAGAGGATAAATTAAAAAAGTAAAAAGTACTAAAAGTAATAAAAAGCTGAAGAAGCTGAGAGATGTGAAACAAATTTAGTTGAAAAATATTATATACAGAAAGTTACAGATGACCTGAATATCTACAGAAAGAGAACATCTGTACATGTGTGCAAATAATCATAGTGCAAATAGGCAGAGTGCAAATAGCTGTTCATTCCGGTTTGGTACAGTTCAGTTGTATGTTTTAAGGTTTACAGTGGAAGGTGTCCTCTGTGGTTGAGGAGCGCTACAGCTCTGGGGAAAAAGCTGTTAGCATGACGTATTGTGCTGGTTTTGATGGACCGCAGTCTTCTACCAGAGGGGAGTGTCTGGAAGAGGAGGTGTCCAGGATGTGAGGGGTCAGATGTAATTTTGCCAGCACGCTTCCTCACCCTGCTGGTATCACAGAATAAAAATATCACAGAATAAAAATCTTTTTTCTGTGGTTTTTACATGTTTTAATGATCTGAGCTGTACTGAGAACAGTACATAGCGAATTGATTTTAGCCACAGAGAACACAAGTTACCTACATGTCCTGGGGTTATTTCTGTGAGAGTTTTAGATAAAAGGTGTCTGAATCTTTCCTTTGTAACTAGTTACACTGTACACATTTTACCACCATTATTTAGCCCTTGTTGTTCAGTGTATGGTTCATGAGCTTACTGTGTTTTTGCTCCTTAGACTGCATTCTGTTAGTTTCATTACATTCATACAGTACAGTAAATTAATTTAATAAAATGTTTTTGGAGCCATTTACTTTGTTTATAGCAGAAACTCATATTCCGATTGCTTTACAATCGTTTCTACAGATACTCAGAGCGCAGTAACACCAAGTGCGTGGGGATCACCATTGAGACGCGGCCGGACTACTGCTTGAAGCGGCACCTCAGTGACATGCTGGCTTATGGTTGCACCAGACTCGAAATTGGCGTGCAGAGCGTCTACGAAGATGTGGCTCGCGACACCAACAGGTCAGGGCTCGAGGACCGCTGGTCTATGCCTTGTTTTTCTTCTATAGAGTTACCTTTCAGACCAAGTGGAAACTTAATGAATATCAGTTGAGTTGCAGTTGGTAGTTTCTGGATTTCTTGCTGTTCAGCTTATTTGCCTCTGTTTGTGCATTTGTTTTACCAGAGGTCACACAGTCCGAGCTGTGTGCGAGTCTTTTCATCTTTCCAAAGATGCTGGTTTTAAGGTGGTGGCCCACATGATGCCAGACCTGCCAAATGTGGGCATTGAGCGCGACATTGAGCAGTTCATAGTGAGTATCCCTTGGCTGACCCCAGCTTTGTTTTTGATGCTGCAGAGCAGTTGCTTCAACCTGAACATAAGTAGGTTGGATTAAATTTCTCATGCATAACAACAGAATCATAATGTATAACAGTGCAGTGCAAAAAGCTTAGGCATCAAAGACAATATGTTAAGCTATCTGTTTGGCCAATAAACATTTGTTTGTTAAAAATCACACCAACATTACAATGAATTAAAATAACCAAAAGTAAGGTACAACTAATCAATGTTATTGTTAACAACAAATCATATCAGTTAGTTTTCTTGAGGATGTTTCTGCTTCCCATTTACATCACCTGCCGAAAGAGGGAACTACAGTGTAGTCTTATGACTAATATAGTCAAAAATATGGGAACACTTCACTTCACTTTAACGTCATCTAAGACAGATGGGTGTTTCTGTCTCCTTTCCCTATTTAATCAAAGCAGTAATAAACTGATATCAATTATAGATGTCATTTTTAGTTGCACCCCTTAACAAAACATTGATTTCATGTTGGCCAGTGTGTTTGCCTGACCATTTCCGAAGTTCTGCTTGAGGAAGTCCAACATTTACAGTTACCATCCAATACCTGCTTCATCTGATTGCTCCCCCATTAAATAAAACCAGGTTTATTTAAACAAATCCATGCAGTGACTGGACTGGAGTGATATGTTTTTCAAACTGTATTTTTCACATTAAGATTAAAAACTTTATTATGTTATAAGAACAAACCATTCGTATGATATACTGAAGTTACGTGTATTATTCTAATGTCGTATTGTGTTACCTTCTGGCAAAAATAAGAGTACAAGTAAAGTGTGAATGTCAAATTAACTGAACAGTTTCCCACGCACGGAAGTAACCCACCCATGTAAAATAATGAACCGGAAGTGTTGTTTTCTATTCATAGAGCCGTCACACACATCAGTTCTGTCATTATTTCCTGGCTTGCACATGTTTACAGTAGTTGCTGAGCAACAAAACAAGTCTCCCCCTGTACAGCAAGGTTGTAACATGTTACAGTCGTGATCAGTGGTGAACTGAGCTGAACTGGATGAGCCAATGTAATGGAACTAGTGTTTGTCATACCTAGAAGTAGACAAAGAAAGAAATTGGACTACAATAAATGATCAAAGTAGTTGCCTGTATTTTGCCCTTGTGATGAGACTACAAAGATAAAACTCGCTACTTTTTAAAGTTTTGTAGCTTCATCGCTCATGTAGTCCCACACAACTCATGTAGTCCCACACAACTCATGTAGTCCCACACAACCCATCTAGTCCCACACAACTCATCTAGTCCCACACAACTCATCTAGTCCCACACAACTCATCTAGTTTTTCACACCTACTGAATTTATTGCCTGGGTGTTCCTTTGTGACCTGCCACCGTTCTACTTTGATAGCCTAGCTCAGTTATTGACTGTTTATTCATATGAAAGTGAATAGCATAAGTTACTGCAGCCGCTGTCTAATAATTTATACATTGAGCTGAATTTACCCAAAATTCAGTGTCTGGAAATAAAATAAAATAATTTAAAATAGGATAAAATGATATGCTAGGAAAAAAAGCCAGTTTACAGTGACATTAGATATTGATCATTTCAAGTCAAAAATGTGTCAGGACATGGACTTCAGACCAAAATCCTGTTGGCTTTAATTATGCCTATACCTTAATTATGTTTATTTTATATCAGAGAAAACGGTAATTTGATAAAAAACGATTCTTTCTTATCATACCACTATAAATGGTACATTTGTATGTATTTAGTTTTTTTGCTGTATCAATTAATTTAAATTCTTTACCAAAACATAATCATTATAAGTATACATATTTAATACATTATCTGAATACATTTTTTTTTCTTTGTTCTTGTTTTTAAACTTAGGTTTGTTTGTTGAATCAGTTCAAAAGGACTGAAGATTATGTTGTATCAAAGATCAAGTCTGTGTATGGACTGAGACACTTTTTTCATTTACAATCATTGACCAAAGATTGGCTTTGAAAATGTCATTAGGCTACAGTGGAACTAATTTCACAGTGTACAGGAAGGGGTAACAAATGGCTGGTAATGTAACTGACAATCAGTAGAAATAAATATCTTTGTGATTTTTATTTCAGTCGTTCCACTGTTAGAACAGCCTTATCTGTTACAGAAGAATAGAGGTAATTGCTTAATTGTTTTCCCTTTGATCTTCCTACACCATAGTAAGGTCACTTTGTCTTGTTACTTGTGATAAGGGATATGTACAATCTTATCAGCCCTGCTTTCATTAAACAAAGCCTCAAAAAGTATCAAAGAGCTGTGTTTTAGATGGTTTTACAGTATGATTGTATAAACCTCCTAAAAGGGAAATAAGAAGAATAGAAATCCAGAAGTCTTTACTGACTATTTATTTATTTATTTATTTATTTATTTCCCTCGTGCTCATGCTCAGATTCATTTCCAAAGGATTATGTAAAGTTGTGTCTATTTTTTGGTGTCTCCATTTTTCTCCATGGTTATTCCGTAAGCTCTTCACATTGAGATGGGCTAAGACCTTAGAAGAAAGGGGATCAGCCCTGGTGCAGTCCTATGTCATGTCAGCTTATCTCATAAGGCAATGAGAAGAGGAAAACAGCAACACTAGCAGTGCCTCATGTGCATTTTGTATGCAATTTTACCTTGCATGTTTTATGAAATTCATACTGCTAAAACAAATTAAAATTAAAAATTAAAAAGAAAATCTGAACAGGGAATATTATCACAACAGTGGGGAAAAATGCCTTTATCATCCATGTGTATTTAAACTGTTATTTTTTGTGATTAATTGCATGAGTTTGATCGCATTTCTCTCATTTTCTCAAAATTAAGATTGTAAAATGTGCATAATGTGTTAATATTTGGACAAAATAAACTTCATAAGAATGTATTTATTAGCCTAGTTAAAGCAATTCAGCTACAACCTGAACATGAAAATCACATGAACACACGATGAACATGAAAAAACAGCAACAGTGGCTGTATGTTTCAGCCTCTCGATTTTATATATATGTACTTTGATGATGAACACATTCACGACATACAGTACATACAAAAAGAGAGCAATGAAAAGTACCGTTTAAAAGCTGTATCAGAATGAGAGGAACACAATCAAGAAATCAACGCAAACACTGGACAAGTAGCTGAGTTTTAGGCTGCAACTACAGAAGGTTTGAAACTAACTTAACAGTGTTAAATATAATGGTGTTTATTTTATTGTATTAGTGTGTTATTAGCTCTCTTTTTATCGTTAGTAGCATTTATAGTTTTATAGTGCTTCCCAGCCAGTGACCTCAAACATGGAGATTTTGCTTTGTGGATAAGTTAGGACTGAATCAGCATGTTGAATGAATATGAAGCATGAATATCAAAGTGGTCATAAATGTTTGTTTGAAAACATCAAATAGCGATTTTTTTCTGTACTAATACGGTGGTCTCTAATATCTTACATTCTCTTTAGAACTGTGAGGTGTTTGAATTGTGTACAATCCAGAGAGCACTGATCACGTTTGGTCAGAATTTTTGTTTGCTCCAAAAAGGGACTAGTACTGAAGGTGACTACAGCCAGGTTTATATACGGATTTTCTGAGTAATATCCAATTTGACTGAAATGCCCATCCCTAGTATACACATAGTGAAATATTCTGTTGAGTACACTTACTCCCTGACAATATAAAACAAGCAAACAAATTATCATTGAAGAAAGCCACTGTTCAGAGACATTAAATTCCGATCAGATGCAATCTAAAAAACTGCTTGTCACTGCGCCGTTGTGCTAGTTTTGGACAATTCCACCTTCTTGCAGTGGCTAATTGGCAAGCAGCAGGCATGACGATGGAATGTAAATGAAGCAGGGAGTGATAGCGGGGAGGGGCAGTGGTGGGGGGGTTCTTTTATGGCCCTTGTCAGTGTCCAGCTGTGACGCATTGCTTCGCATTATCAGGGGGTCCATTATAGGAAATGAATAGAGCACTTTTTATTGGGGGCTTCATTAGCAAAGCAAGAAGATCCAATCTGCAACTCCATTGTGCAGCCTAACGGAGGTGGCTTGGAGTGAAACCTGTGTGTTAAACACCAGCTGAGAATGCGCAAAGAACCAACAGGTCCTCCGCTGTGTTAAGAGCATGCAACCCGTGTTGTTACAGTTGTATTCATTTCAAGGAAAGGAGTTACAGACATTTTAATGGTCCTTGTAGTGAAGAGTAATTTTACATCTTTTATAAGAAGCATCAGTGTAGCAATACGCTGGGATTTTTTAAAAATTATTATTCCTGCTGTACGAAGGAGTTGTATGTATGCGGAGTGCTGGATTTACTGTTTGTGGCAAAGTTGAGATGATTACATATTCAAGATGTAAACTTAATCATCACTTTCTGTCTTAATAATAATACTTGTTCAGTAATAATGCAGTTGATCAATGTTTTTTTTTTTATGTAAAGCCCATATCCATATCCACTCCCCAGAGTGTTATATGAATATATTGTTATACAGTATAAAACGTATACAAAAAATAGATATACAAAATGTCATTACCACTGGGTGACGTCATACCACAAAAAAACAAACAACAGATCCAAAATAATTGATTGGTTGTTTGCTAATTGCTCTTTTGGAGTAACAGTCTGCAGAATTTAGTCTAGGCGGATACTGATCATGCACTCCAAACTGTCCAAGTCATTGCAATTCACCCTATTCGCATTGTAGCCTTTTTTGTGGTTATGATGGAGATTTACAAATTGGGGATGGGTAAAGTATAATTTAACGTTGCTTGCACTGAAAGTAGCACATGAGAAATGTGTAAGGCATTCAAGATGAGACACTAGTGCTGCTTGTGTCTGCTAAAGGCATCACAGTTTATGTGTGGCCGAATTGATCTGACAGACCACATCGCACAATTCTAAAGTGTTACTTTAGGCGCTGCATCGCACCTTCGCTTGCCAGTGCCAGACCCAGGCTAGCCTCACACCTGCCTTCTGTCAGCATTTTATATTCTTCTTGGCGCTTGGATTTCACACTGCCCGCAGTGCCACTCTTATCTACAACTGAAGTTTGGAGTCTTGTTTGTGCTCCAACCGGTTCCCATCCCCAAGATAGCGCAGGAGTGCTCTCGGATCAGACAATACTAAGTTTGTTTTTGCCGATTGTTTCACAGCACCCTGCAATTTTACGTTTATCACCATGTTTAGGAAAGTGGGTCTTGCGTAGGGCTTTTGCACCACACACTAGCCCTACCCTCAAGGTTGACTCGTTTAACAGTGGCTCAATCGTAATTGTTTTTCGAACAGATATACCGATTTGCTTGCTTATTTGACTGCCATCTTCATGGCAGTCTGTTTTGTTTGGTAGAGAGCCAGACCCAGCGCTAACTCCTCCGCATTGAGTATCTGGGTGCATCTGAGCGATATTGGCCTATTAGAAGGCGGCGTGTCAGAAACGGGAGGAAGAGAGATTAATGGCTGCGTGCGTTGGTCTCTAACCCTGCTGCTTACGCCCGCCACTATCAGCCCAGTGACCGCCCGCGCAGCCTCACCCGCGTCACCCACCACTGCTTCCCCGTCTATTTATCTCTCTCCTTTCACCTTCCCTCTCTCTGTCACTTGCTCTCTCTCACCTGAGGAGAGGGGGACCTGTCGGTGCTATCTCCAGGACGAGTGCGGTGGCGAAGGAAGCAGCGTAGCTGAGTGATAATGGAATCCCATTAGACTCATGGAGCACTCGCTTCACACTTATCTGACTCGGTGCAGGCTCCTCCACCCATTCCAAAAAAAACACCCATCCTCAGCCAAGAATAAACATACACGCTAATACAAAGACTCGTCTAATTTGATTCTGAAAGAGAGTGCTATATTTTCACCACCAGAGCTTCGAGTGACAGAAGTGATCCTCTGCTCTACTTTCTTTGGAAGTTGGGACATACAGAGGGGGGAAAGAATACACAAGCTGTATTTAAGTGTACTGGTGTCTAATCAAATGGTCTCTGTAACGATTGTCTTTGCTTCAGACAATGTGGACAGAACTAGTTAAATGCAAGCTGACGTTGTCTTCTTGATTGCCATGGTTCAGTCATCATCACCATGGTATGACTTCTGAATCTCCTTAATTGACAAGGGGATAACAAATCCTTACAGTGATGGGCAGGCTTCTGTCATAACGACACGCATGCAGTGTCATCTGCAATACCTCTTAAATGAGTCGTGACCTAGACGTCCAAATATTCTATCCAGATTCTCCATTCAGTTGCTAAATGAATGTGCTATTAGTCCGTGCATAAGCAGGATCGGGACCTTTTCCAGTAACCAAGAAATAGGCTGCATTAAAATCATCATAAAGAACTCCAGATTGAGGCACTCGAACTAATGGCCGGTAGGATGATGCTGAATGAAGCCTACTTGAGTGTTCATTTGAATAAGAATGACCATTAAAAGTTCAACTGTGAAACCAGTGTAGCTTTGTTTTATGCCCAGCCAGTCTTAAAGATATGGATTCAGAGCAATTCCCTGATTGAATGCTTCAGAGCGTCTCACTAAGGGCTCATTTTAGCCTGAAGTACCAGTATCAGAAAGTGTCTACTAACTATTTCTCCATGACATCATTTGGGTTCAAGCTATCTGATGAGCTGCCCTGCTGATCTTCTCCCGTTCAGGAGTTTTTTGAGAACCCAGCGTTTCGGCCGGACGGGCTGAAGCTGTACCCTACACTTGTGATCCGGGGAACAGGCCTGTATGAACTATGGAAGACGGGTCGCTACAAGAGCTACTCACCCAGCACTCTGGTTGACCTGGTTGCCCGTATACTGGCGTTGGTACCGCCCTGGACCCGAGTATACCGTGTACAGAGGTAGGAGAAATACCTGCACGATGCTGTGTTCTAAACATTGAACATTGTTTCTACATTGTCGTTGTTAGGGGGATCTGTCAACACATTCCTTTTCTTCATGTAACAGCAAATAATAACAGTAAAATATTTCTAATGTTGTACTCTTTGTGATATTGAGCCAGTATCAGACCAATAGTGTTACAAAGTACAGAAATAAATGGTGAGCTAAAAGACCATTTACCTTAAATGATATGTAGGTATGAACATGAACTAGTTGTGTAAGTGTGAAAAAGTTGAAAGAGGAATTCCACAAGAAAACAATTCTAACAGTTATTGGTGATGGCATTATGTTCTGTGCTGAAACCTCATGGAAGCAATGCTTGGTCATTGTCCATGGAAAATGAATAGAGGATTGATTTCATACCTTTCCTGAAGTCATTAACTGCACTGTTCCCCAATATGCATGTTGATGCAGTAGGGCTCAGTCCACCAAGGACGTACTTGAAGTTCATGTCAGCTGTAATAACATTATAAACGTTTCCTTGCTCAGAAAAGACTGCAGTCATGTTTCAGTGGTTCCAACTGTACTATATCCTGTGTAGGGCTTTTTGAAACAGGGGCATGATTAGAAGTCAAAAGTTGATTCAAACCCCAATTTATCCATATCCTTTACGGAATCTGGATCAGAAGATATGTCCACCAGCATCTGGTATTTTGTTTGCATTGTATTCCTTACATTCCTTATATTCCTTACATCATGTTGGGGTGTGTTTGATAGATAAGTAATGCAATATCACTAAGAACAGAGCACCCCACCATACCAGCACAGACTGGTGTTCTGCTTAAAATTATGATTCTGTCTGGCGGTGTTGCCAGAATTGCTGTTTTCATTTCAACACAACACTGGGTGCCTGGGTATTAGCTACCCTTGCTCTGCATAACCCAGACCTTACCCCTTTTATACAAACTCTGTATAAAGGGACTAATGGGAGGTAACAGTCTTTGCACAAAGATGAATGATTTAGCTGTATATAATTTTGTGGATTTTTGTTCTTTTCATTTAAGCAAATAAATGCATTTATGAAAACGGTACTCAAAAGTAGTCCTGAGACACTCTTTGGATGCAATTTATATCTTGTTTATTTCTTACTTTCCAAGATGGATTTATCATATTTATCAATTGGTATCCATCAGAAAAGTTCAACAAATTGTTCATGAGGTAAATTCTGCAAGGAAAATTCCAAAATGCTATAGCTTGCAGTGGTGAATTTTAAGCACCAATTTTACTTCAAAATATTAATTCAAATGCAGACTACACATTTCCAAAGCAACATATGACACACCTGACTCTAAATTCCATTATTTTCTGAAAGATAAAGTTAAAAATCTAAGAACACTGTTGAGCTTAATGAATATTGAGTTTAATTAATCTGACAACACAAGTCTTGTCTCTCGATAATGATAAGTAATAATTGATAAGTGCCTGTGAGAAAAATGTACGTACGTGCTGAAAATCCCAAAATCGAGAGTGAATGATGTGCTGAAGTGGGGGATCTGGCTGTCAAAAAGAGAAAATCCAACAAGCTTGGCTGAGCTTCATCTGTGCACACTCATGCACTCAATGAGGACTAACCTACCTAGTTATGACCTATGCAATGTAGAGAAACACTAATATTTGTCTTGGTGATGTTGCAGTACTTTTACTTGCCTTACTCAAGTTTTTCAGATAATTACCAGGATAAGTTTAAGTTTCAGTTGGTAATAAGTGGGTGACATAACTTTACTGATGGATGTCGATTAATAAAAGACATTTATCTTGGAAGTTGATAAATAAGATATTAATTGTATTGAGAGACTGTCCCAAGAATGCTTTTGAGCTCTGTATTTATAGCACACAATTATGTGCTTTAAGTAATTGACAAACATAACTATAGAATCAGTAGTGTAGCATGCTGTTTAATTGGGCTGAACAATTTGTGGAAAATGTCTGATTGTGATTGTTGTGTATGTTACGTCAGCATCAATAATCATATGGACATGAATGGTACTAATTGCTCTGCCTGGGTCTGTCCCAATAGTGGTCTACTTTCACATAGTTTATCAAATGATCAGTAAAGACTCTGTATGATTGTCAGTTGGAACCTGTTCAAAGCAGCAATGTTTGGCTTGTTGATATTAGGGACATCCCCATGCCACTGGTGAGTTCTGGTGTGGAACATGGAAACCTGCGAGAGCTGGCACTGGCCCGAATGAAGGACATGGGAACTGAGGTAACCTTTTCTGCTTCGTTAGGTTTAATAATTAATTGCTGAAGAAACTGCAGTCAAACTTTCAGGTCTGATCAGTGAAAGCTGTTCCAGGAAACTGTTTTTGGTTTGTTGGTTTCTGCAGTGTAGAGATGTAAGAACCAGAGAGGTGGGCATCCAGGAGATCCATCATAAAGTGCGGCCATACCAGGTAATGGCATTTTGCCATTGACAGGATAGCGGAAGGGGTAAAGTCAGCAGATTTTAAATCCATTCACCTTTGTACAATGTGCACATGCTGCACGTAGGTGGAGCTGATCCGGAGAGACTATGTGGCAAACGGCGGCTGGGAGACCTTCTTGTCGTATGAGGACCCTGAGCAGGACATCTTGATTGGCCTGCTGAGGCTCCGTCGCTGCTCCCTGCAGTCCTTCCGGCCTGAGCTGAAAGCCGCCGTGTCTATCGTGCGCGAGCTGCATGTCTATGGCAGCGTAGTACCTGTCAGCAGTCGAGACCCCAGCAAGTTTCAGCACCAGGTAAAAGCAGAATAGGACTGAAGGTCACACGGAACTCTGTTTGTTCACTCATTTTATTCTGATGTATCATATGTGTACAATAAACCAACATTTTTTGATAGCACATATACCTTATTACCTTATTTTCTTCCCGTGAGATTTTTTGTTACTGGCTTCCAGAAGTTTCTCTATTTTTAGTAGGTGTGGGACTAGTTTCTCCAAAAGCAGTCAAACCTCCCGTAGATTTATTCATTTTAACCTTTTTTCACCAAGATTTTTCACATAGTATTATGTTATCCATTTTTTATCACATTTGAGTGTAGGTTTGAGTGTGAGAGCCTCGGCCCAGTTCCTCCCAGCTGGCTAAATGAGCTGGGTGAAGCTTACCCCGGTATACCTTAGCTAATTGTTTAACTAGGTAAGCCAGATTCAGTGAATAGGGCTGCAGTTGCCACGTTTATTGTTTGGTTAAGATGCTGTTTAATGATTATCAACAAAATACAAAAAGTGAATCATTTTCATAGTTTCATAATTTTCCAGGGAAACATCAGGGCCCAGTTTTCCATTTTCAGTGTGTGGTAGTCTGTTTATTATTCAAGCCACCCTCGTTTGTTCCTCTGTGTTTACAGGGATTCGGGATGATGTTGATGGAGGAGGCAGAGAGAATCGCAAGAGACGAACACGGCTCAGGCAAACTGGCTGTTATCTCAGGTATTGAGAGTGTATTCTCAGCTTTTCTTATGGAACCCCCACTGTGCCATCCTCTTGAATCACCTCGTTCTTTCAGTGAATAAAACCCTGAGCACTCATCCCACTAAATCAGCCGCAGGGCCGAGATAACGGTGCAAGAAACTAAATGGAATATCTCCTTGAATGTTATGCAGGCTGTGACATACGCTAGAGCCAGCTTTTGTCCCTTTTCTTTTTCAAATGTCTTTGATTGCTGAATTGCACAATGCTATGATAAGTCTGTTAGCACAGGCATTCATGTTTACTGGCTGTGATCCGTCTCATTTCAGGTGTAGGCACTAGGAATTACTACAGGAAGATGGGTTACGAGCTGGAGGGTCCGTACATGGTGAAACGCTTGGACTGAAAGCTTCACACAGCAGAGCAAACAAGGAGATGAATATGTCATTGAATTGCATCTTCTCAGAAAGACTAGTTTATTTAATGATCTACAGTTTTTTGTCTACTTTTTGCATTTGGAGTGTGAAAGACTTGCTGTTTTCAGCTCTCGTAAAGCAGTTTAAGGTCAGGACAAGGAGCTGTTACATGTATCCCCAATTAATGTTTTTAACACCAAGACAGGATAATGGTGTTTCTGAACAGAATATTCTGTGTTACTTCGTATGAATGCAGTTGAAATTATGGACAGTTTCAGCCACACTGAGACAACAATGAAAAACAGTAGACAGGCACACAGTTATGAAACTGAATATTTATAGCTGCTTTATGAGAGAGAGAAGTATCATTTTATGTGAGAATCTGTTCAAAGCCTTGTTAATCCACCATGTTTTTCTGAAAATTAATTGCTATTTCATGTTCCGTTCCTGGCACTGAGAGTAGCAGACCGGTCTGGTCATTCGTACTCTTTTGTTTTCAAGAAATAAAGACTGTTTATTTCCGTTATTAGCTGCTGTTGTAATTGCAGATAGGAATAAATGGCTCGTTGACACAATTAATTGAAATTCGATCCAGTGCAACAGTAGATATGGCTTCACTCGAGTAGACCTAATGTATCCATCACTGAACCTTCAGCCAAAAAAGCATTAACCATAGGCAGTGGCCTACTGTCTGGAGCAGAAAGGCTTTTAAAAAGCTGACACTGAAATGATCTGAAATTGAATTGCTTTCATTCTTGTCAGCAGTAAAAGTTACAGTCTGCTTTTATTTTTCACCAGAACTATGCTCTCTCACATTTTAGTCTGTCACCACAATGCCGATTTCCATCCCAAGCCTCCTGGGGTGGTGAAGGCTCTCTTCGTGGCGGGAGACCTCATGATATCTCTGCTGATGGGTTTTTGCTGCTTCATTTAACACCGCAATACCCAATTATGTCTCTGTCTCAGGCGCCGTGAGTCAAGGTGTCACTCGAATGATGACTGACCGGCCTTTAAAGCCAAGCTACCATGAGCTCAGTCACACCGCTCCTGTAAGAGGGTTGGCGTGTGAAAAATGGTTTCCAATAAGCTGGAAAATGTTATCCTGCGTCAGGCAGATGTTTTTATTTTTTTCCTGTTCGATGACCCTCCTCTTACACTGTGTGATTAAACGTGGGCCGCGGTCGTAATTTCCCGGCAGAGGCCTGTTGTCGTGACTTTATTGGCTGCTAACACTGCCACTGGGACAATGAAGAATATGAAGAATGGCTCAATGTCACACGTGCCATCCGTCCAATTTGGCAGGCTAAATCTCCACGGGCCTTTTGCCCCCCAGCTGAGGCATGATGGGTTTTGCACTAACTTCATTTGTATGGTTACTGTTCCAGTTCATCCAATGAAGACGGATGTTCCAGAGAATATGAGCACTGAGAAATATGTGGCTGATTTGGTGCAGGGGTCGAGGAAAACTAACCAACACTGTGATCTGCGAGTGGCTGGGTGCATAAGGGAAAGGGCAGAGTGTCTAGAGCGGGAAATGTCAGGGATTGAGATTCGTTTAAGAGTTGCACAGATGCATCGCATCCTTCCTGGGCGGAGGGTGTAAGGTTCAACTTGAGCAGCCATGCTTATTTGTTTAAGAAGGCAGTGGGAACCATATTTCGCTTATGATTGCTGCGTTGCGTGCTCTGCTCAAGCTATTCCAGGGTTTTTGTTCTTTCCTCATGAAAAAATTCCATGCCATATCTATAGCACTGTTCCAGTATGGAAATGAACTATATCTGATAATTTTATATAGATGTCCACTGATGCAAATTGTGAATATTTCCACTTTACAAAGAAATTAAACATTTGTTTCTGTAACTTTACAAAATCATAAATGGATAGAACATTTGAGCAGCGTAGCCAAGCCTGCCTTAAATGCGTACAATAAAGACAATCAATAAATCAGAAATGTTGGCCAGTTCAATAACCCACCATCTCTTGGCCAGCCCTGTCCAGTGCAGCAATTGGAAAGCAACGATTTCCATATAGTGAAAAGATTCTTGGATTACTGTGTGTCCTAAAAAGGACCTTTCTGAAATCCATACCTGTTCCAGAACAGATTTTAATAGGATTTTAAAATGTCATACCTCTCTTTTCTAGACCTCTACAAAGATTGCTGCCGCTCCTGACTCTAGACAAGGCAGTGATCTCTGTGACCTCTTTTGACTGACTTTTACAGTGTCTTGCAAAAGTGTTCAACCCCCTTAAAGGTCAAATGATTTGTCTGGATCACAAATAACACACAGTCTATTTCATCCAGTATTTTATAGCAAACCGATATGCGTTTCAAATACATTTCCAAAGTCGCTACTCATTATTTGAGCAGATCTTCATACGGTACCTACAATAACAGCTTTGAGTCTGTTGGGGTAAGTTTCTACTACCTTTTCACATTGTTTAGACTGATTGTCTTGCCCATTCTTCTTGCCAGGTTTGCATCGGCTTAGCAGCTTGTTTGGCGGGTGCTTGTGGACCATGATTTCTAATTGGTGCTACTGATTTTTTTTGGTTGTTTTTATTGGATTGAGGGCTGGAGCTGGACCTGGACTTGGCCATTGTATACATTTACCTTTTTGTTGTTCCACCACTCCCTTGCGGTCGGGTCATTGTCCTGATGAAAGGTTAAGTTTCTCTCGTGGTTTAGTTGTTTTTTTTTTTCCTCTCTAAGCAGACTGAAGCAGGTTATCTTCCTGTAAGATGCCTACCCAGTCCTCACAGAGAAAAAGTATACCCACAAGGTGATGCTGCTATCCCCGTACTTCACTGCTGAAATGGTGTTGCTGAGGAAAGGACAGTGTTAGATCTGTGCAACATTTTTTTCTAGCCACCCTTCTATAAAGACCAGCTCTATACAGAACTCTTGGTCCTGTTGACTGTTAAACCATCACTCCAGTCTCCACCACTAGACCGCAGCTTCTTCTAAGTGGTTGTAGTCCTCTCTGTGGCTACTTTCAGAAGTCGTCTTTTTCCGATGCTAATTGTCGAGAGCTGCCTTGTCTAGTCAGGCCTTGGTGGCATGATGCACAATTGATCCAACAGTGCTCACTGGGATTCAAAAACATCATAATTCTGTTGCATTTTTCTAGATTGTGCAGGTCTATAATTTTGTCTCTAATAAGAATGCTCCTTGGTCTGACTTCTGGTCATTTTCACAGCTTTCCCTTCAGATTCGTAACCCAACCAGTGGTTTATTAAGGGGGTATTTTACCCAGAAATTGTAAACTTGCTATAATGATTGATAGGCAGAGGCCAACCATGTTCTTATTAGGTCAATGTATTTCAATAACTGAGTAACTTCCATGGCACAGAGGTTGAACACTTAAGCAAACCGCTTTTTTGGTTAGTATTTTATCTCAGAATATTTTTCTTACATAAAACTAATCATTTTAAATCTATCAATTCTGTGATTTCTTGTGTCAAGGACACTCCTATGTGCTACGTTCATTTGGAATAATATTAACCTAAGCAATGTGCAGTGTGATAGACCCTTTCAGACTCACAATGGATCCCTCTCTCTTGCCTGTGCTGATAAATAACAGTCCAACAAAAAGAAATAGTGTTTTGGTCTCAGGCAGGTATAATCAAGAGCAATCAAACTGGAAGTTTAATTTCCTGTGGAAGACTGAGTGCAGTCTCCAAACAGAAAAGCCATTTGATGGTCCACACTGTGCAAGCAAAGACCAACAAGAAAGAAAGTGTCCGATAACTTCAAGGGGACGGCTCCCCTAGCCACTTCAATCTGCCGAAAGGACACAGGCGATTGCAGCAAGCGATACGTAGCCAGCTGCATTTTCGCAGCCTTTGGGAGAAACCCCCAACTCCCCCTCCTTGGTGTTGATGTTGGACATGCTCCATCAGCCGAGCGACTTCAAAGCCTACAGTCAGTTTGACTGGCTAAAATTAAACCACTGCAGCTATAGTGCAGATTTGTGGACCATGCTGAATTCCCCATTCCCTGCATCACAATCTCCGACGAGACACCTCTAAACCTGATTAGACATAATCCTATACAGTGCTTATCAAAATAATGTGAAAAGAAAGAATTAGTCTGGGATGCACCACCCTTACAGGTCCTAAAAGGGCCTTATCGTGGAAAACTGAATTTTCCTCACTTTTCTGTAATAAAATTGTCTGATGTGGTATGTAAACACTGTTTAAGTTTCAAAATGTACTGTTCACCTGTCAGTCCATATTGGATAAGTTAAGCTCCACCCATTTGTGTTGCCTGTTTCCGTCAGGACTGATTCTAACAAGGCACAATGCTGCAGGACAACTTATCCAAACAGAGATCAAATCAGTCAAAACCACAAACTGTCAGGGCATAAAATAAAATGCAAGGCAAATGTAGGTATAAGGGCCCTTTAATCCAAGTGTATGTCCTGACAGATAAAGGGGAAAAAATAACAGCATCATATTTATGGTTCAGTTATTTAAATAAATACAAGATTATGTACAGTTTCAGTGTAATGGCATATAAAATACAAGTCAACAAGTCTTTCTTGCATTAAATATTTCTGTTGTCATGATTGTAGGACAGGCATTTGTCTGCATTTTAATATTGACATGCAATCTGCATACAGCATTCAGACAAATGTAGGCTACGTTGAAGACAACCCTTAGAAATACCAAGGTACTTAAATAAAGACGAAGCAAATACTAAAAAGAATCCTGAGCTCAAAATAAATCCTGAAACATCCATGTAATACATCCAGTACTGAAGCATCCAGTAGGATGTCCACAGTGGGAAAGGGAAACGGCAACATAGGGTCTCCTCTTAAGTCGTGTTTGAAGATCAGTGTAGATCTATGGCCTGGCGAACCCTTTCCTCTAGCTGTAGTGCAGTGGGCCGGGCATCAGGGTCAGAGGCCAGCATGTCCAGCAAAAGGGTGCAGAGGGCTGGACTGGGAGCGGGTGGTAGCGGGGGAGCACGACGGGCCCTTATGGGGATGACCAACTGCAGGCCTGGGTTTTGACACAGAGCCTCTCCCAGTGGAGTGATCCATCGGCCTCTCTCCACATACGCTCCTGCAAGAAAACCCAAAAAACCCATTTAAATCATGAATGTACTGTGTTACTAGAAGACCCCTTCATTTTATTAATTTTTTTCTTAAAAATGTTTTCAGTCAATTAATTAAAAGTATTTCCTGAATTTCCTTTATCAATCCCAATTCGCAAAAAGGAAACACAAATCTCTTTTGATTAAAGGGATCAGCTAAAACTTTAATGGCATGCACTTTAGTTCCTTAAATATTAGTTTTAAAATAGTTAATGAATATTAAGCCTTATGATCAATAACTGAGTAATATGCCTGGGGTTCAACGAGTTAAATGAGAGGTACTTCAGAGGGGAAGTTGATGCTCAAGGCACCACTCATTGGTATTCACTACAGCGCCAGCAAAACAAATACACCCAGTAAGGTTGATGGACAGAAGATGATAAAACAACACGGAAAGCTCTTAATTGCTTCTAATAAATAAGCTGAGACATCTGACCTTTGTGGTTGCTAGCTTTGGGCAGATGGGAGCAGAAGCCAAGTAATTACATTGTTGTCTGAATTGCCTGGGCACTTTATCCAAAGCCTCTCTGCTCAGACCACTTCGGTCCTTCACTGATAATACGCCGTGTCATTGGCCCTTAATTCCACAATATCTACATCAAACCATGGCCTTCATTCTGATGTGGTTCAAATGCAGTGGCCAGCATTAAAAAGGGTCAATTTGGGGTCACGCATAAGCAAAATGGACTCCAAAGAGCATCACTATCAGTAAACCAGGGCACTATTAGTCGCAAGAAGGAGGGGTGTATAAATCTGGCCCCATCTGTAATTCCTGTCGTATAACTAAAAGAAAAATAACAGAATTGCCCTGGATGACCATTCTCTGTCCCCAAAGATACTAGATTTCATGGCACATTCTGTAGCCTACAAACTGTATTAACTGTAGTAGGTTTGTGTGACCTTATAACACGTTTATTAAAAAGCATTAAAAAACAGCAATATTAGCAGCATTTTCTGGCAAGGTGTGTCTAGAATGTTGGTTTCTGGCATGAATTTTCACTTTGGTGCATTATTAGAATGAACCACTTCATACTACACTCAAATTGTGGGGAAGCAGGAGAGTGAGCAGACGTGGTTAAATGACAGTCATGATCAGCAGCACCCCATAACTTACCCAACTGCTCCTGGTTGGAGCCATCCTCAAAAAAGGTGATCCTCTCCAGTACGGCCCAGAAAAGGACTCCCAAGGAGAAGATGTCTGCTTGAGCTGTGTAGCTGCGGCCAGCCCACACCTCAGGGGCCATGTAGAAGTCTGAGCCACAAGTAGAAGAGAGGGCCAGTCTGCTCTGGTCTCCATCCATGGGACCTTCCACCATCTTGCTGAGGCCAAAGTCTGCCACCTGGAACACGTATTCAGAGATGAATCAGCATTCATGTAGATACTTACAGGAACATTTACATTTTCTATGTTATCCATGTAAAATATTAATGTGTGTGATTGGTTCTCATTTATATACCCCAGATATCAGTCCTCCTTTCAGTTTTAATGTTTTAAAGTTAGGCCCTGAATGTTCATTGCATAAAGATGGAGAACTGCATCATAAACAGCACCAATATAAATGGTATAAAGGCATACCTTGACCACTGGCCCAGTTTTAGTGAGACAGACAAGGACATTGTCTGGCTTCAGGTCTCTGTGTACTATCCCCAGTCCATGCAAGAAAGCCATAGCACTACTGAGTTGCTGTATGACCTGGTGGTTACGCTGAACATCTGGACACCTGGACAGGATGTACTGGTTTAAGTCTCCTCCATCACAGTACTCCATCACAAGCCACAGGGCAAAGCATCGTCTGGACACTTCTTCTGTTGACGTTAGCCTTCTTCTTGACCTGGACATATTCCTCCTTTGACTTTTTGAGTCTTTGTCTACCACTCTCCCTTTGAGAGCGCTCTCCACAAGGTCCAGTGGCAGCCTGCCTGATTTCAGAGGCTGCAGTGTTTTAGGTCCAGTCTGCAGGAAGCAGTTGTAGAGGGCGATGACGTTAGGATGGTTCCTGGCTGTGGATCTCATAGCCCACAGTTCTTGGAGGTAGAGTTCAATGCTTTCTGGGCTACAGCAAGGCAGGCGTTTAATAGCCACCGTGTCCCCTCGACGACCCCACCAGCCTGTCTCAGTCACACGGCCCTCAAAAACTACTCCATAGCTGCCTCGACCCACCTCCCGTTGCAAGGTGTACACCTTATCCATCCTAGCTGCAACTAAATTCCTACTGTCAATGGATTACACAAGATTCATTGGAGGCTGATAAAGGTTGACGCCCCTGCAAAAGCAAAGAAAACAAAACAGTTTACTCCAAACAGTATCTGATGGTTTACATATTTTAGACAATACAGTTTTCAGGTAAAACAAAGGAACTAAACCTAACATTCTTTTAAATGCAGGCCTCAATGAACCACCAATGCTAACAAACTTAGCAAGCTAATGCACATCATTACCCAGGTTCTAGGATCTGTGTTGATCCTAGCTGATCATGCAGTATACGTTATTCTAACAGTGTGGTACATAGTGTTGACACTTTCAATAGTCACATGCTTAGGCAGGGCTGGCCCATGAGGATGTTGGATTTGACCCACCCGAAAATTTCCGTAGCCCCGCCACCCACTGAGAGAATAAACTATAACATTTTATTAAACTCGTAATAAACTCCTTTTATTCGTAAGTATTTTAATTACATACAGAGTGTCAAATCTAGTGGTTACTGGTCGAAAGCGAAGAAGCGATGGGCCATTTAAACCCCCACACAGTAACTATCCAGTATTAACAAAGTTATTAACAGGTAAGATTCACTGCTAGACATGGTGTCGCTGAACTAAACAAAACTGGTGATGAATTACAAGTGTCTCTGCTCTGCGTATTACACGATACATTTTAAGGAAGCCGTATTTAACAATGTCAGCATTAATGGAAATGCCTTAAAGAGTAACCTAAATATGTAATTCGATACAGCACTCAAGCCGAGCTCTGCCCAAGAAACTAGTTAACTAACTAAACGAGCTAACATGAACGTTAAACGACCACACGTTCACAGTTACATATACATAACGTTAACTGTAATATTAGGCTCTGTGTAGAACATAAAGTTATATTTTGGCACAACGTTAAGTAACTCATATTAAGAGACGTTAATCTACAAGTAGGTAAAAACTACTGTATTTATCTATGTCAACTACGACTTTATGGCGTCGTTTATTGAGAACTCTCTAAAAGTGACGAGACTGATGTTTAGCTAACGGTAGCCTGCTACCAGCGCTACAGACTAGCAGTCCTCACAGCGCTAGTTAGCTTAGCTGGCTACCGCTGGTATTTCGTAGAACCATATAAAAGATACTGTTACTACTTTTATAACCCGTTTATATTTACTCACCAATACTAAAGCTTCAAATGAATGTCATCAAATCCTCGTTCAATATAGGATCCAGATCTCACTGAAAAAAAACTCGATCAAATGTAACACTGACGCACAACACAAATCAAATATAAACAACTATTTTTTACGGAACTTCCGTGCTTTCAGACTTTCCCGCGTTTAGCACTATGGCGCGCTTCTATTGGTCAGATTATGCTTCCGCTATAACAAATCAGCCAATCCGCATCGAGGTCGTCTATGATCGTTCAAATCCAACCTATGGGATCAAAGGGGTGGGGCTAAAGACTTGGAGCTATGTATACGAACGTACTAGTCTTTCCTGCTGACGTCGGTGTGTTATGTAAAGAGGCTGTCAGGAGAAGTCTGAACTCTATACTTGGTGTTTCAAGGGAAGTTTCTCTCAAATCGTTTTGATGCCTTTTAGGTTTGATGTGAACTTGTGATTTGACGTGACTTGCTTTGCGTTCACAGCATAAACACTGTGTATAGAATAGTAATAATACCTTTTATTAAGCTGTTCAAACATAAAACATGTTGCCTAATGTGTTAGGATGTTATTTACTCTCCCCCTTTACCCCTGTAACACATACAAGCCTTGTGTTTTTTCTATATTCTGTAGTTCTATGTATCTGTGTGCTATAAAAACATTGTTCCAATGTAAAAACTATTCATAATTGCACCTAATTACTAAAACCCTTAGTCTGTAAACCTAAAGACAGCAATTTTAGTGGCTAATATGGCATATTTGGCAGGTCTTTGCTATCCCACAGTTGAAGTGCTTTCTTTTACGCAATAACTTAATATACAGACATCAAAGCTGTATTTAATCCAGAGCCTGTGCTTGAAAAGAAAGAGACTGTCATGTTTCAGCCAGTTTATCCCTGCATTCAAGGGTATGATGCATTTTATAAGCTTCTATCCTGAAAGTATATGTACAGGAAGATGGAAATATAGTGGTTGAAGTAATCAACACAACACTTTTTAAAAACTAAGGTCTGGTAAAGACTCCTAGATTGTTTTAGGCCCTAATCTTTACCCCTAAACATGTTAAAAAATGAAATAAGTAAAATCAGAAGGGGAAAACCAGTTGCTGGTGAAGGAAATGAAGCTGTTAATCCCTTGTGATCAGTATAAAGAGGTTTTAATAAATTACCTACTTTGAAAAAAAAACATCTTTATACAGCTTTAAACTTAACTAGCCAGATAAAGCACTGGTTTTGGTCAAGATAGAGACATGTGTCTTACAGTGCTTCCTAGCTAACTCTGATAGATGTGGTTGGGATGGCTAGACTAAGCTGTAACTCTCTAGCCTGCATGGAAGCACATCCCAAATAACAGTAAAACAAGAACAGCACAATGTCTCTCTCTTCACAGGCGCTCTGCTCCATCCTCACTCTAGCAGCTCAACATGAGGCGATTTTGTTTATGAGGTTATATCTGTGTCGTAATAAGTCACCTAATGGAATGGGCGGATGCTTGGCTGGGAGAGATTACTGTAGACGCAACTCAATACAGAGTAAAATGTTTGTGTGGTTTATAGGGCCTAAAAGATTCACCGTTTTTATGTTGAAATTGCTGTTTGAAAGGATGCAGCTTTCAAACCACAAGAGCTGCAATTGATTATAGTAGCCTATATTATCAATGATGTCGCTTTAACAAATTTTGAGTGGGAAAATGTAGGTTAATAACATTGAGCTTGTAAACAAATAACCAGAAACATCCCATGTGCCATATAACCATTATTAACTGGCAGTCTGTTGTGTTAACTGCCTCCGGTAAAGCCAGGGAAAGTAGATACACTAGTCATCTTAGCCTAAAAAGGTCTGGACCTTTTTATCTTGGTGGGCATTTCTAAGCTTCTTACCTGTTAGAATGTGTTATATTTCAGTCAGAATATTTTTGAAGTGTAATTCTAGTCATAATGCGTGAAACAGGGCTAAACAGATTCGGGTAGAATACGCTTCTGGCGCTTTCTATTCAGTGACTATAGGTAATGAAATTCCGGCAGCGCCACCTACTGTTTGCTCAGAATTATGCAGCCTCGTATTGATAAGGGGATCCTGGGAAATTCATGGCAAAGTAACCCTTCTTTTGTGTCTGACTGAGACCCTAGAACGCACCCATAAACTCCGTGATATTCCATGTTAACTTAAATGTTCATACATTTTATGAATTTAAAGACCATCAAACCAGAATGAGCCTTTACAGTTATGTTACTGTCGAGCTGCGGGAAGCGGCGCTAATGTTAGCTTGTTTTATTTTGAGACTGAACTCACAAAATTACCAATGAAACTGCGTTTGTGGTTGTCTCACTGACTGCAGGTATGTGTCATATTATTTGTTTTATTAATGCTCCATAACTCTTAATTCAAGCTGAGAGTGCAGCGAGCTAGCCGGCTGGGTAGCGTTAGTCGGCGTGGCCATGACTGATGATGGGCTTTTCCCCTCTTCACCACCAGATGGCGGTATTTCTTAGTTATACTGTAGTTTCTAGGTTTGACATTGTGAGACATGCAAATGAAGTTTCACGTCAGCCGCGCATGTGACGTAAGCAAGGACGGGCTTTATCGCTGTACCTGACTGACCCAACAGCCACAATCCCGGACATTCAGTCAGGTGAGCAGTGTTGTCTTCCGTAAGTCATCCTGTTAGTGACAGTGCAGTTGGCAGACGGCTGCACGACGCAGGACTACATGCACACAGACTGTTACGACGACTGCCCTGAACACCACGTCAATGTCACCAAAGACTGCAATGGTATCGCGCCGGACTGTCATGGAGTGACTTAGAATGTCAGCGGGGCATCTTCGGTGACGGGTCCCTTTTTTGTCTTAGTGGAGACAACCAACGAATCAGTGTGCGGAGGCACCGTGGTCAGCAGCAAGATGAACAGTTTGTTGTCATGCGTCACATGTCCAGAAGGCCTGGTGTCACTCCACCTCCACCCCTACCTCACAATCTGCAGGAACCGAGAGACACTACTTCTGTATGTGTAGCTCAATAAATATTGCCCATTTAAGTCTAAATTTATCAAATTTATGTTACTGGTAGCATTTATCTTTCTTCCTTATAGCATTGCAGTCTGACACTTCCTCCTGGGTGCAACTATTCTTTTGATGGTGAGTGTATATGCAGATTGATAGAATGCAAAGTGATTGTAAAATATAATATATATATTTTTACTTGAATGATTTACATACTAAAATAAATATTTATTTCATCAAAGAATAGACTGAGGTGACCAAATTATGAATTCAACTGGATTTGGTAATTGCCATACTCATTGTAGAATAAACCACATCATCCACAAGCTCGTGTCCATGACAGGGTGGGAAAAACACCACAGCAGGCAGTATCATCATCTGTGATTGTATGTGTGTAAGTCAAGTTCACATTTATGCTCACGTTTATATTGTTTTAATCAATCTCTCCGTGCGTATTTTTGAAGCTATACTTTGACGCATATTGCCAATTAACAGCAAAAAATAGCCACAGTTAACAACTAGAGGAATCACCCCATCATAAAAATTTCAAAATGTGTGGTTACCATTTCAAAGTCTACGTTGGGTAAATGTGGAAGTATGGACCAAAGAATATACTCAAATGTATTGACATTTAAATACACAGATAACAGAGTCAGGACAAGCAAGTTTGAATAATTTAAGTTTATTTAAAGGAGCAACATGTAAGATGATTTTTAGTTTAAAATATTCCAAAATTAATTCAGATTATCAGCAAAATGTGAAGAAATAACAGTTTTGACGGTATGTCCAAGACATCTATGTGTCATATTCCAGAGATAACTACTGACTAACCAACTAGCCCTGGCCCGTCTTGTGTTGTAATGCCATTTTATACATATCAATCCATGAGAAAAAAAACAGTAGAGGATGAAGAATTAGCACTGCCTCAGTGGCGTATTCTAATCTCTTATTAATCACATTGAAAGTGCTGGTCCTGGTTACCTCATTGCATTGCATTCTGGTCATTGCATGATCCAGGCACAAACATTAGCACAGTTTTGGGCAGTGTTGGTTGGTGGGTGGCTGCTCAAAAACAGTAAAATATAAATAGTAATGCATTACTTCATTTACTCTATGTGTTAAGTCAATGAACCCTGATTGTCGCGGGTCCTTCTTGCTGTTGTTTGTCTGGCAAAACCTTTGTACCAGTTAATGCTTGGTTTGGCCATGGTGACCGTATTTTAAGGTATCGCTTTTCCAGAGAATCCCATTCTCTTCTGTGGACTCATCTTCCTACATGCCTCGAATTAGAGAATGAACCTACTTATTTGGTTCAAGCTACTTAGGATTGTATCGAATTAATTGTGTTTGAGATTTTAAGGAATTTTTAAAGGAATGTTCCAGCACTTCTCTTGCCTCTCAGCTCTAGCATCATAGTAAGCTGTGCAACACCCTGAGATGATATGAATATGCTGTATAAGGTGAAATTAATCTTAAATTTCAGAGGGGTCAGTGTGGAGTCTTACACACTGCACAGTGTTCACTGTCACTACTTCATTATCGTTACAAGCTAAGCACCAGTGGAATATTGATCAGTGAAATATAGGTGTGGATGGTTTGTCAGTTTAAAGGCTCTATAGTATGCTGCTGTCATTCTGGAGTATTGTGGAAAGCTATGTTGTGTAAAAGCACTGGTATAAATTCTTTATGAAATTCTTTCAAATTTCAGTTTCCTTTTGAATGTCTGTTCAATGTATATGAAATAGGAACCCAGATGACTATGTTTCAAGTGATCACTGGAAAAAAGCACCAAAATTCCTAGAAACAAAGACTGACGTCTGTTTGCCCGTTTTCTTTCCTGTACTGTTCTTTGCAAATGCATAATGTCGGAAACAAAAGGAATACCTCGGGGAATCCTAAAGGCACACACTCATCGCATCTTATGCACAGCTGATGAAAAGCCTGTCACACTTCCTTTTTCTCATGAAATTGGTATTGCCTGACGGCAGTCTTTCTATAGCCTTATCACATATGTTGATCACAATGCGCATTCTTACGTTAAACATTATTCATAAAGTAGCATGGAGGAGCGGAGATAGCAACATAAGGCTGACGTCGTCTAATAGCCTGAATTTCAATAGTAATTGAGAAACCTCAAACTGCATTCTCTACTTCTTCTCTAGCATTGAAATATGTCGCATCACTAATAGCCTGTAGAGGAAACTGGATGACAGAAATGTAGAAGAGGACATGACTTTCATTGACTTTATATACAGTCAATGAAAGTCACATCGTCTCCTGTATATATATTATTTATATAGTGTTCCACATGTCTTTTATTATGTCACATTTAGCCATCTAGGCACAGTGTTTATCACCATCTAGGCATATTACGTATCACTGTATAGCATAATAATCATGAATAAGAGAAAAGAAAGAGAAAAGAAAATGATGAAAATGCACAGATTGTAGAAAAAAAGGCATACTACTAGAGTTTAGAATGGCCTGATCTGTGTCATATAACTCCCGGTCTGAAAACAAGTCCAGCTCCAGTCCTGCATGTCCTTTATAAGGATTATTGTTTTTAAGGATTTACAGTTTTCATTTGGTTAAATCAGTCTGTTATTTCATAATGATTATTTATGGTAAATACAAATAATAAAAAAAAATAATCATTTATGATAAATATTTATGGGCAGAGTGCAAATAATGCAGTCAGACCAATTTATACAGTGATGCTAGCTGTGTAATCTGGAGCCACATGTCTCAGTGTTTCTGTCTGGTATTCGATTGATTTTCTTGGCATGGTAATGTATTCATAGATCATTTAATGTAATGGTATAAGATTTTGTCTAAACACAATTTCTCTTCAAATGAATAAATTGACAGGTATTAAATGACACTTCCCACTGTAGAGGTGCTCGAAATTGTATTACATATGTCTTCCTGGCATGGCTGTGGAAGCATATTCTGGGTTTGACATTAACTTTTTCTCCAACTTACCCATTCAAGCAGGTGGACTGGGAGGTTATACTGTACCTGAACAGAGTTTGTACTATCTCGAATAATTTTTTTCTCTAAAAACATTTTTCAGATAAAAATAGCCTATTCAGTTGTTCTTAAAATAAAAGCTAGTCATTGTACTGCTATTTATATGATATATATTAACTGTTTCTCTTTAGGACTAAAACTGTCCTCACAAAGCAGATGTCCGTTCACTTATGCTTTGCTTATTCAAAGAAGTTTTCAGATGTTTTTCCTGTTGTATGTATATATGTGTATATATCTTCTGTACTTTTAATTTAAAGAGCTAACTGCCAGTTCTGTTACTTTAGCTAAAAACTAGCATTTTAGTGATGGAAGGACACCCAGAAAAAGCAAGGACATTGATGCTCACTCTGAATCCCAGCCACGGATGGATGTGGAATCACTGGGGCTCAAACTGGGGATTTTAGAGTCTGTTGAGGCCCTAGACAAAAATTCAAAGGGGGCCTGTCCAGCCAGCGTTCCTCACCACATAAATACTTGAATACATAAATACTCTGACACCAAGAATTTTTTAAATGTGTGTATATATATATATATATATA